>JAQOOD010000004.1:23487454-23800442 GCA_029633175.1 Citrus glauca
TATATTTATATTATTACTTGTTTATTATATAACTGACATATCATTTCTCATAAATTTTAAAAAAATTTTCATACTGTCAGCTTCTTTTTTAATAAGTTTTTTTTATTTAAATTGTTTAAAGTAGTTTAACTATAATAGTTAATTATTACTCGAACGGACTTTATTGTTACGATGGAAAGGAGTAAAGTGGAAGATATTTTTAATGGGTAGGGCTGGACTACGGTGCTACAGCTATATCGTATCCTACTGTTTAGGTATTGTTATATGATCAAAAAATCAACCAAAAAAAAAAAACTTCTAACGGCGTCCAGAGGGTATAATAATGTAATGTTTATAGTAAAATAATGTGCAAAAAGCATTCAACTGTACACTAAAAAATGTGATGTGTTGACAGAACGTCTACTAAATAATAGAAATAGGAGCAATACTCTCTCATGCTGTGTTTATTTATTAATAATCGATTCATTGAAATTAAAATGAGTTAGAATGAGAATGAAAAATATGAATTATAATAAATTATTTGCTTTAACTGCAAGAATCGAAATATGAATGAGCTAAAATTCCATTCATGTGTATATTTTATCTTGAAATCTGAATTGAAATAAGTTAAATTATTTTAAGTTATTGAAATACCATATTTAATAATAATATAATATTTATTATTATTTGTGATTATTATTATTATAATAAAAATGATTATTAATAATAATATTACAATAATATCATTAATATTTTATAAAAATACTCCTGTTAATTATTGTCATTTTAAAATTTCTTTTCATACTTTCAGCTTCTTTTTTAATAAGTTTTTTTTATTTAAATTGTTTAAAGTAGTTTAACTAGAATAGTTAATTATTACTCGAACGGACTTTATTGTTACGATGGAAAGGAGTAAAGTGGAAGATATTTTTAATGGGTAGGGCTGGACTCCTTTGCTACAGCTATAGCGTATCCTACTGTTTAGGTATTGTTATATGATCAAAAAATCAACCAAAAAAAAAAAACTTCTAACGGCGTCCAGAGGGTATAATAATGTAATGATTATAGTAAAGTAATGTGCAAAAAGCATTCAACTGTACACTAAAAAATGTGATGTGTTGACAGAACGTCTACTAAATAATAGAAATAGGAGCAATACTCTCACGTTGTGTTTATTTATCAATAATCAAAATTGATTGAAATTAAAATGAGTTAGAATGAGAATGAGAAATAGGAATTATAATAAATTATTTGCTTTAACTGTAAGAATCGAAATATGAATGAGCTAAAATCCTATTAATGTGTATATTTTATCTTGAAATCTGAATTGAAATAATTTGAATTATTTTAAGTTATTGAAATACCATATTTAATAATAATAATAATAATAATTATTATTATTATTATTTGTGATTATTATTATTATAATAAAAATGAATATTAATAATAATATTAAAAATAATATCATTAATATTTTATTAAAATACCCTTTGTTAATTATTGACATTTAATAATAATAATAATAATAATAATAATAATAATAATAATAATAATAATAATAATAATAATAATAATAATAATAACAACAACTACAACAACAACAACAACAATAATTAATAAATTAATAACAATAGCAATAACAATAACAACAACAATAAATTTTATTTATGCATTTACCGGTCAGGACTCAAGAGTTCAGCTATTTTAGTTGGATGCAAATAAACCATGTGGACCCATTATTATCTTTTCAAACCCACGACACATCAATTTTGCTCAGAATGGGGTGGTACAAGATAAAATGTGGGGGCAAACTAGTGCTTTCGCCAAAAAGAGCTTAAATATTGAGCACATTTACCGGTCAATATTCAATAGTCTAGATATTTCAGTTGGGTGCAAATAATCACCCTGTACACCCCATCATTATCTCTTCAAACCCGGTATAAAAAAATTATGCATAGAATGGAGTGGCGTAAGATAAAGTGCGAGTGCAAACACTGCTATGCTCTCATTGGCCCAGTTCTTATACTTTCAGGCCCCTTTTTTTCACCCAAGCATTTTAGATACAGACTTTGGTGTCTCGTAAGAAATATTTGACGGGGTAAAGAGTACTTCACTTTCGAACAGATCCATTTACAAGAGGATTTTCAAAATTAAGTTAAAAAAACCGGCTTTAAATAAAAAACCAAACAAATTTTAGAAAACACCAATAATAATTAAAAAAATCATCATGTATAAATTTTATTAACAACCAACAATACAAGCAACAAAAATGATCAAAAGATTATAATATACTTTTTTTTCCCTCTTTTGAAACTAAACATACTTTAATTTTATTAACTTCTAATTTACTGAAGAAAATTTAGAAAATTAAATTAATGAAATAATATAATATCTTCAAGAGTATCTCAGATTAATTAAAAATCATGTTTTATGAATCTAGATAAATGAAAAGTAAACATCCCATTTTACTTTTCCCTTTGCTGAAACTTTATAACTCTACCTTCCACTCTTTATTTCTAATTTTCCCACTTCACTGACTCAATTCTAAAGCTTCTATTTTCTAACGTAAATGTTTACGTGAGGATATGTCTCTAATGCATTCATACACATTTGGATTTAATGAGTGGACCAAAGAAAATGCATTGTACTGCAGAACTGCTCTTTAATTATCTTCATGTATAGATAGCCCACAATAACAAATACATGGGGACACGAAATTATTGATCACATCTTCTTTATTTTATTTGCTTACGATCTATTTTCACATCATTAGGGCACGCCCTTAATAATTTAAAATCTTAAACATAAATAAATATATGTGAACGATCCTTATCACATTCTTCATCAAACGCAGTACTTTGGTTTGAGATCACATTGTTAAATCATAATCCAATAGCTGTCTGCATAATGCATGATCACTTGGCCCATTTCCTAGACTTGTGTGCATGCATGCTGAAGCATAGCTGTTATCAAGCTATAATATACTTGGTCATGGCCAATGGATCAAGTAGCAGTGAAAGAGTAATGTTAGGTTTTTTTTTTTTTTTTTTTGGAGTCTGAGTGGATGTAACTGTACTCACAATAGATTAGTTATTAATATTTTATAGAATGTGACAATTATAAATAATTTCACACATTATCAACTGAGACTAAATTCAGGCTCGAATGATTGACAGATTGAGATTCGGAACGAAATCTATACCCTTTTCTCTTAAAAAGCAATCATTCAAAAACAACCCAACTTTCGGCGCCCTGCGCAAATCACGCCCGCACAGCTCAAGATTATGTCATCATCAAATCAAACACGAGTCAACACTAAACAAGAATACGATCTAAAACAAATTCGTAAAGCTTGTTGTCAAAAATAACAACCCAAACCAATCCCCAATTACACTAATATCAAATCAAGAAAGTTTGCAGGTAGCTAGCAACTAGTATTTACGTGTAAGTGCCTTGCTTGTACTTGCGAAAGAGGTCTTCAGTTTTGGCATTCCTGAAGGCACAGCATCCAATCAAATAAACCAATATCAAAGCAACAAGAGTAACGACGAATATGATATCTACTCTTCTCCATTCCTTTTTCAGATTAGCAAGTAATCCTGCTTTGCATGAATCACAGTTGTAGCAAAGCTGCATCTGGTCATTGCTCCACTGCAAGCAATCCATGTCCGCAGCATTGTTAATGGGACTTATCCAATATGTAGGGTTTACAAATGTGTACCCACACTCTGTCGGAGGTTTACAGCACCCCGACTGTAAAGAGAGAGAGAGAAAATTGTTAGAGAAACCACTTAACCAAACGATTAAGTTGATGGATAAAGAGTCCAAAATATTATCTAGGACATCACGTGAAGCGTGTATAATAGATCGGGCAGAAAGAAAATTGAAGAAATTATTGAACTTAAGATAAGGGATAACGGATTAGTAATAATATTAAGCCAAATCTTAATTAATTTGTTTATAAGAAAAATATGAACTGAAAATTAACTTAGTTAATTTACCTGTAGAGGGGTAATATCATGTGCATTGAAGAAATCCTGAGCCATTGTATAACTCTGGTTCAACTCAGCACACATCTGGGTAGAGCTAAGACAGCTTTTGATCCGATCCCATTTGTAAGAGCTTCGAACTCTTCTTCTTAACCAGCCAGAATAATCATCGAGGCGATATTCTAAGTAAGCTCTACTGGGTGGAAGGTGGCCTGAACCCTTACTGGTAACCATGTAAATGAAAACAACCAAACAAGCCAGCAATACTATGAGAATTAGCATGGCAACGAGGTAGAGTATAAGGAGCCAGGAGATGCGCCAAAATCCTCCTATAAAGCCTGCTAGAGAAACAACCAAAATCAAGACGCCCAAAACAATGACTGGCCATTGCAGAAGCTTGACACAAGAATTGTCTGGCTCGGTTGCAAGCCAGACTCCGGCACCGATGACTGGGATTGAGAGAAGAATGGCTACGAAATTGATGGCTCCCATGACATTGCTGCTTAGTGCCATATTTTTGTATGTAGATCTTCCGGTGTTTTGTTTCGGTTATTATAGAAATATTGATTATGAAATGAAGTTTACTTGAGAGTAGAAAAATGTGCTACATAATAAGAGAGAAATAATACGGCTTTCCCTTTAGGATCCGCCACATGACAAAACACCACTGATCCGTAGTCACACAAGTTTCACTTTTGTCATAAAGCCCACCGAGTTTTGTTCCTTCTCTTGCATCTACATGAAAGCTACAAAAAGCTAAGTAAAAATATATTTTAAGTTGTGTTTTGGTCTCCCAAGTCTAATCGCTTGAGTGCAACTTTTTGAAAAGGTACTTATTACAATTTGAAATAATGAAAATTTTGACAAATTTCTTTTAAGTCAGTGCTGTTGTTGCAGGAATATTGAAAATGTTAAATATCACTGTTCACTGGCCATCTTTTTTCGGCCTAATTCTTATCTTTTAGGCTGGCGTTTTATGTATTTTAGTTATAGTTGGATTATTGGCAGGTGGGTATTTTGGCTTTTGTTTCGGTTTTTTATGGTTTTCAGTTCTGGTTGCAATCCGTTTGAGCTTTGGTTGAAAAATAATAATTTCGATTCGATTTAGTTTGAGTTTGTATTTCAATTCGATTTTAGGTTGTTAATTTGGGTTTGAATATAGTTTAGTTGCTTAATCGGGTCGGTGTTAATTCGGGTCAGATTATTAATTCAGGTACATCTTCTTATTGTGTCTATTAGAAAAATACTTGCCTTTGTACTTGAAACAAAAAATGACTCTCTTAGATGTGGCTATGGCTAAGCAACGGACTATTTCCCTAGGATTTTTATTTAGATATGACAAAATTATTCACACTATACAAAAGTATGATAACTTTTATTCAATTAAGTGTCCGTGATATTTTGACGGCCTGTAATCTAAAATACCATTATCATCTCCAACAAAAGCATGCGCTCAACACTTTAAAGGATTATCAAACACTTCCTAAAATCACAACCTTCTCTAAATAAAATTTAACTCGCTCTAAAAAATTCTTCAACAAAATCTTTATACACTATTCTTATTGTTCTAAGAAGCTACATTGTCTTCAACATTTATCATAAGGGTTAGTTTTTATGTTTACTTAAAATTAAAAGTATTGAGTGCTGTTATTTAGGCTTTTTTAAAGGTAAAATGTGATCGATTATAGTTAAATGTACATGTTATTTATCATTTTTTAAAAGAAATTTATTGTGTTTGATCTATAATATTTGAGTTTGTTACATTCATGGTTCTAGATTGCGTTCTTGACTTCTCTACTTCTAGACTTCTAGACCTCTAGGAAAGGTTATAAGTTTGAAGTCTAGGACTTAATCCCAAAAGTCTAGAAGTTTTAACAAATTATTTTTGTTAATATTACTCTGTTTCACATGATTTTTAGGTAAATGGATTTGGTACGTATTATTGTCTTGTACAACGTTGAATGGATTAATCAAATCAATAAACACAAGTTCAATCACTTAGCCACAAAAGGAATAATGGTGCATCCTTCTTCAACATATTTACAATTGCTTGAAAACATAACTCAAACTATTGAAATTGGTATTTCAAAATATGAAATTATTATGAAGTTCAAATGTAATTCAACAAATTTGGTGCCACTTATGGAAATTATCTCAGACGATGACGTGCAATTTCTTTTGCACGAAAATCTTAATGGTATTGCATAGAGAAAACCTTCTTGAGGCACATATCAACGTAGGTTCACTACTCCTATACTGCGAACAAATTTGAGTGGAGAGGATAATCAACATTTTAATAGTTTGTAAGAGGAGAGTCAGGCCTATCCAATTTTTAAACCATCAACAGTTTCTAAAGAAGGTGTAAGAACTAATTGAAAGGATGTTATCAATCCTAAACATTTCTCTACTAGATCTCATTTACCATAGGAAAATGTGCCCACTATTGAGCCCATAGATGAGTATGAGATCGATCTAAACATCAACAATATTTATATGCTTAGAAACAGAATTAGTTTTCTTGCAAGTAGTAACACTATGAGTACTAATGATGCATATCATTGCATTGACAATATTATCAGTAATGAATTTATAAGTGGCAATGATGGTTTTATGAAAAATGAGGTGTGCACATCAAAAGAGAAGTTTCAAGTGAGACTTTTTAAGTTTGCTTTGCAAAACTATTTTCAAATAAAATAGTTAAGTCTGGAAAGAATATTTTGATTGTTACTTGTATAGATAATAATTGTCATTGGGGTATTTGTGCTACAAAAATAAGGATTCAAGTTACTTCTAAATTCAAAAGTATCGTAATAAGCATAAATGTTCTTTTAGTGAATAAAAGAGATCGTCGATAAGTATATGCAAAATTGATAATACAGTTAAACACAAATTTAAAAGTACTTTATCAAACATAGTAGATTAGATGAGACTTCCAAAAAGATTTCCGTTATGATATTAGTTACTACTAAGCTAAGCATGTAGGAATGCAATAATGCATGAAGTGACACTCGCCAAGGGTTCACTAGCAACATTGTACAAGTTGCTCTTGACATACTTGAAAATGTTTGAAAATTAAAATATTGGTTCTTATACTCTCATTGAATATGTTGGTTCAAATCACTTCAAGTATTTATTTATGGTTATTGGTAGTTGTCTAAAAAGGTTCAGTTGGCTATTAGACCAGTAATTGCAATCGATGGCACATTTTTGAAAGGAAAATATAAAGGAACCATGTTTGTGACTTTATGCATGGATAGTAACAATCAAATATATCAACTTGCATTTGGTAGTAGTGATAGCGAGGATGATGCATCATGGGAAGCAAAACTAAGGGATTTACTTAGCAATGTTAAAGATTTAGTTTTCATTTCAAATCCTAACGGAATCATACAAAAGGGTGTTGCCATGATTTTTCATATGCAAGCCTCTGCTTGTATCATCTCGACCAAAATCTAAAGTCAAATTTCAAGGATACACAAAATCTTTATATATATTGTAAAGTTATACCTTGCTTCTCAATTTGACATTGTCATGACTAAGATAAAAAGGATTCATGCAGACATTACCCAATACCTATTTAAAGCTGGTGGTTTTGCTTAATTGGTAGTTGACACAACTATAAAACTCAAAAAGTGGGCTGAAAATGAACTTCTTTTGTAGCAAGTTAACTCTCACATGTACTAGGTTTTGTCTCTAAACTTGCATGAATTTATTGTGAAAGGTGGTCAATTTGAGGGCCATGCTAATATGCTAGCAAAAACTTGTAATTGTCGAATATTCTAACTCAACCATATGTTATGTGAATATGCTATTGCAATGTGCAAGCATCTATCTTTTGAATGTCATTTATTTTGTTCTTCTACTAACTGTCTATGCATGAATTACAATATACACAGAAATAATCTATCATGTTGGTCTAATAGAAGAATATGATGTTCCTATTGAATTACTTACCACCAATATGCAACTTCTAGTATTAAAGCCAAAGAATATGCATCATAAAACAAATAGGATTATATCAGTGGGTGAGGAAAATGTTACTAAAAATGTGGGCATTGCGGAAAAGTAGGTCACGATCGATTGACTTGCACAACATTGACACCATTGTGTGAGCAAAACTTAACAATTGCCAACAATATGATTTGAGGTGAGATCTTTAAGTTTATGCATTGTCTTTTCATTAAAAACTTATTACTTACATGCCCGGTACTAATGTGTATTACTAATGATACTTGTAGACATTGCTGGGTGATGAACATTAAAACTTGTAGTAGTTTAGTGTTTACTTTTTACTAATGAGAAATTTCTAAATAATGAAGATGTATTATAATGAATATATCTTCATGAAGCAATTGTTGAACATGTCATTTTATAATAAGAGGTTGTACTTTAATAAGCTGTTATGAAATTTTTATGTTATATGTTTGGTTCTATTTTATTGTTATTACAATTAAAATTAGCACTCTGCAAATATATCTCGATCACTAGATTTGTCATAGGTTAATAACTTAACTTCTAAAAAAGTCTGTTAGTTTAAAATATTAATAAGTTTATGCGAAGTACGTATGTATAATCTCAATTTGTTAAGAGATTGTATATTTTAAACACATTTCCTATTGTAATTCAGGTACTACATTTGTCTTGATTTTATTAAATTATCTACTACAAGATTGGTCTATCAGTCAAGAACTTAACATATACACTAGTCTATTAGTTTAGAATATTAATAAGTTTGTGTAAAGTACATATATCTAATCTCAATTCTTTAGATTTGTATATTTTAAAGACACTTCGTTATTATATTTTAGGCACCATGTGTTCTTGATTCTATTAAAATATAGACCACAAGACTGGTGTATCAGCCAAGAACTTAACATCTACATTAGTCTATCGGTCTAGAAATTTGACAAGTTATAAACAATTAATTGACAATGGAACTACAAACGCTATAATTTGTATTGTTATCAAGCAATCAAATCCTGTTATAGTTTACATCTACATTACCAAACAATACATTCACAACAATTTTCAACTTCTATCTTTAAACAAGTCCAATATAATATGCTTCTTACAATAATTGATATCCTTTTGGTTGTACTGAGCTTGAATATCTTGTCTGTGCACTAAGATCTCCAAGAATCATTAAACAAATACACTACAATCACCCTTATAATGATAGTTAAATAAGTATTTCGCAAATAAAACAAATAAAAATGACTTTAAGGTTATAAAAAATACCTAATAATCTATTGAGATGCATTAGATATTTGGTGTACAGGCTAAGGATTTGCTGATTTGAATGTAACCGAGGATCCATTGAGTCCTATATTGGCATCTTATTAAGAATTAGAGGTAACATCACAACAAATGGTTTCATTTTATTACGAAACTCACTATCAGAAGTAAAACATATGAATGAGCCATAACATGAATTTTCCTACTCAATAAGTCGATGGCCACAAGAGCCTAAAGCTCTCTATACAAGTTTATTGGAATGTAAACACAAGAAATAACAACATTAAAATTTGATAATGTAAATGTTTATGTAAAAGATATATTAGAACCCTACCTTAAGTGACTCAAACCATGGTATTATAGAGGTAATTTTATTTCCACTCGCATATTGGACAAGTGAGTCATTTTAAGCAAAAAAGAATTTGGATTCTTTAAAGCTTTTAGTCTCTATTTGATTAGTTGCTATGCAATAACAATAATAATATTTGTTAGAGAAAAAGTTAAAGAAACAAAATAAATCATATTATATGTATTATTTTTTCATTCACTACTTGAAAATGAGAGTTCATAACAGCACAAGGTTACAGTTGGGAGTTATGTATTTGCTCATAGCCAATCTCAACTTATAACAAAGCACATCCATGTGCTATTTACTATATATGAAGAAAAATAAAAATCAAGTGATAAGTGGCTAATTTCATTAGTTTTTTATTATGTTTTTGAAAGAAAATTCTGAAAAATACCAAGTTGCTCAGCCACTTGCTTGAATTGTAAAGATCTCAGAAGAAACTTCTATCACCACTGCCAATACGTTATTGTACAAAATTTCTACGTCAATCATCATATGATATTAGTTTATAATTTGTATAAATAAAAACTAATAATTATAATATTTTTAAATTAATAAAAAAGCAAAATCTTAGGGTTCAACATTATCTGTTTAATAAAAAAGCAAGTCTATTATTTAGCTCCATCGATGACTTAACTTCAAAGGCAATTAGCATTTGGGGCTTTTTTAATAGGCAAGTGTATGAAAAACGCAAGTACATGGATTCGTTTCCAACTCTTTTTTTTTTCAGACATAAACTTAAAAAGTTGGTTTGTTACTTAATGTACACTTTGAGCTTTTGTAGATGACATAATATCATTAAAGTTATAAGTTTCCTGAAATGAAAACATATATAAATCTGTTAGACTATTTTTCTTTGTTATATGCATATATACTAACATTCTACAGTTACTTTGATATCTCATTGTAGAAGTTTTTAACTTGTATAGATTTCAACTCCTCAAGTAACTTAATCATTTTTATCAAACTTGCATCCAAAACTATCAATCTTGCCTCTAATACGGGAAACCTCAACTTGCATCTTATGCGCATGTACTTTTATCTTATCAAGGCGATTGTTATAATATATGTCAAAATTATGGTTGCTTAAACTTACAGAAGATTCCCCATCTTACAAGAAAATTGAATGTTCAAGAGAAAATTTTATTAAATTTGTATTGATATTAAGGGGCAGTATTCTTTGTATTGATATTAAGGGGCAGTATTCTTACCTTTTCACTATTTTTATTATCCATTTGGTTCCTATATTTTGTTTAACCACACTACTTAGCATGGCCGAACTCGATCCAAAATTATTCATGGCTAAATTATTGTTAAACTTTGATTGAATGTCTCAACAATCACTGCCTAACTAATCACCATTTACAAGACCTGTTTACACTAATTACTATTGTGAAACTAGCTTATATAATCTTGCTCTTTCTCACCAAGTAGACTAATATGCAATTCTCAAATACAGTAACCTATTAAAAAAATGATAAAATTTATACAATAAAATAATTTCAAAACAACATTAATACTTAACTCTTACAATACACACATTTTTATTATTGAAAATGTACTTCAAGAGGTAATCATATTAAACATTGTATAATACAGTCCATTTACAAATTTAAAGAATTGTATTTTTATTATTCATGGCAAACTCTTCGCAAACATCAGGCATTGGCCCATGAGCTCCATCTATTTGGCTAATATATTAATAAATTGTTAGGAAATTATAAAATTTATAAGTTAAATTAAATTATAAAATTTAAAAGAAGTTGATTACTTGAAATGCCATTGGAAATCCAGCAAGGGCGTACGTCTCGTTCTTGTGATTGGGGTCTTCTGTAATCTTGTTCTTTTGCATTCTCACATGATTCACTAAAGCTTTTTTCAAACCTTTTAAAATCTTCATGAAACAAACATAACCCTAAGGACAATTATAAATCCTAAAAAATGCATGTGTGTTGCACACGTTTAACTTGGACTTTAGTTCTCGGATCCTTTCTAAGGACAACAACCTCTAAAAAGTACAACATAGCAAACTTTATAATTTTTCTATCATTGGTTGATGGGGAATTCATTAACAAGTCCTTTGACTTAAAGGTGGTACAACTTTCAAGACTATCTATTAACTCTTTATACAATCTCACATAACCATCACTGTCCATATTGTCTGTGTTGGGTTTATAGAGAGGTTTACAATTCAAATTAGTAACTAGTGCAAACACTTCCATAGAGAATTTATACACTTTATTCCCCACCTTAAACCACACAAACAAATTAATGGAATGCACCTCCCTTGGTAAAAGACTATTTATAATGGCATTAGAAAATTATAAAGGTTAGATATCAATTATATGTCTAAAGTAGGATGCCTTAAGCATTTTTATTTGATTTTGATTCTTGATAAAACGCTCTTGGATATTCTTAATTGCTTTTATTTTGGAGGGTCTTAGCCTTGAAATGATCAGTTTCATTTATTTTTATTTCCAATATAGGTGTCATTTTAGAAATAAATGTACATTTTGTTATTAGAATAATATAGTGCTTTGTAAAAGCCCAACCAATTTCGTAAATTCTCAATTTATGAACCAAACAAGTCTAAAAGTTAAGCAATCTATTTATTGGATGCAAATAATTCTAATAGCAACTTGCAACATAATAGAAGTTATCTAAAACAAGACAACCATCTTTATCATCTTACAATAACATCATCAACTATAAATTCTAAAAGCCCCGCATCTATGGTAAATTCAAAAGTAATAAATCTTGGATTGTCAAAAACTAACAAATACAAAATTCTGGGGTTAACTAACCTTTATTTTTTTATTGTAATGCTCTATTTTGTCTATTCCAACTAGACATTTATAAATGACCAATGAAATTGGAGGTTGATGGTGAAGAGCTTAATTCTCCTCCTTTCTGACTTCTAAACCTCAAGAAATCTCTTTTCTAAACTTCCTAACTCAATTTTTGTTTTATTTTTTAAATTAGTTAGTGAGAAAGGTTTGTGTATTTTCATAATTGAGTCATAATCTTGACATTTACCAACTAGTGATTATATCTGAAGCAATTTTGTTGGAAAAAAAGACTCAAAAGCAGTTGCAAATTAAGTAGAAATAAAACTATTTCTTTCTTTATGTGATTAAAATAAGATGTGTACAACAAATAAATAAGTAAAAAAAACTACCAAAATCCAAAGTAATAAATCAACCACAAGAGATATAAATTGTTTATATGGAAAACTTAAAGTGGAAAAAACCACGGGATTGTAGTCCAATATAATCTTTCACTATATTAATGGAATTATAATACAAATTCTTCTCTAAATAATACGTGTGGCTAATAACATCAAGAATTTCAATATTCTTGGCTTACAGTAACAGTTTAATATTTATCTCTCTAATAAGTGGTTATATTAAATAATAGCCAATGAGAGGATAAAATAAAAATCAAGACTAATAGAAATGTAGAGAGTAATGCCAGAAACTTACCCTTCAAATTTGGGATAAAATGATGTTAAATTTGCCTTCCGATCGCGTAATTAAAGATTGAAAAACCTTGCTCCCAATACTACACTCACGTCATTGTCTCTTCTCTCTCTCTCTCTCTCTCCCCCCCTTTCCCTCTCTCTCGTTTTTCCCACAATGTCAATCGCCACTTACTTTTCTATATATAGTGCTTTCAAAACCTAAATTTCTTGAAAATTTTCATCTAGCACCTTTAAGATTTCTTTAATTATTTAAATGCCCAAATTAATGAAACTTGAGCTTAGGCCACCCCAATGAGATGGACCCAATAAATCTCTCATTCCAGATCAGGTGAGGGGCACCACAGCTTTTCAACTTTTTTCTTAGGCAATGACTTTGTCATCATATCTGATCTACTCTCCATTGTATGTATCTTCTCAAGTTGCAATTGTTTCTTCCCAAGCACATCTTACATCCAATGATGCCTCACATCAATATGCTTGAATTTTGAATGATACATCAAATTCTTTACCAAGTAAATGACACTCTGACTATCTCATTGCACAACATATTTATCTTCTTTTACACCTAACCCTCATAAGAAATTCTTCATGTACAAGGTCTCTTTACAACCTTCA
This sequence comes from Citrus glauca, assembly GCA_029633175.1. Taxonomy (NCBI): domain Eukaryota; kingdom Viridiplantae; phylum Streptophyta; class Magnoliopsida; order Sapindales; family Rutaceae; genus Citrus; species Citrus glauca. The sequence goes on from JAQOOD010000004.1 coordinate 23,501,103, forward strand.
GTGATTGTAATATATTCTTTTTTAGTAGTAGATAAAGCAACACATTGTTGAAGCCTAGACTGCCATGAGATTGCTTCCCCAGCAAACGTAAGTAAATATCCTGATAGAGATTTTATAGAGTCAATATCTCCTGCCATATCTACATCTGTGTACACTTGTAACATAGGTTTGTCATGGCCAAAACATAAACATGCTTTGGAAGTGCCTCTGAGATATCTGAGAATCCATTTTACCACTGTCCAATGTTCTTTGTCATAATTTGAGAGAAATCGGTTGACTACACCAATTGCATGAGCAATATTTGGTCTTGTATAAACCATGACATACATCAAACTACCAATTGCTGAAGCATACGGAACTTCTTTCATCTCTAAATTCTCTTTCTCACTTATAGGATAATGCTCAGAACTAAGCTTGAAATAACCTACAAGTGGAGGACAAACAAATTTTACTTTGCCCTTATTAAATCTTTCAAGAACCTTTTTAACATATACTTCTTGAGATAACCATAACTTCCTAGATTTTTTTATCGTGGAAAATCTATCTGCCAATAATTTGTTTTGGCGGTCCTAATTCCTTTGTTGCAAAAGACTTGTCAATCTCTCTCTTTAGATTTTCAATTTTACTAGCATCTTGGTCAACAATCAACATGTCAACCACATAAAGTAAAAGAACGATGAAATCATTATCACCTAATTTTTTCACAAAAACACAATAGTCACACATAATCTTGTGGAAGCCATAATTTTCCATGAAATAATCAAACTTATTGTACCACTGCCTTGGTACTTGTTTCAGCCCATGTAAACTTTTCTTCAAATTGCATACACGTTTTTTTTTTACCTTTTACACTGAACCCTTCAGGTTACTCTATGTACATTTCCTCCTCTAAATCACCATGCAAGAAAATTATCTTTATATCAAGTTGTTCAATCTCTAAATTTAATCTAACAGCTAATTTTAAAAAGACTCGAATAGAAGACATCTTCACCATAAGAGAAAATATTTCTTCAAAATCAACACATTTCTTCTGACCGAAACCCTTCACAACCAATCTATCTTTGTACTGTTATTGTGACTTATTTTCAGTTTTCAACCTATAAACCCATTTGTACTTCAGTGTCTTATTTCCTTTAGGCAACTTTAATAAGTTATAAGTGTGATTTTCATTTAAGAATTTCATCTTCTTTTGCATGACTTTAACCCACTCATTTTAATACTGGCGAGACATGATTTTTTGAAAACATTATGACTTTTCTTCATCTGTAAACATCACATACTCATGTGGAGGATATTTAATGGAAGGTCGTCGTTCTCTAGTGGATATTCTCAATTCTGGCTCAATAGGTAGTGCAAGTAGTTCTAGAGGTGCTTGCTCAACTGGTTCTTTTAGAACATTATTATTATCTCTCCAGCTCCCCCATAATCATCATGAACAGTAGGTGAGGAAACTGAAGTTGAAATAATACTACTTTTTAGAGGTGATTGAGACTAATTGCTTTTCTCTATATCACCAACTATTTGATCTTTAAGAAATACAATATCTCTACTTTTAATCAATTTCCTTACCATTAAATCCCATAATATGTACCTAAATGCTTCATATCCATGGCCTAAGAAAATGCATTCATTGGCATTATCATTAAACTTTGATCTTTCATCCATAGAAATGTGAACATATGCTCTGCAACCAAACACTTTTAAGTGTTTATAAAAAACATATTTCTCAATCCAAACTCTCTCAGATACATCACCATCTAGTTGAGTTAAAGAAGAAAAGTTAATCAAGTCAACTGCAATACACATAACCTTTACCTAGAAATATTTAGGAAGCTTGGCGTCAGAAAGCATACATCTGACTCCCTTTTTAATTGTTTTATTTATCTTTTTTGTAACATCATTCTACTACAGGGTTTTTGGTACAGTTTTCTCAAGTCTGATTCAATGGAATCTTCAATATTGTTCAAATGCATATTTTAATTTTCTAACAGTTTTCTCAAGTATGATTCATGATTTCTAACATATTTTAATTTTCTCTATGTCTTTCTTTTAATATAAGTATGGAGAACTTAAATGTATCAAGCACATGGTCTTTAAATTTCAAAGCAAAAGCCCACACTTTTCTAGAACAATCATTAATAAAAGTCACAAAATAAAATACATCTCTTATTAATCTACTTTACATCATACAAACATCAATGTGGATGAAATCAAGTGTTTACGACTTTCTAGATGGAGAAAAGCTTTTAAAAGCTACTCTATGTGTCTTTCTAGTTAAGCAATGAACAAAAGTTTTAAGGGACATACTTATAAAACTAAGTAGAAATTCTTTTTTGGCAATAGTTTCTAACACTTTCTCATCAATGTGATTGAATCTTTTGTGTCATGTCTCAATGTCAGAATTTTTTGTAGCCACATTCACGTCTTCTTTCTTAATCTTGGCTTCTATCACATAGGGAGTGTTTACTTCTCTCTTTTTAACTAACACTAAGGTGCCTTTGGTGAGTTTCCATTTTCCTTCACTAAATTGGTTAATATAACCATCATCATAAAGCATACTTATAAAAATCAAATTAAGGTGAATATTTTGTACATATCTGACATCTTTAAGTAACAACTTACAACTAATACTAGTTTCCAAGTAAATATCTCTTATGCCTATTGTTGAGTGTTAGAAAATGCATATTTATAAAGGAAAAAATCGTTATTTTACATATCAAGTCTTACTAACAACTCTTACTTTTATATGTTTAAATATCTTGTAATTTAATTATGTGTGTTTTATTTTAATTAAGTATTTGATGCATTTTAGAGGCATTATAGTTATTTCACAATAAACGAGAGATCAAATGGTAAAACAGAGATCATTTTTGAACTCAGGACGGTCGAAAACCTTAGGAGGAGCATAAAAGGAAAAACGATACTGTTCACATATACGGTAATATTCACATATACTGGTACTGTCTAAGTTACTGTTCACGACACTGTTCACAAGTACGGACCGATGACGTGGCATTGACTGATGACATGTCAAGATCCTGTTGGACTAAAATTCTCATATACTGTTTATGGTGACGTGGCAGCATATTAATGGACCAAAAAATGTATGTACGGTACATGCAACACATGAGATTATTACTGTGCAAACCGCTTTACTGTTCAAACCGTGTGTAAACCGTGTTATTGTGCAAACCGCGTACTGTTCACGCGTACTGTTGACTTTACTGTTGATTGATGACGTGACGCAATCCTGAGCGTCTAAACTGTTTTTAATCCGATGGCCATGATTGACTCGATGTAACTATAAAAAGGGGGCCTCCCCACCTAATTTGGCATCTCTGAATCCATTTTTGAGATCTATTTTTTGTAATTCTCTCTCTATCTTGTATTTTCTATGTATTTTAATAAATTTCCATTTTGCCCCTAGTTCAACTATGAGTGGCTAATTTTCTTTCAAGTTTGGGTTAAAGGTGAAGTCTCAACATGTGTCATGGGCTTAATTTGGTAAATTTATTTTCTCTTCCCCTCTAGTTTTTGTGAATGTTTTGACTTCTCGTCGACAAAAAATAATAATCTTGTCTAGTACCGCCCTGGTTTCACCGGCTCCCTAGTATAAGGTTATTATTATTTGGCACGATAAGCCCTTAGCACCATATTTATTAGAGCGTGGTTCATGAGGTGTGGATTCCCCCCTCATGATTTAATTGGTATTAATAAGGAATATTTAACCTATGATGCATATTGATACGGATCCAGATACCTAAGTACGTCATTTCAATAGTTTTCTCTTCAATTTATTCTCGCAATTTCAATTTCAATTTTAGAATTTATTCTTGCCATTTTAATTTAAGTTTTAGCATATTTCAAATCATTTCCATCACAAATCCAACCATCCATTTACAAAATTAATTCTATATATAATTAAAATCCACCTCCTCGTGGGATCGACACTCGTCACCATTGATCTATACTACAACAGATTCGTTCGCTTGCGAGTTCAATAAAATTTTCACAACACCTATAATCTTGGAAGCCCCTCATTTCTCATTCGAACATGGCCATAATCACCATTAACATAAGATGTGAAGTAATTAAGATATGCAGTGACATGAAACGAAGCACCCAAATCAATCACCCAATTACTAGTATAACAAGTGATATTTACAGAGCTCTCATTATAAACAGTACCCATATCACCATCAACTATGGCTGCAGTGTTCACTTTGTCATTTTTCTAAGCATCGCCTTTTTTCTTTCGCTAGTTCTATTTACCACAATCTACACTCATTTTTAACGTGACCCATTATCTGATAATGAAAAGATTTTACATTTCTCCTCTAGGATTTAGATCTTCCTATGTGGTTATCATTGTTCTGCTGGCGGGAATTTATACTTTGGCTCCTCTGCTTTTCTTTCTTTTTTGAAACGAGTCCATCTGACTCATAAGAAAGTACTCTAACACTTTCTTTTAGATTTTTCATTTCGTAATGTATCTGTAACCATATCTAAGGTTAATTTCTTGTTCGACGTTAAATTATTCACTAACACCACTAATGTCTCCCAACTATCACGTAAAGAACTAAGCAACAATAATGTTTGTAACTCATCATCTAAAATAATTTTCATAGTAGTTAACTGATCAACCAAACCCTGAAACTCACTAATGTGTGTAGTTATACTGCGTATCTTTTTATATTTCAAGTGAAATAGTCTTTTCATCAAATTAACTTTATTTTATGCTGTTGGCTACTCATAAATCATCTCTAATTTTCTCCAAAGAACATCAATCCTGGATTCCTTTGCAATATAGTGGTACATACTCTGATTAATCCATGATCTAATACCATCCACGGCCTTCTAGTTTAATTGAGCCAATTTCTTATCATCTAAATCAGCGAGATTAGTTTCTTTGCCTTCAATATGTTCATGTAAGTCTTTCATGTACAACAAATCTTCCATCCTAGACTTTCAAATGCCATAATTCTATGACTTTAATTTAATCATGCATGCCGATGAATCCTCTATCTCAATCACACAAGTAATAAAAACACACATTCTAACGCTCTAATATTACTCTGTTAGGAAAGAAACTACCACAAACAGTTACAAATTAAGTAGAAATAAAACTATTTTCCTCTTTGTGTGATTAAAATAAGATGTATAACATCAATAAATAGGCAAAAAAATAAACTACTAAAATCCAAAGTAATAAATCAACTATATGAGACACAAATTTTTTACGTGAAAAATCCAAAGCGAGAAAAATCATGAGAACGTAGTTCGATTTAATCTTCCACTGTATTAAAGAGATTATAGCACAAATTCTTCTCTAGATAATATTAGAATCTAAAAATATCAAGAATCTTAATATTTTTAGCTTACAATAATATTTAAATATATGTCTCTCTCATAAGTAGGTATCTCAAATAATAACCAACGAAAAGGTAAAATAAAATCAAGACAAGTAAAATTGTAAAGGATGATGCCAAAAACTTACGCTCCAAATTTGGGAGAAAACAGAGTTAAAATAACCTTCTAATCATGTAATCAAAGATTGAAAAATCTTGCTTTAAATACTACACTCAAGCCGCCGCTGTCTCTTCTCTCTCTCTTTTCTTGTTTCTTCTTTTTCCCACAATGTCAGCCACCACTTACTCTTCTATATATATAGTGCTTTTAAAACCTAAATTTCATGAAAAATTTCATTTAACACCTTCAAGATTTTTTTGATTATTTAAATACCCAAATTAATAGAACTTGGTCTTGGCCCACCAAATGAGATGGACCCAACAAATTTTGCCCATTTCCTTGAGATTTGGTTTGCCAAACAAGTGTTCAGCTAGAGGCTAAGTTTTTACTTAGTAGCCCTATTAGCTTTGTACCTCAATTTTGCCAACTGCTTCCTCCTCTCATAAGCTACTGTCATGGGTTGTTGTGGTTAGCTGTTGTGCAGTTGGGGTGCAAATGTTGTACGGTTATGGTGCGACAATTTTGGCTGACATGACACTAATTTGAGAGGAGCAATGAGGGCTATTGTTCACTATTGTTACTGTCGCGACTCTGTCGTGGTGTAGTTGTACTATTGTGTCGATGTGGAACAACATGTCGATAGCTTTAGCCTTGAAAGAAAAGAAATGAGGGTTTATTTTGAATTTGATTTTGGGATTGATTTCACATGTGTGGGCGTGTAGCCGATGATTGTGAGTATTTGGGTTTTTTTTTCTTAATGTAAGCTTTCTTTTTATTATTATAAAACTGATTAATTTTACAAATTTGCAACGTTTTGGTTTCAAGATTAACTAGAACCGAACCAAAAACTAAATTAAAAGTTGGGTGTGGTTCCATTCAGGTTAACCCGAACCGAATGTCCGCCCTTAATTTACACCTCTCAGATCTCCTCACGAAATCATTATTCCATTTTTTTAAAAAAAAAATCATTTTTTTCAAATATACCCTTCCAATTTTTCATTTAATTTTTTATTATCAAAATCCAAAGTAATATTTTGTTATTTTTTAATTTCTTTTGTAATCTTATTATTACCATACACACAAATTAAAATATATTTTTAGCGGATGATTTTTGAACATTAATCATTGGCTTAAATTACACATATTTTAAATTATAATTTGAAAGCAATCTTCAGTACAAAGATTTTCAATAAATAAGAAGTAAGTGAAGAACAATACATTATTCTAAATTTGTACAATTTTTTTTTTTAGATAAGAGGTAACAAATAAAAAATATAGAAAAGAAAGAGAGAATTAATTATGAATATAAGTAATCTGGAGGAAAAAACTGATGTGTCTTTAATTCTTATTTCTCTTTTAACTATAATTTTAATTTAAGTCGGGTTTTATAAGATTAATGAAGGGTGCCAATAGCTTTGCTCTTTTAATTATTTACATTTCGGGTCTAGGAAGATAAACGTTGGGGCTAAATAGTAAATCAAGTACTGTCCAACAGACTATTATCAGTTAAGTTAGCTGATGGACTGGGCTTAAAACATGTCAGGGTGTATTTAGCATTAAAAAAATAGGGAGAAAAAAGGCTTTTAAATTTCAACTTACTGGACGAACTTTTACAGAAAGTCTGAAATATTTCTGTGCCATTATATTTTCTTCACTCTCCGTTCTGAGATGCAGAGGGAGAATAATAGAAGTTTTTAAGTGAGAAAAAAATGTCATTGCCTTATTTTATTTAACATTCGGCGGTTTTCACACATATTTTTATCATTGCTAAATTAAGAGCTTGTGGATCCTTCTTTTGAGACAAGCTTTCTTTTTAGTTTCGAAATGAAAGCGAATAAGCCTTCATCTAGGGATTCCACATGGTCCTATCTCCAGGCATCTCCGAATTTGCTTATCCTCATAATTTCTATTATATTCAGTTTTTATTTAACGTCATCGTATTTTACAATGATCAATAATGTAGCGATAATTATTTAAAATACCTTTATTTAATTATCCAAATTAATTATCAAAAATATATTCACACATATACGTGTGTGTGTATGTACATGGCTACACACACACGCAAAGGCAATCATTATTGTTTAAGTAACCAATTAATCCTTGTATTTTAAAATATTACCCAAAACACTTATATCATTTTTTTCATAATTGCTGGATCTAATTTTTCAAGGGTAAACTTTGTATTTAACGAAATAATTATGTGACAAAGATATTTTGGATAAAATGTGGGGTTATATGAATTGCTATTAAAGACAATTTATTACAAATCAATATTATGTAATTTTTTGAACACTTATATAGCATTTGAAAACATATACAGCACACTCATTATACAATGTATAATTCTCATGTCTTAAACCCTAAAATTTTTATTTCTAACTTTTTTTTATCAATATTTAGATGAATAATGAGGAAATCAATATTTTAAAAAAAATTAAGTATAAAGTATGTATAACCCTTTTTATTTTTTTAAAAATAAAATAAATATAAGTGATATAAATAGCCAATTTTTTTTATTTATCTTTTGACCCTTATCCTCCTCTTCTCTCTCTCTATGGTCGTATTTATAAAATATTTTTTATTATTATGTTTTGTGACAAATTGTTTTGAGAGCAAAAATTAATATTGAATATAAATAAATAAAATTAATAACTAAAATTGTGTTAAATAAGTTGTTTACAACTTGACTTTATTATAATATCATAAGTTATTGAATAGTTTTATTGGCGTAAATAAAGTTAATTAATTTAATAATTTAAATAAATATTATTTTGAAATTTTAAAGAGTGTGTAAAGTAAAACTTATTTTTATTAAAATTGACATATAAGTATATGTAGTAATAGAATGCTCCAAATAATTTCTAAGCACTAATAACTCCACTATTTTAAATAATTTTTAAAAATATAAAAATTAATTGAATAATGATAAGTGCATATTTTCTCTATATTTTACTATTAATTTCTCCATTTTTTTCTCGTTTTGGTCTTAAATATTCTAGTTATATTAGTTAAATTTTAATTTAGTATTTTATTTTGATTAATTTAAATTTTGTATCTTTAATTTAAATTAAATTCATTTTAGTTAGTTGATAATAATTTAAATTTACTATAGATAATTTCCTATTTCCGAATATTTAACTATCCTTAATTTTGTTTTTAATAAAGGTGAAAATTTCAAATAGAGAAAGCTGGATTTGATTAAGGTGAAAATGCAGGGATGGCAAAATAACCCACCAACCTGCAAACCCTCTCAAACCCACCCGCAAAAACCCGCCTGCTGCGGGTAATTTTGCAGGTTCTGGGCGGGTTTGGTATTTCAAACTTAAAATCCGTTGGATACCAGTGCGGGTATCCACCAACCCGCATTCTTTGTTTTTATTAGGAGAAAAGACTAACATACCTCCAAATTTAGATAAAGGAACAAAAATCCCCTAAAGTTTTGAAAAAGATATATACACCCCCATTCACTAATGGAAACAATTACTTTTAACATAAATAATAATTTTAATATATAAATACCACTATACCCTTCTAGCACATAAAAAATAATTGTTGATTGTTCAATTTGTTCATATATTGTTAATAAAATTATAAATATATCCCCATTGCCCAATTCTTCTATTTAAATTTTTATCAAATTCTCTCTTCAAATTCATCAAGATAACAATCCACTAAATGTGCGATAAAATGATCACTCGTCATGGTTCAAGATATCTGATAATTAAAGGTAAGTTGAAATCGACATAAATCCGCAAATCGACATTAACGTATCATCTTTGTGTGCTAAGGGGGTGATATAAGCACATATACAACACAACAAAAAATGCATAGATGAGAAATGTTAGGTTGTTGACGATACCAACTGTGATGGAGAATATTGATGATAAGCGGTGAGTCCAAGACACATTAATGTTGTAGCATGTAAAATAGTATGGACCTATACAGATATTGGTAATTTTGTACTCATAAGTAAAGTTCTAACAATTATCTGTAACTACTTAATTAACAATTGCGCCAATCCATTTTGTGTATTTACATGTGGAACCAAATGATCAACAACAATATCTATTGATGTACAGTAGCCATCAAATGTCTTAAATGTAAACTCACCAACATTATTTAGATGTGTGGTTCTGATCTTATAATTTAAAAATTGTGCCTTTAATCTTATAATTTGGACAAGCAATCTTGCAAATGTAACATTGCATATAGACATTTAAAAAACATGTGACCTCCGTGCGGATGTATCAATCAAAATCATAAAGTAACGAAATGGTCCACTAGATGAATGGATTGGTCCACATATATCTCCTTGAATTCCTTGCAAAAACGATGGAGATCCATAACCAACCTTAGAAGGGGATGGTCTAACCATAAATTTTTCTTATGATCAAACAATACAAACAATCTCACTGGATAATAGAATCCTCTAATTTTTAATAGATGTCCATGAGAACTTTTGCTAATTTTATGCATCATTGTAAATCGAAGATGTCTTAGGGAGTTATGCTACAAGATAATTTTTTTAGATTTGTGAACTTTTGGTTCATCACTGCACAACTTTAAATTGTATTTATGATTATGTAATATAATCTTGATCAGAATGCTTTTATTTTCCTAATATGTATTTCTTCCACAAGATATTTTTAGTGATGCAGAGATATTCCACATAATTTTCATTTGAAGTCTCAATATGATATCCATTTCAACAAAAAATTTTAAAGCTCAACAAACTCTTTTTGGATCTTGCTTAATAATAAAGTATTTTGGATATTAATTTTGTTCTGGTTGCCAACAAAAATATGGCTCTTCTAGAGCCTTCTATCAAGTCTACAAGACCAGATATAGTATTTACTTTTCCTTTTAGTAATTTTATCTCCAAGAAATATATTTTATCTTGAAAAATAGTGCTATGGTTGCACTATCAACCAAGTATCCCAACTTTTGTATCCAAAAAAGATAATTTATTTCTAAAATTCATAACCTTACATTAAACAAAAGTGCACGTTAGATATCAAGATTAAATATAAACATTAAGCACATATGATGAAACTACAAAAAAAATAAAAAATAAAAAATAAATAAAAAGTTAACATATTAGTAACTTAATAATTATGGCATAATAATGAGAGCTTTAATTAATATAGACATTTCCATCTCTAACTAAGTGATCATTTTCCCCTCTGTTTCTTCCAAAAAAACAAAATATCAGAGGTGTCAAGATGAGTCAGATCAATAAGATTTGCACTATCGACTAAATTAGTCTCAATTTTTCCGTTTCTTTATTGGATGCTTGGTATAGGTCTACCAAATATTTGTTAGTCTGGCAGGTGCATGACCAATGTCCTTTTCCTCTACGTCAATAACAAACTTCTTCATTATCATTTCTATCATTATTATTTCATGCATTATTGTATTTATTAGGTCTCTCATAAATATTTCACTTCTAGTGGCATCCATTTTATTGTTGCGATGTCCTATTAATAAGTACATTCACATTCACTTTTGGGAATAGTTGAGAGTCAGTTGAACGTAATTAATGGTTTTTCATTAGGAGCTCATTGTTGTTTTTTAGCAATTAAAAGAGCTATTATTAGATCACAATATTTGCTATATCAATAATTTTTATACCACACAATTTCAATTACAAGGTGATTTGGAACAAAGTAAAGTTGTAATATGAAACTCTTGCATAATCTTAGAACCTCATATTTAACATTCATGTTTAGAATTTGGAAGAAAAATATCAGGTTGGTGGTCAAATCTTTCCTTGAGGTTACTCCACAATGTTAGTGGATCCTCTATTGTTAGACATTGAGCTTTCAGACGCTCATGCAAATGGTGGCGGAGAAAAATCATGGCCTTTGATTTTTCCTACAAAGATGCCCCATTTCTTTTGCTATAGTGCCTTCCAAGCCCATAGTGCATTTTGGCATGCAATACCTAAGAAAGATAATTTCTTTCGAAAACTTCAAGAGCAAGGATTTGTAGATTCTTAAAACTTGCCATTTTTTTTATAAAAGAAACTTTGTTATTAATAATTAAAAGGAAAAAAATCACAAAATAAATATATAAATATAAACAAAAATAAAAATTATGGAATATGTAGGAACTTCACGTATAAAAATTATGAAATATGTAAAAACTTCATTCATGTATTTAGAATTTCATATTCTAACTTGAAAACATAACTTAGAACTTCAAGTTCTAATTTTAATGAGGTTAGAAGTTTAGGTTCTCACCACCTTATTTGTTTTATAAACTTCAGACTGAAACAACAATATTTAAAGGCAAATAATATGCAAGAACAAATCATAATTTACTAAAAATTAAAATAACTTGATAGGTAGTTAATCCAACCATCTAAGCAAATAAATTATATAAGATAGGCGGTTAAACCAACTATATAAATAAATTGAACAAATCATATTAACATAATAATAACATATTAACAAGCTAATAACGATATAGGCAATATTATAAAACCAGCTATTAAAATTACCGTGAACAATAAAAATTAAAATAAAAGCAAAATAAACTCACAATATAATAAAATAATAATGATAAAGCATAGAGAAATAAGCATAAATAAACATAAGCAGTAAAAATTAAACTACCCACATTAATCAGTTATCATGTTGATGACGTGTTATGAAATAAATATAATAAAAAATTTTGAGCTAAACAAAGTACTAAATAGTACCTTGTTATTAAGTTTATATTTAGCTAATTTTTGTTGTTACCAAAACAATGGAATACATTACTATATATAGAATTGAAAAGCTATAGGGGGAGGATAATTTGCGGATGTGGGATTTTAATAGATTTCAAATGGTAAAAGTTCACTAATTTCACAACAATATTCAATTTCTATCATTTAATTTATTTAATTGAGATTGTTTATACTCTTTCATAATTATCGTTTATGATTTTATTTTTGTCTTATTTGAATGGCCAAATTAGATAGGACTTGAATAATTATTGCTAAATTAAAATACTTGATCCATAATTATCTCAATATTTTAATCATTAGTAGTAAATTGGAGCCGGTGATTGCAATCAGTAAGTGCAATTGGTGAACATAATCTTGTTTACATAATGTTGATTTTGATGATAACAAACAAGATTAAGAATGATTAATATTTTTAAGCTCAAATTATTTTCTTTTTAAATAAATCATTATTTTCACATTATAAAGGTTTTATATTTAATGGAAAAATAATTTTATGAAATTAGTTGTTTTTCAAGTTATGATTTAATTGAAAGAGTTTTGAAAACTTTGAAATTAACAAGTATTGCTTGAAATCTTGGAGAAGGACTTATTTGAAAAGTGTCATGGCATTTTGGGCTATATCATAATTTCAGACAGTTTTGAGATTAACAAAGTATTATTTGAAATTTCTGAATTTGAACCTATTTGTAAACTTTCATAACATTTTGGGTCATAATATTGTTTTATAAAGTTTTGAGGTCAAACGGTAAATTTAAAAAAATAATTTCACTATAGCACTGTAGCTTTCACTATAGCAAACGACTAACCGTTTATTTAAAACAGCTAACCGATAACGTCCAGACAACATGTTCTGTCCAGTTTTGTTAAAATAATAATTCTAGAACATAACGATGAACCATTTACTAAAAACGGTTAACTGTTTATTTTAACCTTGAACCGTTTAGTAAGAACGGTTAAGACAAATTTGTTTTGCAGGTCTCTGGAAGTTAACGGCAAAAGGGTAACCCTAAACAGTGAACCGTTTATTTGAAATTTGTTCCAGTGTTCATCTTGCAAGTCTCTAGAAGTTAACGGCGAAAGGGTAAGCATAAACGGCGAAAGGGTAACTTGAAATTTGGCTCAACGGTAACTTTTGACCAGCGAAACGGTTAACCGTTTATAGTTAACCTTGAACCGTTTTCAAGCTGACAAGTGCATAACGGCTAGTTTTTTAGCTCAATCTATAAGAACTCAAATCCAACTCATTTTCAATGTCTCCAACAAGCAAAATAAAAAAGCACACGAGATATCTTGAGCCTTCAAACTTGTAAATCACAAACATTGAATCATTTATTGTTCTTCATATTTGAATATCTACTCATTGAGTGAGTTTCATTGTAACCTTCACTTATTCATCTCAGTTGTAAGAGTTTGAGTGTGTGAAACACTTGAGTGAAGAGATTGGGAGGTAATCTCTTTGTTGTAAAGGTTTATTGACACCTTGAAGTCAATTGTAATCGGTTGAAGCCTTGGAAAGGCTTAGATAATGAAATCCTCAAGCCCGGTGTGCTTGGAGGCGTGGACGTAGGCAGGGATTGCCGAACCACGTAAAAATTCGTGTGTTTGTTTCTCTTCTCTCTTACTCTTTAATTATTGTGCTTTTATTGAATTTATTGCTTTCAAGTTTTATTAAGACATTAGATTGCTTGTTGTGTGGATTTGTTAGGATAAATTTTAAAATTCTAATTCACCCCCCCTCTTGGGTTACACACTTGTATTTCAAATCTCAGTTTAATAATCGAGTGTGTGTGTTTATTGCTTTAATCAACTTAATATCTTCTATACTTAATGTTTCCATTATCTTAAATTTAGAGATCTTGTTTTAAATTATTTAATGGTTAGAGATTAGGTGAATAATTTTTTTTCTTAACAAATATTAAGGAAAGATAAAGATTAACAAAGTTTATTGTTGTCTGGGTTTGATAGTTTCAATGGAAATTGATACTAAAATTGATGTGTTAATTATGTGACGAATGATCCTTCAATCAAAGTATTCATTATTATCGTATTTTATCACTTAATAAGAGTTTCTATTTGATTATTATTTTCATACTTTTAGTTTCTTTATTTTTTACAATTCATTATAATTGCCACTTTCTTTAATTAGATTAATTTATATTTTTAGTAATAATAGTAGTTGTTGTTGTTATTTTAAGACTTTGTTTTAGAGTTGATAATAAGTCAAACTAATGTAGTTTTCATGGGATCAGTGTTTACTTACTCTCTACTGAATGTTTATATCATTAGTAAAATTTTATTAAAATTTGGTGTACTTTAACGAATTAAAGGAGCATTTTCCTTAATTAAAAGGAAACATTCCATTACCTCCTTCCTTTGCTGAAACTTATTACACTTTCCACTTTTTTCATTTATTTAATTTTATTTTTCTCACTTAACTTTTTAAATTTAAAGTGCCTGTACGGTACCTAAATTTTTGCATGTGAATTTCTAGTTCATTCACACATTTAATGAATGCAATAATACATTGCACTCTACTCCTCTTTGTCTTCACATATAGGTTTTATTATAATAATTAGTCTGAAAAAATAGTAATCCGGACAGCCCCTAATATAACAAGTTCTTTGGGCCACAATAGGTAAGGCTAGACGCAAACACAAATTCTCAAACTTAAATTTTTATTTATTTGAATTGGTCACAATCTGCCTATATTAGAATTTAAATACATATATTTATAATATAGTCTAAAAATCTAGCGAGACAAATTTTAAACTCTATTTCCCACAATTAGTTAGGGAGATACTCGCCTCTACTAATGACATAGCTAAAGTTTTAAAGTTGTGGATATAAATTTTATTACCTAGTAAATTGGCTAATAAATTTCATCTTCTTACAAGTGTTTTAATTGAATGTTGGGTATAATGTACTTATTTAAGTTGATTTGGTGATAAAAATATGATTTTAAACCTATTGTTATGTATTTTATTTAAAACCAATAAGGACAAATCACAATTTTATTGGGGTGAAATTACAAAATAAATTCAACAGAAACAACTGCTAATACTCAATACCATGTGATTTTACCACTAACCTTTGTCCATACTTATCAGTGGGGGCTCAAACTTGTGACCTTAACATAACAAACCTACCATGTAGGCATATATCATGTTAAGAGCATCACCAAAATACTCTTTAAATAAAATTTTATTAATTATTTGAAGAGGCACCTCAATATTTAAGGTTCCAAAAGACACTCTAATTAAGACTTTTCAAATAAAAAATTATTCTCTCTCTTCAAATTGAAAGAGTTGATTTCTCTCTCTTTAATTTATATTTTATTACTTTTTATTGGAGAAAAAGAGAGAAGTGTTTTAATTGTTATTAATTTTTTTAAAAATAATTATTTAATTAAAATAATATTAAGTTATTTCTATTTAAAGAGACTTTTAGAAAATATCATTTTTTTTACCCTTTTATTTACCACATAAGTAAATAAATAAATATTTAAAGAATAAAATCTCATTACTATTTTATAATCTTCATTTTCATTTTGCTTAGGATTTATTTTCACTTCATTTGGGCGGTGCCCTTAATTTTTTTAAAATCCCACGAAAATGGCAGATGTATATAATCTATCCATATCACAATCTTAATCACTCTGTACTCTGGTTCATAATCACATCCTTAATCATAATCCAATTTGAAATAATGAAGTTTTCACACAAAATAATTATTAATTAATGGATAAACCTCTTTACCCTTCCGTTGCACGAAGAGCCGGAGGCCCCACAAACATTTATCCAGGTGTCACGTCCTATGGAAGCAAAGAAAGAAACCAATCGCCAAATTACATCCGTCCACGTCACGTTCTGTACATCGGAATAAAGGCATAGGTGCCGTTGGATATGCTGCCACATATGCAGCCCTCGGTCCGACACCGTCCGGTATATCCAAAACATATTTTAAATGAAACGCATAACAACTATTCAACACACTATAAACGAATATTCTAAAATAAATTCCCTAAATAATTTTTGTTTATCCAAAAACAAATACAATTTCTCTATAAGTCTCTCAGATATTCCTTTGTCCTTCTATATCTCTTAAGCTGAATAACTCCTACATCCAAGAACATACTGGAGATTTTTTGAAAACGGGAAACTGTTATTATAAAACCGTTTTGTATATGTTCAAAAATGGCAAGCTCTGGCAGGGCAAAACGAGTTACTGATCCACTCAATGAGAAGGTCAAGGCTCAACTCATTGGCCACCAGCTCAGTTACGTTAGCAGCGGAAGCGAATACTCTGCCGCCACCGTCGACGATGACTCGCCTAGCTTATCGGAGCTCGTTCATGATTTTCTAGAACACGAGTTGTCGCAGGCTCAGCCCCCAGGTTACGACTCAGATTCGGAGCGAGTTGACACAGTTGCAGACTCGACTGAACTGATCGAGGACATTCTCAAATCGACAGCCAACGGCAATGTGGATTTGTACAGGAACTTGCTTCTAACTCACGTTTTGAAATCAATGGAAGTGTTTTCGCGTTTGAGACAACAGAAATCTGTTTTCAGGCGCCAAGTGGTGAGTCTGCTTCGCGAACTCGGCCACAATGCGGCGATCTGTAAGACTAAGTGGAGCTCATCTGGTGGGCTCACCGCCGGGAACTACGAGTACATCGACGTGGTCCAATCAGATTCTTACACGTCGACGCAGCAGCGATATTTCGTCGACCTGGACTTCGCCGCGGAATTCGAGATCGCTAGGCCGACGAGTGCGTACACGAGGTTGTCAGCGACGCTGCCTAGGGTTTACGTAGGCAAAGGTGAAGAGTTGAAGAGGATCGTTAAAGTCACGTGCGATGCCGCCAAAAAATCCCTCAAGAGTAAAGACTTGACTCTGCCTCCTTGGAGGAAAAACCGTTACATGCAAAACAAGTGGTTCGGTCCGTACAAACGGACCGTTAATCCAATTCCGGCCGGTTCTTTGTCTCCCGCGGTCGGACCCTCGGTTAGTAACGGAGTTAAATGTCGGTGCATTGGATTCGACGACGGCGTTAACGGCCGTTTGTTTGTCCGTACTAGGTGATGATAAGTGATAACATTATATTATATCAAAAAACTTCGAGAATAAATTGTGAATATTCGTCTTTTGATTGGTTGATTTTTTTTAATATTTTATTTTAATTTAGGAAAAAAAGAAATTGACTAAAGGCGTAGTATGTAGTGTTTGTGTAACGCGGCAAATCCACATCGTGTAACAGTGACGGCGCACAAGCCGAAATAGTTGTGAATCACGTGAATACACCAAGTGTTTATATCATAGCTTACACGACTGAATTTGACCAAATTTGGACCGTTGGATGGGATATAATTAATTCATGCCTTCACTCATGGGAATGTAGATTTAAAGGTCATGAGATGAATCAAGCTTCTGAAAAATTACACGAAAGAAACAGGATAACGTTAATGTTTATACTTGTTGGCATTATCATATGGATTATAAAATGACGTGCCAGATGGTGTTATTTGTTTCGACGTGATCCGTAGATTCTAACCGAAATTTTGGCGAGAGGTGGGGAAGGGAAGCAGACAAGCAGCTGTGGGAGATTGACGTGGATTTATGAGGAACATAAATGTCAAAGTTGAGTTGATTTTTTTTTTTTTTTGAAAGTGGAGTTGATGTATTGGATAAGGCCTTTCTTTTTTTTTTCTTTTTTTTTTCCCTCTCACTGTCTGTGAAGAGACAAGATAATGCTAACCTCTGGTTTTCGACAAATGGCAGCTTCTGTAAGGCAATTGACACTTAGTCCACTAGCATATCATGAAATGGCCCAATGAAAAGCGTGAAGCCAGTTTTGGATTGGAATGATATACGTGGGGCATGTTCAAGCTAATGTCGTTCCAGGCTGACGTGTTCTTAATCTTAGCGAAATAACTTGCACGCTGCAGCGGTCAGTCACGGCATCATATATTCTTTTTATTGTGTCATAAATCAAAGGGACAAATTTGCATTCCTTTTCCAAGTAATTACGTATAGGCAAAATTAGTTCAGAGAGTTGAACGTGTTTGGTGATGAAACTTCAATTAGGACGGATCAAGTTGAACGGCCAGTCAATTTTAATCCTGAAACTTGAGAAATGCAGCTACCAGATTGAGATAAAAAATTAAAAAACACACACACAAAATTACACTGTGGGCCGAACAGATGTCCATCTCCTTCTGCTTAGCCTAGTCTAATGAACGTCTTCGTAGTTCAGGCTTTTGTATCAGGAGTTCGGCTTCCAAAATTTAAGTACAAAAAACAGAATCTGTTCAGTCTAAACTGACCATATCTGTTAGCCGAGTCTCACTCAGTCAATCTCAGAATACAATTTTAAGTGGTATTATTTTGGACGCACGACTCTAGGAATAAAGGGACATTAGGATGGTCCGTTGTACAGTTGAGAACTGGCCCCTGGCCACAACAAGTCCAGAGGTGTCAATTATCCCAAACTAGAACCAGATAAGACCATTTTAAAGTCTAAAAGACAAAATAAAGTGTCCCCAACTCCCAGACAAGATAGCCAACAAGGTATTATTTAATTTTCGCAATAATTATCTCTCTTGTTTTTTAAAGTCGAGATAAGGCTTTTAAATCCTACATTATTGCTTTTGATCTGAGAAAAAACAACTTGCATAGCCTAACCAATATTAATTAATAAACAAACATCTAGCAGTAAAAATAGAATTGATTGCGGTTGTCTTGCAATACTTGTTTCCAAAGAACCTCCTGCTCCTGTCACCATTTTGAAAGTTGTCTCATTCATCATTCATCGTGGGAGATAAAGTTTACTCCTAAACCCGATTTCCGAATTAGGTTCGTCCTTCAAATACATAAGCTAAGAGTCTTTTCTTACCTTATTCTGTTTTCGTTTTTGTTGGAATCTTTCAACATCTCATTACAGCATTGAAAGCGCTAAGGAAATAAAAAAGTTGAAAGGACTAGTCGAAATTGGAAAGCATATGGACGATTGTAATCGAAATGGTTAAAAAGTTTTACATATGAGCCTTCAATACTCGACATCGGTACTCTCCAAGTGCCCAAATAGGGAAAATGTTTCTATATGCAGAGTAGCTGATCATACAATTCCTATTGAAGACTCCCATAATTTCCTGCGACAAGAATATATCAAAACAATCAGGCATTATAGATGTTGATGCCATATTAATTTTTCGACGTATATTAGATTTTTTTTTCTCTCAAATTCAATGCAGTTTAATATCAGCCTGTAACATTGGAAAGTTGAAATACCGTACTGATATTGTATGTCAGGGTCATATAATCATTCACCATGAAATCTCTCAATTATTTATATCATTTTCCAAAATGTATGCGCATTTAAACCATCATATTAAAGCTGATAGATACTGTTTCCAAATACCATCAAATAGCAACATAGATGTCACGTGACATATAACAAACATTCATCAAAAGAAAGAAAACATTATAATACAATACCTTGTCATTTATTAAAATAAATGGTTTATATTTTTGGCCCTACTTTCAGTTCGAAATTGTTGCATGGGTATTGCTTTGCAGCATTAGCATATCTAGAAGCATGCATACATGGTTCTGCAAGAATTAGTGCTAGAAATAGAATGGTATCTGTGCCAATGATAATGTATTCCATCAAACATGCATATTGCATAAAGTGCCACAGAATTACCTCCTGTGGATAATCTCCATTCTCCATTTGCGAATTTATTAAATATCTAGCAGCACGGTGCAAAGGTGTCGGATCTCTCTCAGCCTGCCCAATAAGCTTATAAGCATGCGACTACAAGAAGTATATAAAAGCCACAAGAATGTCTGATGAATGATGCTATCAATATCTCTAGAAGATTCGTCAAAAAAGAAAAATATCTCTAGAAGATGACCCAGAATTTAATAAGTAAATAAATTAATAACTCCTTGATGACTTTTACCATTATTCACACTCTTTTGATCAACATATATGAGATGAACTCTAGCAGTCACACGAATTAATCGAGAATTCTCTTACTAAGCTCAATGTAACTTTTAAAGTACTGCAGCAACAGTTGATGCGTACCTGTCCAGCATCAATCAGAGCCAACATAGCCCATGCTGTATTTACCACATGAGACCTATCCCCTTCAAGATTTGAATAAACCTTTGCAAAATGTCAATAAAACGTAATAAGTGAGCAGTTCAATGGCATTTACGAAAGTTTCTATATATAAGGCATCTGAAGTTCACATTCTTTATGTGCTTTCATCCTTTGTGGAAAGGAAAAGGGGATGTATGAATGCTAGTCATTAGAGTACCGCTAGCAATTCACATATAAGACAGTTAATTCTATGCATTAAAATGGAGCTAAATTTTTTGAAATGACTACTGTGGAAACCTCAAGTTTCTGGTCTATGAAGTTAAAAAGTATTCGAAATATAAATTTGACAAGAAAGGAATAAAAAATGACGTACTAACCTTTTTTTGACATGAAAGATAACTTTCTCCCCAGCCACCTGAAGGACGCTGTTTTGACAGCAGAAACTCACAAGCTTTACGGATGCTAGAAGAATTGCAGTAGTTCATTCCAGCAGCCACCAAACCTTTCACCCCAAACCATGTACCGTAAGTGAAGCAAACACCCCATGAGCCGTACCTATTCAGCAATGTAAGGAAGTAAATGAATGTTCTAACTGTGAGCCATGAGAATCTTTAGTGGGAGCTGAGAGAAAACATAGATCCTCACACTTCAGAAGCTTGTAGGAATTATTCAAGCAAATCTTGAAAACCCATAAGCTAAAGTGTGATACCAGACATTTAAAGCTAATGGACAGTAAATTTAATATATCTTCAAAATACAGCTGTTGAGAGAAGAGGCAAACCATGAGCCATCTAATTCTTGAATCTTTTCAATAAACTTGACAGCTCTTTTAATACAATGATCTACATCTTCTTGCCAATGCCCAGGATATAATTTCTTAAATGATGTCAATGCTTGAATTGCAGCTGAGGTACATTCCACACAACTACAGAATCGAAGTGGTTGATGTTAAAGTAACTTGTATCAAACAAACAAAAAATAGTAACAGATTCAACTCAAGGTGTTGATGTCTTACGGATAATCAATCACAATGTCACCAAAAGTTTCAGCAGGATTGAGCACCTACAACAGAAAAGGTAAATAAGAATAGTGATATTCCAACATTCTACCAAGAACTCCAGAATCAAACAAAATTAGCATATCTGAATAGGTAATTCATCAAAATAAATTCCATAGTGAAGGGTAAAACACATGCTAAGATGCATTTTATGGCATATGTTTTCTAAGGAATGGTTTATTTTTACCTAGACTCTACTAACTGTTCCATCAGTTACCTAAAATACTGCTTTATGCCCATAAAATGAGAATTGATTTCCATTCACAGACCTCAGTCTTTACCCAATTTTACAAAAGTTAATGGCTTTCAGACGGAAAATACACTGTACTCATCAAACAGCGATGATTACTAATGGAGACTGACAGGTTGGTGGGGTTGTTAAGTAACAAGGGCAATGAAAGGTGATAGATGGCCTGGTCTGAGTCAGGGAAATGACTTCTTAAATGTGGAAAATGGAGACTTGAGCGAAAAAGTAACACGCATAAACATAAAATGCACGCTACCTCCAACCAAGGATAAGATCTCATAAGCTCATAGGTTGCAAATCCACCATCAGCATTCTGAAAAGAAAAATAGAAAGCTAGTCAATGATTTGATAAATTCCCATATCTAAATGTACTTATGTAAGAGTTATCTCCGGAAACACAACAAATAAAATCATAATTAATTAGCTAAACTCATAGTGCATCCGAAGATAGGTACAAAGGCACAAGAATCAAGCATGCACAACATTGTCTGCCCTCTCTAGATGCAAGTCTCAGAGCATCTCACTCATCCTTTTTTCGCCTAGCTGTGGGAACTTTGTCAGAGACAAGATTTTCCCATATTCCGATCCCTCTCCCAACATCTTTAATTACTAGCACATGTTGATAACAAGCTTTCAAGGACAGAAGGGGAACCAGAGATTTCAGTTCACATACTCGTGTATCATATAATCTTAGAAAAATAAAATAAAAAACATTACAATTTACTTTATGAGCTGAAAGTAGCTCTTAAAATGCAATCACCAAATACTTTTAGACATTGCCACATCAGTGAAAATGCAATTACATATCTATATATGCACACACACACACAAAAAGACTTAAAAGTCATTATATAATTGAGCCATTCCTATCAAAAAGCATATTGAACAAATGAATTCCAACAGGAGATTCCTTCAGGACTTAATCAACTAGTAAAATCTACTACATAAACTAATAGGGCATAATTGAATCGTTTTTCTTCCGAGATGAAGACAACATTATTACCTAAATTCCATGCAAAGGATCTCTCATATATATTCTCTGGCAAGGGGGGAAAATCCAACAAATATATGATTATTCCTCCAAGCATAAAAATGCCAGAGGCAGAAACACAAGCCTTTTGTAAGATATTTACAATGGATATTTACTCATCTGTGTGTTTGTGTGTGGATATGAGTATTTGCATAAAAGAGTGAATCAATGTTTTCCTGTCAACAAGAAGCATCAAACTATTTCATAGCAGAACACAAGAAGAATTAGGTTCCTCAACGGTAGAATATTCTGCAAATGACAACATGATTGCTTTAAATAGACAATCCAAGGATATAGGTTCATTAACAAACAATTTCAGTTGTTGAGAAGTGGCTTCAAATGCCATCTGAGGAAAAATAGAAAACAAAATATAAAGGCTGTGCATAACTTTAGATATCTTCTATTTCCTGCAAAGTAATCACTATTTCATATCCAAGATGCTTTTAGCTACATAGGCAGGAGTCTCGTGGTATCATTCAGCCTTAGAGCCATCAAATTTACATACAAGATAAATAATTTTCTGTTGGAAAATTTGCTGAGTCATTCGTCCACATATTAAAAAAAGAAAATTCAGAACAACAAACAATAAAATTGGAATTTCCGAATATAAATTCATAATATCCAAAATTTATGCCTGTGAGTAGAAAAAATCGCAAGCTTTATGTTTCTTCAAAGAAAACTTAGATTAGGAAGTAACTTCTAATGCATTGAATAGACAACAGAAAACCTAACTTTTTCAGAGAACAAGAACCCGAGTTACCTGTAATGAAAAAATAACATTCACAGAATCATATAACCGTTTTGTCTCTATTGGTTCACCAACAATCGCTGAGGATAATTTTGATAATAGCAGAGAAGCCTAAAGAAGTTAAATAGATAAGTTAGGAGTGCAGAGGAAAAATAAGAGAGAGAGAGAGAGTGTGTGTGTGTGTGTGCGTGTGTAAAAGATAAAAATTCAAAAAAAGAATACTTGCTATTTCGTAAACCATTACTTTCAAACCCTCTGATGTGCAATCTGAGATGGGCCATCCATGATCAGCAGTTGAGAACGGCCAAGCACCTTTTGAAATGTGACGGTACCAAAAATCAAGATTACCAGGGCAATCTTCGAACACCTTCAAAGCGAAGAAAAACCAATCAGGAAATCATTTGGGGATTTAAAAAATATCAAATTTTTAAGAATGCATTAATACAAATTCCACAGAATTTAGAAATAAACAACCTGTGAGTCCTTTATGTACTTATGGGCTTTTTTCAGAGTTGCACCATATTCTTCCACAAGATTGGTTGAAATTATTGCTTGAACGGCAAAAGCAGTGTCCCATAATTGACTTCCATTATAACCCTGCAAAGTAATTTATTATGCATACTGCACATGGACATTTAAATCCTGTATTCATCAGAGTTGTAACCAATTGATTCTTAACACAGTTGCATTTTTAAATTAGTCATGTACATTATAAAAGTTAGGGAAACCACAAAAGTATTATTTTATGGATGCTCATCATCAGTAAAACCAAATTATACTCAATAAGTTCTCTCCAGCATTTCTCAAAATTTTGATAGATGTCTTCTCATTCAAAGCGGGGATTAAAATGGTCAACTTAACCAATTGATTCTGAATGCAGTTGCATTTTTAAATTAGTCATATACATTATAAAAGTTAGGGAAACGACAAAAGTATTATTTTATGGTGTACCAATTAGCACTTGCCGATGCTCATCATCAGTAAAACCAAATTATGATCAATAAGTTCTCTCCAGCATTTCTCAAAATTTTGATAGATGTCTTCTCATTCAAAGCGGGGATGAAAATGGTCAACTTAACAATAATATTGTCCCACCTGCATTTTCATGCCATCTTCAGCAATCCACAAATAATCATTGATTCTTGGAATATGCAACTTGAAAGCCTCTGAGTTCGGGTCTTCCACCCAACAGCAAAGCATGTTCAGAACCTGCACATTAACAGAAGAAAGAAGGATACATTGTTATCAAATCTTCACCTATAATTCTCAAGTAGATCTAAAGAGAAATTTTTGGAAGTGTGATGACCACCATGTATTAACTAAGCACATTAAATGCCAAACATTTGGGAAATGAGATAAGTAACTTGAAAGATCAAAGGCCATTGCAAAGTCGTCTTAAATGAACCCAGATGGCATCTAGCAGGGAAAGGATTTCAAATAATCAAACTCAATTTTACCACAAACTGAAAGAATCTGCATGTTTCCATGATTGGGGTCCTAACTTCTAACCCCAGACCTCTTGTACCACCCAAAGAGTTTTTATCAGTTGAACCAACTAGCACTGACACCGCCCACCAGTTTAAAAGGCAGATAGTTCTGTACAAAGATAAGAAACATTGCAAACCTTTGAATTCCCACCTTGTTCACAGGACCTATGCAAAGATAACGAGTATTCTCATCTTCATAGTGTATGTGTTTAATTGCATTGCGAAGGGCCTTTTCTCTTAACTTCTTTCCAGGCCAATGCATTAGGAGAGGTTCAACAACTTTGTCGAGTGTTGCCCAAAGTACATCTTGGATCAATGGGTGTGGGTAGTACAAGTCTTCCTAAAAAGGAAGTGAAATTCTTGTCAATACACAAGGTAAAAGCCCTGTAAAAATTATCATATTTAAGTGATAATAAGAAGACACAATGACATATGGTAGGGAAAAAAAGATATGAAAATGCCACCCGCAGTCTCACAGAGTTCTACTTTTAACATTTTCCATAACTTTAGGACAGGACGGGGAATAAAAGTACATGACCTCTTTCACTTCAAGAGTCCTTATAATTTGACTCAAACAATCATACATCTAACCATTTTAAAAAATTAGTCAAATGTTTCAGGGCTGACCAACAATAGATCTGCAACCTACACAACGTAAACAGAAATTGTCTGAAATTATCAACCAGTGCGATAAGAAATCAATATATCTAGCAATAAAGACTAAGTAGATTGATGCAGGAAAGAAATGTTTGTATTTTTGAAGGAAAAAGCATGGATAATATTGAAGAATTATGGGATAAAGTCCATCTTCTTGCTCCACTGGCTTCAGTGTCTAAAGAATTCCAGCATTCATCGTTTTTCTTCATTCATTTAAATTGGGAAGGGATTTTGATATAGGGTGTTAAAGTTGAAATAGCATTGTACCGCGGTGGGTGGGTATAATTTTGCATATTACTAAAAGCTTTTCTTTATAGCTTACCTAGTTGATACCCTTAAAAAAAAAAAAAACACTAAGTAGATTGGCAAACTATGGTGCCCTGCCCATTACATGTCTATATTGGATGACTCCTCATGGACATAAATTCAAATCAAAACTTTCATTCTAAGATCAATTTAACAGAATATGGACGTGTTAGAAACACAGTTTTTTTATTAGGACTAATGCCAATTTCACTGACCTTTGCACAGAGGTTGCGCGCCTCATTCCAATCTATTTCATGATACGGAACAGTGAAAAGCTCCTTTCTCAAAGCCAAGACTGTCGGGGTAATTGGACCGACAAACCTCTTTCCATACAAGTAAGACATAGGCAGATAGACCATGCGGCAGTGACACCACATCCTTCCTGCAGCATAGTACCAATTAAATATCTTTCCTTTAAGTTTTCAGGACTATGTATGTAGAAACTTTTAACAACTTCACAAAAGGTGAATCGGAAACACCATCAGTCAGAAAGTGTAAATCCCAATGGAATCACCACAATCAACTAATACAAATCATATTTTCATACAATGTCTGTTGGACTTCTCTGAGGACATAGGGCTTAATCCTAAATAATTGCTATAACTGGAGCAGAATAATGTAATTCAATCACACAGGTCCCAAAGATGTCCTATCATTTCACATATTTTCCCTGGCCGTTACCAAGAACAAAAGGCTTATTGAAGATTGTTGGAGATTTAGTCAATTAATTGTAAATATTTTTGGGTGTATCTTTTCCTTTATTATTTGATTTAGTCATAATAGGAAAGCTTATACAAGGGAGATATTGTAGGATTAGTTTACATAATCTAGAGAATCTTTATTTAGTTTCCTTTTTAATTGGCTTTCTAAGTGTATCTATTCTGTCAAAGTTAATGAGAAAGCATGAACAAGAATTATTCATTCTTGTTTCATGGTATCAGAGCTAGGTTGCTAGTCAGTTTTTTTTTTTAAATGTCTGAAGAACCGCTAAATATGACCTTAGAGCATCTCTAGGATCCATCTCCAGATCCTCATCT
Organism: Citrus glauca; assembly: GCA_029633175.1. NCBI lineage: Eukaryota > Viridiplantae > Streptophyta > Magnoliopsida > Sapindales > Rutaceae > Citrus > Citrus glauca. The sequence goes on from JAQOOD010000004.1 coordinate 23,527,983, forward strand.
ACACCTTTTGAAAGCCACTCTCTGCAAATCACACAGCACAAGCTTAATGGACTGAATTTTCGAGAATGGTTTCAATCCGTTATTCTTGTCTTCAAGGGTAGAGGGAATGCTGGCAACTTGACAGAGGCAATAACACCTCCTTCAGACACAGCACCAAATTATAGCACTTGGGAAGCAGAAAATTCGATTGTCATGGCTTGGCTCATTAATTCTATGGAGCCAAGTATTGGACAAACTTATCTGTTTTACAAGACATCAAAGGAGATTTGGGAGGCGGTTCAAGAAATTTATTCCGATCTTGAAAACACATTTCAATGTTTTGAGATTCGATCAAAGATTCGCAACACCAGACAAGGAAGTCTCACGGTCACTGAATATTACAATTCCTTAATGGAGTTGTGGCAGGAAATGGATCTTTTTTATGAGATGGGATGGTCTTGTACTACTGATGCAGAAAAATATAAGAAAATGCTTAAGAAAGAGCGTACTTTTGATTTTTTGCAGGGATTGAATCCAGATTTGGATAAAGTACGTGGAAAACTGCTCGGGATGAAGCCCTTTCCAACCCTTCGAGAACCGTTTGCTGAGGTAAGGAGAGAAGAAAGTAGGAAACATGTGATGATGAATCCTTCCAGCCAAGACACTCCTTCCTTAGAAGCACGGGGTTCAGCTCTTGAAGCAAACAAACAAGATAATGGCCATGTATCTCAGTCAAGAGACACGGTCTGGTGTGATTATTGTAAGAAGCCCTATCACACTCGTGAAACTTGTTGGGACTTACACGGCAAGCCACCTGATTGGAAACTGAGGAAGCAATGCAAGCAATCCAATCAGCCAATATGGTGGAATCATATTCGGGCAAAGTTACTAGATTTAACTTCTCGACAGAGCAAGTGGAGATTCTACGGCAACTTCTCAACCAAACTAAGGTGTCAACAGGATCCGAGAGTCAAAACTCAAAGATTCCAACTGCAGCTATGGCACAAACAGGTAAAATAAGTCAAACTTTCCTGTCAAAGTCACAACAAGCAAGCTGTTGGATTGTAGATACAGGGGCCTCTGACCATGTGACTGGGTCAATGAATGTCTTTGAAGACTATGACAAGTGCAAAAGTAGGATCAATGTGTGGGTTGCGGATGGAAAAATGTCACCTGCAGTGGGGAAGGGCACGGTTTGCTTACCAAATATGATATTGAAATCGATTTTATATGTGTCCAAGTTGGACATATAATCTTTTTTCAGTTAGTAAGTTAACAAAAGATATGAATTTTGTTGTGACTTTTTTCTCCTCTCACGGTGAATTTCAGGATCATTCTTTGGGGAAGATGATTGACATTGCTAAGAGAAAAGATGGCCTATACTACTTCTCAGGAGTTGGGGATTCCGTAGAGTTAAGTCACAAAATAAAATGTTCACATCAGTTGTTTCCCATTCTAATATTATGTTACGGCATCACCGCTTAGGGCATCCAAGCTTTTCTTGTATTAAAGTTTTGTATCCAAATCTTTTTGTCAATAAAGAAAAAGTTCCGTTTCAATGCGAATATTGTGTCTTTCTAAACAATCCAGAGTCAATTATCCACCACATACATACAAACCTTCAAAACCTTTTCAATTGATTCATAGTGATATTTAGAGTCCATCCACAACAATTAATTTAAATAGAACTCAATGGTTTGTCACTTGCATAGACAACCATACTAGGGTGTGCTGGGTGTACTTGATGAAAGATAAATCTGAGGCATTTTACTGGTTTCAACAGTTTCACAAATTTATCCAAAATGTTTTTCAATCCAATATAAATGTCCTTGGAACAGATAATGGAAGGGATTAGAACAGATAACGGAAGGGAGTATTTCTCAAATGAATTTAGCCAATATTTGCGGAATAATGGGATACACCATCAAAGTTTGTGTTGACACACACAAACAAAATGGGGTTGCCGAAAGAAAGAATCGACATTTGTTGGAAGTTGCTCGATCAATAATATTCACTAGTTCTGTAATTCCAATTGAGGTAAGGCAATTCTTACATCAACTTATTTAATTAATCGTCTACCCTCAAAAACACTTCAATTCAAAACTCCTTTGAGTGTCCTTGATCATTTTCCAAATATCAATCTTTTCAACTCGTGCCCAAAGATATTCGGCTAAACATTGTTTGTCCATAATAAACAACCCAACCAAAGCAAACTCGATCCCAGGGCTCTTAAATGTGTATTTGTCGGATATTCTCCATCCCAAAAAGGGAGCAAATGTTATTCTCCTTTTCTCCAGAGATTTTTTGTCTAGTGTGATGTAAACTTTTTTTAAAAATCATCCTTTCTATCCCAACAATCATCTTTAAAGGGAGAATTCTGATGAAGATGGTCATTGGGATCTTACTGTATCTCTTCCAATATCATAAGATGTCTCATTTTTGCCCATGAACTAGGAAATGTCATTGTCCAACCATCTCCAGAAAACTCAAGTCCAAGTCCAATTCCTATCCCTAGTCCTGCTCCGAGTCACGGTCAAGAAGGAGAAACAATTTCTGAGAGACCACTTCAAGTTTACTCTCAAAGGTCAAAAGCTCCTTAGCACAACCAATCATTGAACCAAGAACTAGATCCTAGAGTGAGCAGTGACTTGGACAAAGTTTGCAGTGACTTGGACAAAGTTATCTTCTGGGTTTAGAGCTTTTATAACAAAGATTGATAGTGTGGTAGCTCCAAAAAACATCCATGAGGCTTTCAAAGATCCAAAGTGGGGGAAAGTTGTGCAGGAGAAAATGAAAGCATTGCATGATAATGGAACTTTGGAAGTAGTTGACCTACCAAAGGGTAAGAAAGTGGTTGGAAGCAAATGGGTTTTCACAGTGAAATATATGGCAGATAGAGAGGTAGAAACGTATAGAGTTCGGTTAGTGGTACAATGCTTCACACAAGCATATGGGATTGATTATGAAGAAAAATTTGCTCCAGTGACCAAACTCAACTCTATTCAGGTCCTTTTGTCCTTGGTAGTTCATCTAGACTGGGAACTACACCAACTCGATGTGAAGAATGCTTTTTGGAATGGCAATCTTAATAAAGAAATGTATATGAAGATTCCACCAGGATTTCAATCTAAAAAAGAACGAGGTAAAGTTTGCAAATTGAAAAAATCATTATATGGTTTGAAACAATACCCACGTGCATGATTCACCAGATTTAGCTCAACTCTCACTCGGCTGAAGTACACTCAAGGGCAAGCTTATCACACTATCTTCACTAAGAAAGGAGAAACTAGGAAAAAGGCCATTATTCTTGTATACTTAGATGATATTATACTTACAGGTGATGATAATGTTGAGATTCATAGGCTCAAAATCAACTGAAGGAAGAATTTGAAGTTAAAGATCTAGGACATTTGAAATATTTCCTCGGTATGGAAGTTGCTAGAAGTAAAGAGGGTATTTTCATTTCTTAAAGGAAATACACTCTTGATGTACTAGAAGAAACAGGGAAGTTGGGCGCAAACCAGTAAGAATTCCACTAAAAAAGAATTGGAAAAGCAAGATTAAAGATGATGAACCTTCAATGGATGTAGGAAGATACCAACGCCTAGTTGGTAGATTGATTTACTTATCTCTCACACGGCCTGATATTGCATATGTTGTGAGTGTGGTGAGCCAATACATGCATTCACCTACTCGGAGACATCTAGAGGCTATAAATCATATTTTGAAGTATCTCAAAGGGACTCCAAGAAGTGGACTAATGTTTCTAAAAACTAAGAGCAGGAGTATCGAAGGATATGTTGATACGGACTAGGCTGGAAGTGAAGATTGTAAGTCAACTTCAAGATATTGCACCAAGCTGTGGGGTAACTTGGTTACATGGAGGAGTAAGACACAAATAGTTATGGCAAGGAGTAGTGCCGAACCCGAATTTCGGGCTATTGCACAAGGAGTGTGAGATTATATGGCTGGAAAGGTTGATGCAGGACTTGCAAATCACAATTTGCTCTCCCACTAAGTTGTATAGCGACAGCAAATCTGCCATCAGCATCGTGAACAATCCAGTCCAACACGATCAAATGAAACATGTCAGAATTGATCGAAGTTTTATCAGGAACGAAATAGAAAAAGGAGGTATCGATTTATGCCACATCTCCACTCATGCACAAGAAGCAGAGATCCTCACAAAAAGTCTACCCAAGCCAACTCATGAAAGGCTTGTCAGCAAGCTTGGAATGCAAAATATATATTCCTAAGCTTGAGGGGGAGTGTTGGAGATTTAGTCAATTAATTGTAAATATTTTTGGGTGTATCTTTTCCTGTATTATTTGATTTAGTCATAATAGGAAAGCTTATATTAGGGAGATGTTGTAGGATTAGTTTACATAATTTAGAGATTCTTTATTTAGTTTCCTTTTTAATTGGCTTTCTAAGTGTATATATTCTGTCAAAGTTAATGAGAAAGCATGAACAAGAATTATTCATTCATTAGTATTCTTGTTTCAAAGAAGCTATAGGAAATTACACACAGGAAACTAAACTGCTAAAAGATAAAAAAGAGCACAGTTTTAATTTTGCAAATAGTTAAATAAATTGGTTGCTCTATCAGGAATAGAATGGATGGAAAGAGAAAGGCATCCTAGGCAGTCTTACATCAGCAACTCTGTGAAAAAAAAATTATTATTCTCAATCTGAAACAGCATGCATATATCTTTATTGATGCATATTTCTTTTAACAGTCCAGTCTTGATTATCCTCCTTGATCACATACACCATAAATGCAAGCATTCTTTATCTTTTATCAGGAATAAGAGGATCAAAAGACATCACGGAAAGGGGCTCGTATAGTACATGCAGATGCTAAAAGACACTGAATTCTTGAGTGTTCGAAAACTTCAGAGAATTATTTCTCTTCAGACAAAGAGAACCAAGAAATTTGCATGTACTTGTCCCAATTAAAATTTCATAAAAAAATGCACAAATGCGCAGAAACCTGGATGGAATGGTAGAATGTAAGGAAGAATCCATATCTCAGGGGGAAGGGGATTGTTGCCAGACCATTCGAATGCTCCAAGTACCTATTTGCATCCAGAATACAGCAAGAATCAAACAAGCTGCAATAGAAAATGAAAAAGCCAAATCAACAATTCAAAACCAGAAAGAAATAGGTTCAATACAGAACTGAGAGCCACATTTTCCCCCATGATGTTAGTGCAGTTGCACCACCATGTTCCAGAATCCAGCTACGCCCTCTCTCCATTGCCCCTCGCCCATCATTAGCCCCTTCACCGAGCAACCTTAGAGTGACATAGTTCAAGACTGAACCAAACATGGTACTCGGGCCCTCAATATGCAAACCCCATCCGCCGTCTCTGTTCTGGAATAGTGAATTTTGAGAAATTAGAAAGTTTCATCCATGTTGAAGGACCAAATTAAAGGAAAACTCTGAATGAACCAAAACCATCAATCTAATGAAGAGACATCATACATATTGCGACCCCAAATAGAATGAAAAGCATCCTTGCCTGGTGATTGTAGATATAACGACACATCTCCTTCTTATGTTCTTCCGATAGAACAGCATTCAGTGCTCCAGTAATAGACAAAGTAATGACCTGATGCATCATATTGTTAAAGTGAATCAGAACTTGCAGCATTTTTATTTTGTTTTTTTTTTTCCTTTTATGGACAAGATGTAAAGGTAGATATCAAAACAATTTTGCTTCCAGCAGCAGACGACCTTGAAACCCTCACATATACATTACACAACCACAATTGTGCAAAAGAACCAAGAAATCCATTACGTGCACTATAAAAGGAATCACAGCAAAATCAGCACTTACCAAGCCAGGCATTAGAAACATAGGACCTCCATAATCCCCTGGCCAGTGCCCATCATGGGCCTGGAGAGTTGAATGGTAACTTAATCCCCTTCTCAATGTGTTAGTCACTATATCCTCAGAAACATCTTCTGTGTCTTTCACTTTGACTTGAGGTAAAACTGTAACACCTGGATTCTCCTTGGCAAACTAGAGAATTAAAAAATAAAGGCAAAAAGTTGAAATTTTATGTAAAATCATATATTAGAAAATTGAAAAATGTGCTTATACCTAATTGAAACATTTGCAATCTCCGACATCATTTTTGGGTATGAGGGCCAGAATAGATCACGTCATATGACATCCAGTGGTGTAAAGTTAATTTCTAAAATGCACTTGGTCAATAGTTCTTTCAGCTCTCAGGAAGCGCTCAATAAACACGGGGATGCAGACAATTGAAGCTGAAAGCAGCACCTTTTATACCCAAAATTTCAAAGTAAAAATGGGATTTCACTGGTGTTGAAACAATATATGAAGCTTCAGACCAATTAAGCAAAGGTTGAAACTGGTGCTTATCAAGTGTTTCCCAGTCTAACTTGCCTCATTATTTAGCTTCTCGGATTCTCATTCCAGTTTTTCAACCTAAGCGCGATCTAATTTCTTTTATTTGACAAATAACCAAAAGGCATTAGGTGAATGAAAAAACAACAAGAGCAATTATGGTAGGAGATCGAAAACTTGGCATCTTAAGGTTTGTAATTTAAGTAATGACAATGCCCATCAATGTGCTGGTACTTCTATCAAATGCGATACTGTGCAATTTGTTTAAATACTGACAAGGTAGTTACCCCAAATCATTATTAAAAAAAAATGAGAAAACTTGACAAAAGCTTTTTTTTTTTTTTTAAATGTTATGAAGACCAGTAAAGACACCAAAATTCATCATTACCATTTCATGCAACTCCATTACAAATTAAAATACAATTCTTATTGCGCCAAACACTTATCTGTTTATAAACCAAAAACATTCAAATGATGTTGAAATTAATAAATAAAACAGAGTCAAAGAAATGCTTCAAAGTTAAATATACAGGGGCCCGATCATGATTAATAGTAGTAATTCACAATCAAAACACTTTTCCACTTAAAACAAATAACAGCGCCTACGTAGTAAATTTGAAAAAAAAAAATTGCTTAATGAGGTAGATCACTAATCAGCGATTAAATCAGCACCATTTTATAGTAATCATTTGCTGTTGTTCCAGTCGTAGAAGCAATTTACTTCACTAGTTTTTTGCTTACCGCCATCGCTTTCGGGACACACAATGCCAGCGCATTATTTGAAAAAAAAAAAGAATAAAAGACTCGCTGAAAGTTGATACCTGCAATCGCATGAGCAGATCGGCACTGTGCTTCTTCTCGAAGCGATGGTTATGGAAATCTTCACGAGCCTTTTCGATCTTCGCCAGCTCCTCCAGCGATCCGAGCTCCCGATCGAACTCCCATACTTGTCTACCGACGTGATTGTTCAATGTACGCAGCCATGCATTGCCGCCCTCGGCGATCTTCAGCTTCCACATATCTTCTTCTAACTTCAGGTTGGAAAAAAAATTATAAAAAAAAACACAATGTCATATCACACGTAAAGCTAATTTTTCAATTTGCGAGTGAAAGCATTAATATTAATCAATTTAATAAATTACCTGATTAACGGAAGAGAGAAAAGAGTGGACTACTAATGTTGAGTGGAAGGAGGCTTGTACGACGATTGTTTTGTGTTTCTATGGAGGTGATGTGCGTAGAATCAAAAATGCTTACGGCGACCCCTCACGTGACATGGCCAAGTCGGCTTGCGCTATAATCCATCTAGCGGGCAAAACTTATGTATGACAGTCTAGTAAATGCATGACAGCTGTCTTTGTTTGTTTGTATCTCTGAGCATGGGTATGTTTGTAAGGTAGAACGCGTCTTTATAACTATTTATTAAAATAAGTACCTCTCCTGAGGTTTTCTCTGAGAACCAAAAGGATGAGAGGGTGAAGAGAGTTGTCATAACTGTGGCTTTAGTCACTCTTTCATGAGTTTTTCTTCTGAGTCTAATAGCATTAATGCTGTTGAATTAAAACTTAGTTACTGTAGTCCAGTGGTAGGAGTTAACAGTTCATAGGCTTTTACTGAGGTTGGTGAGCACTTGTTAGGGCTGAGCTCCTTGAAGATCAAATGGATACGGAAGAATTAATAAAGCGATGCAGATCTATCCGATTAAGTGAAAAAGATGAAGAAAAGTAACCTTTAAGAGGGGAATGAAGACAAAAGGGGAAAAAAATATTGAATGGCTGTCTGGTGGGAAAAATACTTCTCTCCAAAGAAGTAAAGATAGAAAGACTGCATTCAGCAATGCAGCATGTGTGGAAGACAAGCCGGGAAATAAAAATTGAAAACCTTGGTAATAATGTCTTTATGTTTAAATTCGAATCAAATGAAGACAAACGGAGAATTCTAGCAGGGGGACCATGGCATTTTGATAGGGCACTTATCGTTCTCACGGAGCCGTCTAATATTAGAGATGTTAAGAAGCAGGATTTTAGCCATGCATCCTTTTGGGTACAATTACACGCTGTTCCAATCATGTGTATGGAAAAAGAAATGGTTGAAGAATTAGGGGGAGCTATTGGAAAAGTAGAAGAAGTTGAAACCGATTCTTCCGAAGGGTGTATAGGCAAGTTCTTGAGAATGAGGATTTTGATGGATATCACCAAGCCTTTAAAAAAGTTAGTAGTTCTGGAAAATATGGAGAATGAGAGGGAAAATGCAGAAAGAAATAAAGGAGAAGACATCCCAATGCTGGTATACTACGAAAGGCTCCCTGACTTTTTTTTTTTTGCGGCCGCATTGGGCACCATTACAGGGAATGTGCTTATTATAAATCTCAATCAAATGATGAACTCGCCCATGGTTCATGGCTTAAAGCAACTGCATCAGCTCAAAGGTTGAAACAAAGTAGAGGCAAGGAGAGATGGGAAGCAGAACCCGGTCAACCAATCACAAAAGTTCAAACTCAAGTAAGCACGAATTTGATGCAGGTAGCAATAAAGGAGAAACAACAAGATCCAATGGAGAAAGAAGTAACAGAAAGCTTGCAACAAACCCGAATGGATCTGGGAACGGAAAATGTGGATCCGGGAAAAGACAATGGTCAGGGGTAGTTGTAGATCATTTAATGCATAGAGCTACTGAACCTGAAGGGTCAGAGGCTAGCTATTCAGCAGCAAAAAGGCCAGTGGTCAACATCACAAGTCATGGGGAAGAGGCAAAAAGGGCAGGAAAGAAGACTGAAGAAGGAAAAAAGAGGGAATCAAAACTTTAAGGTGACGCTTTAAAGGAAAAAATGATTTTTGAAAACAAAAAAGAGTTGAATGAGGAGCCGGAAATGAATTGGAACATAACAAGCAAAAAAAAATTATGGACTCTCAACACAAAGAAGCATACATGGGATAAGTGGAATTAGAAACTGAAGATGGAGTTAACGAGCCATATGCAAATAAGTGTAAGCTCATAAGGAGAAAATGGAAGTCTCAAGCCCGCAATTTAAAAGAAAAATGGAAAAACAAAGAGGGGCAAGTTGTAATTAGGGGTGGGCAAAATACCTGACCCGATCCGATTCGAAAAAAGTTGGGTTCGGATCGGATCGAGTTATGTATAAAACTCGATTGGATCCATTTGTGTCAACCCGATCGGGTCATGAACGGATCGGATGAAACCCGATCCGATCTGAAAATTCGATCGGGTTGACACGAAATAAAAAAAAAAACTGATAAACTTCACTCAGCCACACAATCACACACCATCAAATCCTAAACACTCACCCGCACAATCACACACGATCCACTTACCGTCTACACACATAGTCACATACAAACACTGAAACACAGTCACAAAAACAGTCAATCACACACAAAGTTCACGGCTTCACGCCTACACCAACCCATAGCCGCCGACCAGCGACTTACACGCCACAACCTCCCTCTCTCGCATCCCACAACCGACGACGACAAGCGACAGTTACACAACGCACACCCACAACCAAACAAACGAAATGGTCACGATTCACAGAAAATCAAACACACACGAAGTTCAAGGGGCAAGCTGGATCCGGTCACCAGATGCAGCAACCGCCGAGAGTCGACGCCAACCAAAGCTGCTCCACCAATACCGGATCTACCAATCTGTTGCCACCAAGTACCGGATCTACCGTGCCACCTCCACGCCTCCAATCCTCCACCATCACCTGATCCGATTCAAGCTCCATTCGACCCGTCAAGCTCCATCCGATTCAAGCGTCATTTGGCTATTGACTTTTGATTTTTGAAGGCTTCGGGTTGTTAATTTAACTTGACAAAGATGGTGAACAAATGTGTAGTTCGGATCAGATCGGATCGGATTGTAAGTTCGGGTTGAATTTGGATGAGCTTTTATCCAACCCAATCAACCCGAAATCCGATCGGGTTGATCCGAATCCGACCCGAACTCGATTTTGCCCAGCCCTAGTTGTAATGACTAGGCCAGCAAGTTCTCAAAATTGGTACAACCCAAATTCCAAATGATTGAAAGAAAGTAGCCCAAAAAATATTGCCCTTTCCCAATGATTTCCAAACCAACTGCCAATAGCAACTCAGCTTCAGCTTGAGGATGAGGAATGTGAAGTTATGGAGGAATCAGCACTTATTGTTGATGAACTATCGGCAATGGTTGGAAATCAGCCCCACCGACAGCCATGAGGATTATAAGCTGGAACATTCAGGGTTTGGGAAAAAACCGAACGCTCCAAGAAGCTCAAGAGATAATCCGTAAGCATAAACCCTAAATTTTGTTCCTCTGCAAAAAAAAAATGACAATGCAACAAATGAAGAAAAAGAATGAGTAGTTATGTTTCCCAAACTGCTTTGCTATCAGTAGAGAAGGAATGGGTGGTGGCCTAGCTATGCTTTGGAGCTCTAATGTCACGGTTGATATAAAGTCATACAGCTTCCATCATGTTGACGCGATTGTGCACAGTGAGAATGGGAGCTTGTGGAGACGTACAAGCATTTATGGGCATCCAGAAATAATTCAGAAATGGATTACGTGGAAGTTATTGAAAAGGTTAGCAAATTTTTCCTCCTTACCATGGCTCTATTTTGGGGACTTCAATGAAGTTCTAAACACAAATGAAAAAATAAAAGGTAACGAGAGGAATGTAAGCATGATAACTGATTTTAAATAAATTCTCAGGGAGTGTGATTTGAGGGACATGGGGTACACTGGGTATCCGTTTACTTGGTCAAATAAAAGGTTTGGGGTAGATTTGATTGAAGAGCCATTGGATAGATTTTTATGCAATACGGGTTGGGGTAACTATTTCCAGGAAAAAATAGCTCTGAATTTAGCTTCTTGGTGCTCTGATCACCATCCAATTTTAATAGAAGTAGTCGAAAAAGAAAAAGAGAGGAGATTTTGCAAGAGAACTTTTCACAGAGCTCATTATGAAGACTTTTGGAGTTCCTACGAGAAATGTAAAAAGATCGTTAAGCACAAATGGAAGGACACAAGCTGCTGGAGTAAGAGAAACCCTATGGATTTGTTTAAAAAGAAATTGAATGAAGCTTTGGCCGATATGAAGTTGTGGAGCAATAATGAATTCAAGGGTACACAAAAGAAGTTAAAGGGGCTGAAAGATAAGCTGAAGATTATCAGAGAAGATTCCAGTCATCATGATAGTGGTGATGAAATCAGAAAAACAGAAAGGCAGATTGATAACATCTTGTTGGATGAAGAAATTTTTTGAAAGCAAAGATCGAGAACGGATTGGCTGTGAGAGGGGGACAAGAACACAAAATTCTTTCATTCCAAAGCCTCAACGAGAAAGAGGAAGAACAAAATAGTGGGGCTCGAGGATGAGCAAGGATCTGGAATGAAAAACCTAAAGATGTCTAGAGTATGTTTTATAAATACTTCACCAGCATCTTTACTACAACCAATCCTTATCTAGCCCATCTGAATGCACCCTTAATAGACTTGCCTTAATGAGTAACAGGGGAGATGAATATGTCCCTAGAGCAGAGTTTACTGAGGAGGAGATCTCAACTGCCCTTGCTCAGATGTGCCCCACCAAAGCACCAGGTCCCAATGGTCTTTCAGCAACTTTTTTTCCAAAAGCACTAGAGCTCAGTCAAGGAAGGAGTAATAACAACTTGCTTGCATATTCTCAATGAGGGACGTAGTGTTGCCCTTTTAAATTATACTTATATTGCTTTAATTCAAAAGTGCATAATCCTATAAAGGTGATTGAATTTAGACCCATTAGCCTGTGCAATGTTATATAAAGGATTGTGGCAAAAGTCTTGGCTAATAGACTGAAACAAGTTCTGGATGAGATCATTTCGCCCAACCAAGGTGCTTTCATCTCAATCAATTGATCATTGATAATGTAATCATAGGTTATGAATGTCTTAATAAAATTAGACAAAGTAAAGGAAAAAGAAATGGAGTAGTTGCCTTAAAGTTAGACATTAGCAAAGTTTATGATAGAATGGAGTAGTGTTTTATGGAAAAGGCAATGTAGCAGCTAGGATTCTCTGCAAAATGGGTGAATCTTATTATGAATTGCATTTCTACAGCAAGTTTTTCTATGCTTATTAATGGCGTGCCTACCGGACTAATATATCCTCAAAGGGGGTTAAGACAAGGCTGCCTTTTATCTCCTTATCTTTTTATCATTTATGCAGAGGCCTTTTTGAATTTAATAATTCAAGCAGAGACACAAGAAAATCCAGGGCCTGAGTTTTGGCAAGAACTTGTCCATTTCTCATCTCTTATTTGCCGATGACAGCCTGACCTTCGTAAGAGTGTCTATTGAAGATTGCATAAATTTAAAAAAGATCTTTGATGTGTATGCAGCGGCTTTGGGTCAGATCTTCACTTATCAAAAGTCCTCAATGTTTTTCAACAGCTCAACAAATTAGAGATGGATGGAAGAGATCAAAAACATATTTAATCTAAGTATCATTTTCAGACATGAAAAGTATCTTAGTTTGTCCTCCACGGTGGGGAGAAAGAAGATTAGCTTCTTTAACGATACCAAATTGAGAGTCCTAAGCAAGCTGTCCAGCTAATAAAGTAAATTATTTTCTTGAGGGGGAAAGGAAGTGCTGATCAAAGCAATAGCTCAAGTTGTGCCTACTTATGCAATGAGTGTCTTCAAAGTGCCTTTGAGCATTTGCAAAGACATCCAAAAATCCATAGCTAGATTCTGGTGGAGAGGTTCAGAAAAGCAGAAAAGCATCCATTGGGCAAGATGGGAAAGGTTGTGTTGTGCCAAGAAGAGCGAAGGGTTGGGCTTTAGAGAATTTTTCAGCTTTAATCAAGCTTTAATCGTGAAGCAAGGTTGGAGGGTAGGCTTGACGATTTAGCTCGACCCTATTTTGGGCCCGATTGATCTGACACTAATTTTTAGGATCAAATTTTGGCCCGAATTTTTAAGTTTAGGGTCGGGTTAAGGCTAAGATTTTAAGGCCCGAATAAATTTAGGGTCAGGGTCGGGCTAAATGCCGACCCGACCCGACCTGACTCTATTTAAAAAAAAACTAACACAAGTTAACACACGCACACAATACATCCTCACAACATTACACATTGCGTATTTTTGGTTTAATTGTATTGTATTTTTATTTGTATAAGACATGAGTTTTTTTTTTAGATTGAGTTGTTGAATTGAATTGTGTATGACTAAAATGGTTGTGGAATTACATTATGTGTTTTTAATTTAATTGCATTGTGTTTTTATTTATGTAAGACATGAGTTTTTTTATTTTTTATTTTTTATGTTGGGTTGTTAAATTGAATTTTATATGGATAAAATAGTTGTGGAATTATATTTTGTGTTTTTAATTTAATTGCATTGAAAATATTTTATATACATTTGTGTATCATGGTTTTAAAAAAATAAATTATTTATTAGTTAAATGGTAGATGCTTCATGTCCTTATTCGAATTCTTATATATGCAATGAATAAGTTGATTTTTCAACATTGAATTATGGGTGGAAAATGGTTTCGGTAGGGTCGGGCTAGTTGGCCCGATTAGAGTCGGGCCCGACCTGACCCTAACTATAAATAGGTAGGACTTTTTTAAGGTCAGGTTTTAATTCTTTGTTAATCGTGTCAGGTCGAGTTTGGCCAAGTCCGAGCCTGACCCGATGTTTTGCCATCCCTATTAGAGGGTCTTGAAAAATCTAGAGATTTTACTGTCAAAGATACTAAGAGCAAGGTACTTCAAGCATTCTAATTTTATAAAAGCAAAGCTCAGTTCAAAGCCTTCATTCGTGTGGAGAAGCATAGTGTGGGGTAGGCAAGTTCTTTGTAAAGGCTCAAGATGGAGAATTAGAGATAGAGAGAATTTGTACATTTATAAAAGCAACTGGATTCCAAAGCCATAAATTTTAAAACCAAGCTCCCCTCATACTCTATCTCCCTGTGTTGTAGTAGCTGAGTTAATCAAAAACCAACAGTGGAAGGAAGAGGTTATTGCTTAACATTTCATGAATGATAAGGGTACAACAATTCTAAGCATTCCACTGCCAAAGTCCCCTCAGTCAGACCAACTTATATGGCATTACGACAAGCATAGTAATTATTCAGTCAAAAGCGGGTACCAAATTGCTTTGAAGCTGAAATTCACTGAGACAGCAAATAGCTCAGACAATTCCAAAACTCACTGGGATGTCATTTGGGCTAAAGAAATTCTTAAAAAGACTAATGTTTTCATGTGGAGAGCTGCTCAAAATTTGTTGCTTACTGCCATAACTTTTGGCAGAGGAAGATCACTAAAGAGCTTGTGTGCTGAAGATGTCAGAAGGAAAATGAAGACATGTTTCATGCATTGATGAGGTGTAAACATGCTGATAAGGTTTGGAAGTTAGCTAATTACTATCAGCATATCAAATGTCTAGCTCGGCAGGATATCTTAAGTGTTCTTCAGGAGCTAGCAATAAACAGAAGAAAGGAAGATGTAGAGTTGATAATTGTGTTGTGCTGGTCTATTTGGTATTCTAGGAATATCCTCATTTTCCAAGGAAAGCGTGAAGATCCTCATTTATCAGTGGCAAGAGCTTTAGTGAAACGACCCGCCTCGCACCCCTAAGGCGAGTCTATCTAAACTCGTAAAATGAAATCGATAATAATAATAATATCTAAGGATTCCACCAAAAATTCGGCAGAATCTCCCCTATAAATACAACATTCCTAAACCTACAATTTACAAAACAACACTCCCAATAATATCTCAATATCTCCAATCTTCATAACCAACTTCTCCAGTCAACATATCAAATATCACCCAAATCACTCCAATATAAAAACAAATATAATGGTTATCCTTAAGCTTAATACAATTTAAGTTTATAGCGGACCCATCACGAAAAATAAAATCTGACAACTCGAGCTTTTAATCGCACTCAATTTATCTCGATTCGAAGACGAAAAAATTAAATCATACACTTAATGAAGAAAATCAAAGTGCATATGTTACATATAGGGATTCTGCATTCATATAAGAGAATTAAAACTCTAGCTGATTAGAAAATTCCCAAAGATTAGAGGTGTAACCAACAAGCATAGACACGTCCCCTAAAATGGGTGGTTTAAAGTGAACGTTGATGCTGCCATCAAACTTTCAGACCACACAGCAGGCCTAGGTGTGATTATCAGAGACTCTGGGGGTAAAGCAGTAGCAGCTACAGTTCAGAAGGTCAGTTTCAAAGGAGATGTGGCATACATGGAAGTAGCTGCAGCTAATCTAGGCATTTAAGTAGCTCAAAATGCAAAGTTCCTATCAATAATTGTTGAATCAGACTCCAAAGAAGTAGTTGATCTTGCGCTCAATAGGAAGGGTTATTTGTCAAAAAATTTTTGTCAAATATTTGCAGTTCAAGCCAGCTTAAAAAGTCTAAACTAGTGCCAACTTCAACATGTATCACGAGCTTGTAATACAATTACTCATGCTTTAGCTCATTTAGCTTTAAACTATGATAATATGATTGTATGGGTGGAAAACTTTCCAACAGAGATTCTGCTGTTGTTTTCTATTTCCTTTTAATTGAAAGTTTTACTTTCGCATAAAAAATTATTTATTAAAATTATAAAATATTTTTTATTATTTATTTTTTTATGTGTGTGGTTGAAATTTATATTGTACTTTAGACTAACTCTAAGCCAGCCACAGACTTATAATTATAAGACTTTGCTAGCTTACAGAATCTGTAAGTTATAGACTGCAACATCAGCCGTTGGATATGGTTGAATGTGGAGTGAGAAATTAAACAATAGAAAGTCGGTGGTGGGAAGGTGGGAGATGTTAGTTACGGACTCTGCACAATAGACAGGTCCATAATAATATATTATTAAATTGGGGCACATGGTTCGTGCGTTTCTCCCGACTGACGGCTGATTGGTAGTAAAGTTTTGTAGGTCACCAGTTGGCGTTCGCTGCACCACAACATTTTTTAAAATCTTTTTTAATTTTTGAATTTTATTATAATCATAAGTTTTAAATCCATAAGCATATGAGTTCAATGGTCGGGCAATATTTGTGATTTGTTTTTAGATAAATTTTTTTTATGGTGTTATTGGATAATATTTGATGTAATTTCGTTTTTTACATCTTAATAACTGCTTGTTTATTGGGTGGTTGCGAACTGACGGGTGCAATTAATTGGTGATGTATGATTTTATTAAGGGTAGGGCTACTTGAACCCACTAATTTACTCAATAAATCCACTTTAAAAATAAATTTTTATCATTAAAATGCCCCTAAATTAAATTATAGTTATGAATACTAGAATATAATAAAAAATAATAGAATTTTTACTCTTTAAATCCATCTTTATATTCAACATAGTTTTATAGAACCCTAATCAAATTTTCATTAAAACCTAATCAATCAAGAGGTGGGATTCTTCTCTCAAGCCATATATATTGTTAAATAGGCACATGTGAATTGATTCAGAGTAACAAAATTAATTGTTATTGATTTGATGGATATTAATTTTATAGAGGATTAATTGTTTAATTGTTATGATTTGTTTGGGAATGACCCCTCACTCAAAATTATTTAATTAATATTGATGATTAAATTTTCAATTAATAATCAATTATTATTTTTTCCTAAATTCTGAAAAATATTTTTTCTCAAATTCCTCATATTAGATTTTCATACCATCATACAAGATTTTTCTCACCAATATAACATAACTCAAAAAAATTATTTCATGATGACAACTATTTTCTCTATTTAGAATGCTGTGATTCATTTGTCCTTAAACGAGTGTCATTCACTCAAAATTGATTATCAAATTTCCAATTAATAATCAATTTCCAATCTAATGGGTTTATAAATGAATATTATGGGTTTAATGAGTAAACTCACTATTATTATAAAAACTGGGTTTAGAAAGGGCATATTAGGTATTTTAGTAGGTTTACTGAGTAAAATTTAAAATTTAAAAATTTAAAAATAAATTTATTTAATAAATAAATTTATTGAGTAAATTAGTGGGTTCAAATAGTTCTACTATTTTATTAAATATCACATTTATTATCAATTGGCAAATAAGAAGTCAGGGCAGCCCTCGTGGATTTTTACCAAATTTTCCTTAATTATAGTAGTAGTAGAGAGAGAGATTTCTCTCCAGGATTGTATGGATAATTTTAAGGAAATGTGATAAATTGGTGAAATAATAGATAAATAAAATAGTGATCCAGTGTTGTGTTATATTAATTTATTATGTGGACTCAAGCCTTCCGGCTTTTCTCATGTGACAATATATTTCTTAAATATGGAATTATTCATACACGTGCCACGTAGAAATGCTAGCATATATATTTACATGCCACACAAAAAACAACAAAAAGGCCGGTGAAGATTCTAGGCCGAATTGACCCTTGAGGGCTGCGTAGGCTGCATTTAAACCTCTTAAAAATATTAAAAACTTCACATAATTAATTTCATCGATCTGCTTAATTTCAAAAATAACCCTACTCATTGAACTCATTTCTAGCCAATTCAAAAACACCCTAAATCTAACAGTAGTTTTTACTCCTTATCAAGACCTCATGAACCGTCAAACCGCGTTAATAAGATTTTTTTTGCTCGCTTAATCATCCTTTCCTACACTCATATTCTACAAGTTCTTTTCGTTAGTTGATTATTTCTTTGAAATTATAAAAAAAATACAAATTAAAAAATTAAAAAAGCTTTTTACTTAATCTTCTAGTGTTTAAGCTTTTTAAGCCATTATCTTTGAATCATTTAACTTGATAATGTGGCTGGTGCAACATCAACTGTCAAACTCAAATTATACAACAGGGTTTGTACAATAATTTATAGTCATATAATTATTGTTTGTCAATTATTTATATTGTTCTCATTTTGTTTTAGAAATGGCAATATTAGATAAAGTGATTTTTCAATTAAATACTACTCAGTGAATATATTTAGAAGGTTTAGATATCTTGCAACGTCATATAATTTGAGACACTTTTTTTTTGTTTTGACTACGAGGTATCCTAGGGAGGGTCCTAACTGTGGGAGACACTTTTAAACTCGTACTATAATCCAAACTAGAAGTCACTGCTTGAACTGAGAGGCACATTTTTTCCTAATAAAAATAACTTTTCTATAATTCGAACTGTTAAACAAATTCAATCAAGCCACTTAAGGGGACTCTATTACTAGTGGAGCCAACACTTTATTTGTAAATTTGAAACACTTTAATAATCAAATTTCCTGTGAAATCGCATAAGAAATTGTAAAACTCAAGATTATTGATAGTTTGAGCCTTACTTTTTGAAGAAGTTATAGATTTATTGGTCTTCCTTTCCGCAAAATTTTTACTCCATATTTTGTAGGCGCCAAGAGTTCGCAATAGAAAGAAACTTTATATTGAGAATTATGTTTGTCTTTTATGCCTCCGTGAATGCACCTTTTGTCAAACAACCAAGTGCAATTAGTTAGATTAATACAATCTTCTGGCACGCTACTTGGATTCCATGGCTGTTTTTTGGGTTGCTTTGTCTTGCTTTTGAGTACTAAAACATCCATCTACAATGAGATGTAAGCTATTATTTTGACTTTGGAAATTGTTGCGGATACAGAGTGGACTCATCTATAATTAGAATATGATTCGACGTATGTTGTTATTTGTTATTACTGTACCACTTGTCATCCACCTTGGGAAGTATATGTTCATTAGCAAAATTGTAAAAGTTATTAAAGTTCTATTAATTTTGAATGTTCTCATAATTTCAAATACTGAAATTCTGTTGCGTATTTTACTAATTGTTAGTAAGAGTTTACATGAGGATTCCTGTAGTGTATCTAAATATCAAGTTTCTTAATTGGTGTTGCAACCTCTTTACCTTGTAATTTTTATTTTTCTAATAATAAAACTGCTGTAATTTTTTTTTTTTAAGTACAATGAATTCGATTATTTTTTTACAGGACAAATGTGAGTATGCTTGGAATGCTGTATATTGGAGTGTGAGTAATAATGTCATAGCATTTCAATCAGCACCCGTGACGTGTGTATGTGGACCCATCGACTTCTACCTTGAGGGCTTCACTGGCTTCAAAAATTTCGATCCAAAATCAGCACAAGATTGAAGCCTAGTTAGTACTGGGCCGAGACGTGGGCTACACAGACTGATCCATCTGGGCCATGTTTTGCAAACGGCATTTTCGAAAGAAATCCAATTCAAATTCTCTGAACCACTGTTGTCTGCCACCACATTACATAAAGAGTAATGATATAATCATAAATTCTCGTATAAATTTATTTTATACAAATTGATATAGCAAAATAACTTTGATTGAATTAAATATCATTCAGCCTATATAATTTGTTTTTATTATTTTATATTTTCATTCAACCAATGAATTAATACCACGTCTATTTGTATAAAGTAAATTTATACAAGAATTTGTAGTTGTATTATTACTCTTACATAAAAACCCTGAAAATAGTCGACAACATATTGAGTTCTCGTGCAACTCTTTGATTTCTCCAACCAATGCATGTCTCAATTGAGGTTGAAACAGGATGGCATTTTATACTGCTTACAAGCCACTCGCTATTTTAATGCATAAATTCACGAGCTGTAAAATCGACGATTTCTAATTAAAGTTGCGTCGTCGTCGTGGTCTTGTCTTCGATTCACCATAAATTCGATTTTGCTATTCAAAAGGAGTAAATGACTAAGGATTTATTTGTTGAACATATGAAAGTTTAAAATTTTATTAATTTAAGATTCTTTTAAAAAATTTACTTATTTACTTTTGATAATTTATGCCTAATATTCGTACATTTATATTTGAATAAAGAAAATAAATTTTTATAACTTTTATTTAAATGAAAAAAATGTATAATGAACAGTAAATATTATATTCTAAAAATCTCTCATTTTACATATGCTTATGTACTAAATTATAAAATATAATCTCTTTTTTAATTTAATTTATGAGGACGTAAATGTTAAATAATTATGTCTAAAATGTATTTTATTTATTAAAACAACCATAACACTATTTACATTCAAAATAGAAAAAATATGTCAATTAAATATTTATATTTAGAACCATTCAAACTTAAAAAAAAAAACTAATATATATTCAAAATTACATATATATATATATATATATATATAAACGCTATCTAAATGAATGACTTGAGTTTGTGTCTCCGTTGACTTACAACAAATGGTATCATTAAGATTCCACAAGGATCGGCTCCCCGCTGCATGAGGAATTAGATTCTTCGAGGTTGAAGATGATCATGAAAATATCAGTGAAAGATTTTAATGATGATTACTTATGATCTACAGCAATATCCCCATTAATATTTTTTAAATTATCCAAATCTTATATAATCTTCGCATTAAGCATTCCACATGCATGCCAATGTACTTTAAAATTTTGTGTTAATATCCTACGTTGTATGGCGTGGAATTTCGCTAAACAGGCAGCATTCTCCATTAATTGTTAATTATGTGCTAGCGGCGACAAAGATTAAGTATTTAACACCAATCGAGTTTGTTTCTTAAAAGAAAGAAATCAAATGCATGCAACGATGAATCGTAATATCACATGGTGTGAGATTAATGCGTGCATTTTGAAGATGTAATCTTCAGCGCAAGATTCTGTAAGAAATGAATTCAGTTAATAGAATATTAGCATTGGATCGTGAGAATAAATATGGGATCAAGGTAAGGCTAATTAGTGTTATGGAACAGATAGAGAATAAAAAATCTGAATTCAGTTAATATAATAAAAGTCTATTATAATTAGACTTTTATCCTCCTTTCATAATAAGGTTTGATATTTGTTTGTTCTTCTCTTTAATGAGGTAATTTAATTTTGTTTTTCAAACCCATGAAAGCATGTGGATTAGATGCAGTGAAAGCAAATTTAAAACAAATCTTATCCTTTGATTTTCTTTCGTTTTCTTATGTTGGAGTGGTACAATTTATTGTTCTTCCTCCACCACTGTTTTTTTTATTACTTTTGTTTCAGTTATAAAAGATGTAACATGTAAGTTGATGTTTTCCAAGCAATTTTATCAACCACAAAAATTTGAAAAAGGTTTAGTTCACAAGTAAAAGAAGCGTTTCAATGTGAACATTGATTCAATTTCCATTGTTGATGTGGTTTATTGTAGATAAAATATGATGTTTGGGATAAAAAAAAATTAAATTATATTTTATTAAATTGTCCTTAATAGTGAATTACATTCACGCTTATTTAATAATATAAAAAAATTATTAAAATTCGAGTGTTTAAAGTAAATTTTGAAGTGCAAATAGAATCAACTTTTAGAATAAGGGTTTTTTTTACATAAGTTAAAATATACATTAAAAAATATCTTCTAATATATTAAAATATATATTTTTCATTTTTTTTAACTTATCGCTTACCTTCATATTCTCTTATTATAAAATTATTCATTTGTACCCAATAAAATTGAGGGGTTGACATAGGGTTGGGTTGGGTAAATCTTTTCCAACTCAGTTGAGCTTATTTTCCATACTATTGAGTATTTTAATTAGAAAAAGAAATACTAAATTAAATAAAAGAATAAATATAAATTTAAACTTGAAAATTTGTTTACCATATGAATTTTGTAGACCATTGTGTTTTGTTGTAAATTAATTTGATTTTGAGGCTTTAAACTTTGCGTGCGTTTATGTTTTTATATTTAATTGTTTCAATAATTTGTTTTTAATAATTGAAGGATAGCTTTAAGAAAAATAAGAAAATGAACCTTTGAATGCGCCTAATATGGCCACCAAAGCCCGTACTTTAGGCATCTTTGGTGAGCCCCGTACTTTAGGCAACTTTGGTGGGTTAGAGATCCCAACTTGTCCGAACTTAACTTACGCCCACTCGTACTAATAATATTCAGAAAAATATGACGTGACCTTTTTACTAGAAAGAAATTCCAAAGCATAAATTTTTGTTTATTAGTTTGGAATTTATCGTATTGAATATAAATAAACTTTTATATTTAATCCATTTTAAAACAGTAGTAATAATTCTATTGTCATTCGGTTTTTGTCACGCGGGAAAATTGGAGCACCACGTCCATTTGGTAATTGGGAATTATGCCACATGGTACTTTTGATTTTTCTGACACAAATTGTGCGTTTCACCCAAAACGGCGAGCAGAACATGAGCCAGTTGGCCATGATGGGTGCATCAGAGCAAGAGACGTGGGTCTACGACGGCCCCCTGTTAAAAGTGAACTGACGGACGGGAATCCAAGTTGGCATTTTGGCTGTAAGGAGACGATGGCCCCACCCGACACCTCATAAAAGCTGATGCCGCAACAACCAATAAAGCGGGAGAGCGATGTGATGCCGATGCGATGGGTGATCCTCATTAATTATCATGGATCGCCGAGAAAGCAATCATGCTAAAGATAGCGGGAATGGCGACAAACCCTCGTCTTTGGGTTCCCATGTCTCCCGCCAAAAGCCATTTTTAGACACTTCAACACCGCCATCCCTTTGTGATTGATTGTGATGATGCCATCGTCTTCTTTTTCGTATTCGTTTGAGTTTAACCTTTTTTTATTATTATTATTATATGATTTCTTATAAAATATTCGTCTCAATCAATTTTAAAATTGCGTAGAATTTCACATACATGCTCGAGAAGCTTAAAAAAAAAAAGGAAGATATAATAATAGTTAAATTTAACCTTTATAATTTTAAAGATTCACTTGAATTGATAGTTAAATAAAATTATTTAAAAATTATTCCGTCAAATTCTTAAGTTCAAATCTGTAAACCAAGTTTATTGTTGATAAAATATAAAATCACAAGTTAACTTTTTTGGACCATATATAGTTATTAACAACATATACATACACAATACAATTTTTTAAAAAATAACCTTACGAGAACTTTTATATAATAACAGGGGGTGCTTGTTAGTCTTATGAGAGTTAATTTTTATTATGTTATTGTATTATTTAAGAAATAAACCTCACCTCTACTCTCAATGCACACAACTTATTATTTGGTCGAATTTGCACAAGTTGATAGACGTACAAAACATTACCTTCTAGAGAAAATATATCATGCTTAAGGCAACTAAGTACAGGTTGTAGAAGTTGACACGCACGAAATAATAACCATATCTGCACTTCCTACATGTGCCAACGCGCATGTTGAAATATGTTTCATGCCAAAATGAAAAAAAGAAAAGAAAAGAAAAGAATGCAAAATAGTTCAATTTAAAATTTAATTAATTCTTTATTCGCAGTACTTGAGTCTTATTGAAATCAACGATCTCAAAAATTCACGAGTCTGGCTTGAAAATACATCACACGCAAGACTTTTGAGAGTCGAAGCATCTGATCCACTTGCAGCGAAAGGAAAGTACAATCCACTCTTTAACGGTGAAACTTTTCGGCGTTTGAGAATCTAATTGAAGGAGCAAATCTCGCTTTAGGCCATTGATTGGATTAATTACTTTTTGGTGGGTGCGCTTTAATCTCAAACTTAGGGGCCAAGTTAAGGGTAGGATTGTAATTGAATAGTAAAAGGGAATAAACAATTAAACATGCATGTGCTTACAGGGAGTGATTTCAAACTGATCAATTTTTACGACTCACTGTTGGGGTTTGACTTTAATCTCGAACCTCCCCTTCCTCGACACTCAATTAAGCTTAATTTTTAATTTCCCTTTAGGCCTTCGGAGGAATCTCACCAACCTTTGCTTGATTTTTCATCCCACAGCTGCTTGATTGCGGATCAGATGAGTTAGGATAGTTAAATAAACATGATAATTTTTTTTCTTTTTTTTATTTCTTAAGTTTGCCATTGTCCTTTAAAATCTCGTTTGTGTTGATTTCAAGTTTTTGTTTTAATTGAGTTTCATAATCAACATTTTTTAGTGACTTTTTTTTAGAGTAATGATATAACCACAAATTATTATATAAATTTATTTTGTACAAACTGATATATCATTAATTTATTGATTAAATTAAATATCTCTTGATCCACATTATTTATTTATATTATTTTATATTTTTATTTAACTGATAAATTAATATCACATCAATTTGTACAAAATAAATTTGTATAAAAATTTATACTTATATCATCACTTTTATTTTTAACCAAAAAGTAAACAAAATAAAAGAAGGTCGATTATATTTTTTTGGAGTATTTGATTTCTGACTTTTTATTTTTAAGCAAACATGGATTTTTAACACGTTTTAGAATGTTTAGTTTGGATAGATAAAACTGTAAATGTCTTCCAAAACAATGTTTGTAATTTTTTTTGGAAAAATATTTTTCATGAAAAAGTATAAGCCACATATTTTTCTCAGGTGGCATTTTCTTGTGTTTCTATTTTCGATGGCTGTTTTTATTAAAAAAAATTTAAAGTTGTTAACAATTAATGCTAATTTGACATCGCTCAATTCGTATTAAATTACTTATTTTCAATTGAGATTTGGGATTCATACATAATGAAATATACTAATTAATAGACTTAAAATTTATGAAATTGACTCAATAGATGAATATCTTCTTCTTCTCGCTGTTTGGAATAAAAATGTCAAGAGTAAAATATAAAAAAAGTATGTCAAGAGTAAAACATAAAAAGTTTAACATTACGTATAAAATTCATTATTTTCAAATCAATTTAAAATATTTAAGTGTGAATATGATTTTGTTGGGTGACCTCTGCTACCGAATTTAACGATCCATTTTGACAAAT
Organism: Citrus glauca; assembly: GCA_029633175.1. Classification (NCBI taxonomy): domain Eukaryota; kingdom Viridiplantae; phylum Streptophyta; class Magnoliopsida; order Sapindales; family Rutaceae; genus Citrus; species Citrus glauca. The sequence goes on from JAQOOD010000004.1 coordinate 23,553,098, forward strand.
ACATAGTTGCATTGATGAATCTAAGCGACCACATGTAATAGAGTCTTCATTAATGCATTTACTAAATATAATTCAAGTAAATACTAAATATTATTAATAAAAAAAAGTAATTTTAAATAAAATCAAAAGAAAATTACCGAAAGCACCGTCGTTTGCATTCATTCCACCTTTATCCACTCAATTACTGCTTTCAAAGTTGACGGCTTGATGGCTTCCGCCGAACAATTTAACAAACCTTTGACTGAAGACCATAAAACTCAAATGCAATTAGCTGAGATCACCAAAACCAGCTGTGCTGAAGACCACCTATTCTTTGCCTCTCAGGTCCTTCCCATGCCGCCGATATCATGCAGAGAATAACTCGAGCCCTACTTTTCTACATTCTCACGTGACACGCGTCTTTATTCGCAATTCCACATGCCCTGCTCCCACCCGCCGCCGTGAAAAAAAAAAAAATACATTACATCGACCTTTTTCCCGTGAGCATGATAACAATTCTAGAAACTGATACATACGAACAAGAACTCTCGCGTAGCAGCCCGACTTTAATTGGATCTACTGATGGCCGTCAGCGTTCCCTTGTCCATGACCATGCCACGCTAGACCCGTATAAAAACAAAGCTTCGGCTTTCCCCACGCGTCATGCCAGGTGCAACTGCCATGGAGTCCGTGTTGCGTACATGTCGGACTTCGTGGGTCCCTCCATTTTCTCTACCCCTCCCGCACTTAATTCTGTGTATTTTTGTTTTTGGTGGGAACTACTTAGGCTGGCTGAGCTGCTATTATTAATTTTTTTTTTCATTTTAATAGCTAATGCTGCCAAATCTTCTGATAAATTATGAAATTATGTTTAAAAAAATTCATTACATGTAAGAATGTGTAATATTTTCGTTCATGTATCATGACACCTACTTAGTATAGATTCTTTTCCAACTAATATGTCATCTATTTATTGATTACAATTTATAAGGTATTAACTGACTATATTATTCATCATAATTATAGTCCAATGATTGAACCACACATAGGATAAAATTAATTAAATATAAATTATGTGCCACAATTATGTATATGCAAAATTATTATGTTACGATTTTTTCTTCATAAAGCTATTATACGTAAAATCAAGGAAAAAAATCTGACGCTGCATTTAAAAATACAATTTGTAAATCAATCAATTTTTTTTGTAATTTTACATTAAAACAGAAAACTAGACAATCAAGGATTTTTTTTAATTCAAATTTTGGTTAATTTTAAAGGAGGTCTAGAAGAAAGTTTTGGGGGTCAAAAAAATCCCTTACAATCTTTGGATTATTTTAATAAAATGTTACAAAAAGAGAAGTATTTTTTCAATATATTTATATGATCAAATTGGGACAGCCAAAAATTAATTTGATCATAAAATGCGCTTGTACATTAACTTTAAGCTACCATCACAGTGTCAACGTGGCAGCATATAACACAAACGGAGAGATCAAAGAGAAGCGGCAGAGCTGACCCATTAAGGCGAGGCGTGTGAAGGAAACTCTAGAGAGAAGAGAACCTAGCCAAAATATTGCGCCACTCTTATATGATATTAATATTAATAATAATAATATACAAAAATATATATAAATAAATTTAAATTTTGAAAATAAAATGTGTACAGAGGAAGAGTGTTGTTTTTTTTTTTTTTTTTTGAAAAAGAAGAGGAAGAGTGTTGTTAGCACAGAGTGAGTGGTATTTGTTTCCTTCTTTCTACCACACGGTTCATAGATTAGAAGCAGAAGAGAGAGAAAGAGAGCAGGAAAAAAAAAACTAAAATTGAAAATATAATGAGACTGAGCATTCTCATTCTGATTCTAATTCTCTGTTTCGCCATTATTGGCAACAATTAGATTGAATTTGTTTATTTATCTATTTATTAAATTTATATTACTATCGAATCGACGGCGCTGATTTGATCCATTTTGTTTATGGCCAAGACCGGGGTATTCGATTCCGATCCGACGGTGATGCCGAAAGCGACGGAGTTAAAGAAAGAGCTGCAGAAATTAGTGAGGCTAATTGTGGATGACGTGGATTATCGTACGGAAACGATCGACCGAGCCAGGGACACGCTTTGTGCTTTAAAAGAACTGAAGACGAAGAAGAGATCGCTGTCGCTGAAGTTGCACGAAACGGTGTCGTGTCCTGAAGAGTTTAAGTGCCCGCTTTCGAAGGAGTTGATGAGAGATCCCGTTATTTTGGCTTCTGGTCAGGTTAGTTAGTGCCTAAATTTGTTTGGTTTGCTGTTCTGTTTGGTTGCTGAGAAACATGAGCAAAAATTAAAGAAAATTTCTGGTTTCTTGGCGAGTTTTGTACAATAAGGTCTTTTATAGTGAAAATCAATTTCTTTCATTTATTTTCTGGTCAACCAAACAAAAGTTCATTTTTTTTTCCTATTATCAATTTTGAACATTCTGTTCATAATGCTGTTATTTGATACCTAATAACAATGAATTCTTCACTCTATTTAGCCTTTTTTTTTCCATTGGACTCGTCGCATTAGCTCAAAATTTGAACTTTCTTTTCTCCACAGCTAAATGTTGCATAAAATTTTTCTTCTTTACAATGTGAGTTTATTTTGCTTTCTTGTTTTGGTTAAAAAGAAAAAAAAAATACAGTACCAGTAAAAAGGTTCTGATATCTGGTGGTGGTTGGTGAAATTAAAACATTCTGAAGAATGTACTGTGACCTAAGAATTGAAAGTAGCAATCGCTTAATTCCCAAAAAATTATTGTATTCTGTATTCACACATTTATGATGTCATAATTATATTATACTTGCTGCTCAAGGGTAATTTAATTAACTGATTTATTTGACTAGTATTGAAGAACCTCGCAAAATTACAATCGTAGATTTTAATTGTTTTTAATTTGGGTTCCTTCATTTCTTTCGTTGATTTCTTGTATAATTTTAGTGAATGAAATTGGTCATAATGTGAATCTTGTTTAATGCTTTTCTTCATGGTTTCTTGACTGTTTTATTTGTTATTTGTTTCTTGTACAGACTTTTGACAGGCCATATATACAGAGATGGCTGAAAGCAGGAAACCGGACATGCCCACGAACCCAACAAGTTCTATCTCACACAATCCTTACTCCTAATCACCTGATTCGTGAGATGATATCACAATGGTGTAGGAGTCAGGGAATAGAATTGCCCAACTCTGTTCAGTACATTAATGAAGAAGGAATAACGGAAGCAGATCGTGACCATTTTCTCTCTTTGCTGAAGAAGATGTCCGCAACACTTCCTGATCAGACTGAAGCTGCAAAGGAGCTTCGGTTGTTGACAAAGCGGATGCCCTCATTTCGGGCACTTTTCGGTGAGTCTCGTGATGCCATACCTCAATTGCTGAGTCCTCTCTCTGAAAGCGAGTGTAAAAATGGAATAAACCCCAATCTTCAAGAAGATGTGATAACAACACTCTTGAATCTTTCTATCCATGATAACAACAAGAAGCTTGTTGCTGAAACCCCCATGGTAATTCCTCTTCTGATGGATGCATTAAGATCAGGGACCATTGAAACAAGGAGCAATGCAGCTGCGGCCCTTTTCACTTTATCAGCTCTTGATTCCAACAAGGAAGTTATTGGAAAATCCGGTGCCCTAAAACCACTCATTGACCTCTTAGACGAAGGCCATCAATCAGCGATGAAAGATGTTGCCTCTGCAATATTTAATCTATGTATTACTCATGAAAACAAAGCAAGAGCTGTGCGTGATGGTGGAGTAAGTGTTATACTGAAGAAAATTATGGATGGTGTGCATGTAGATGAGTTATTGGCTATACTGGCAATGCTTTCGACTAATCACAGGGCTGTCGAGGAAATTGGAGATCTTGGGGGAGTTTCTTGCATGCTTCGCATTATTAGGGAGAGTACTTGTGACCGCAATAAGGAAAATTGCATTGCAATACTCCACACCATCTGTTTGAGTGATCGAACCAAATGGAAAGCAATGAGAGAAGAAGAGAGTACACATGGAACAATTTCAAAGCTAGCTCAAGATGGAACTGCAAGGGCCAAGAGAAAGGCTACTGGAATTCTTGAGAGACTGAAGAGGACTGTTAATCTTACGCACACAGCCTAAAGAGATTGGCTTCTGCCCCATTGTCCCGGCCATTTGTAAATTCTACATCTTGGTTGTCAATTCAACTCATCCTCCTCAAATCAACATTTTGTAAATTCTCTTCCTCAAATTCTCAGTCTCAGGTTATTTTACGAGTTTAGTCCCTGTGAATAAATACGTCAAGCTTTTGTTTATAAGATTCTCCTTTTGGGTTTGTTTCAATAATTTTTTTCTGATGCCGTATTCTTCTTAATTGTTTGGAGTTTGCTTTGTACCAGCAGATAGCTAGTAAATTTTACTCCTGCTAGCTGAAACGAGCCTTGGCGTTTGCTTTTCTCTTTGGGCTTTTCATTATGCAAGTAAGATTTGATCTTCTAATTTGTCCCATGTAATCGTCCATAGCTGATACGTCGTATCTATTAGGTACCTCCAACTTCGAAAATTGTCTCACATTCGTAAATTCCAAAATGTAAAGTCGCCATTGAGTCAATGTCAGGCCTTAGCTTAAACCAAAAGCGTTGTATGATATTTTGGCTGATTCATTGATGATGACTCAATCCAAAGGGTGAAGGAATGAGTGGTTCAGAAAGAGTTAGATAAGTAGCAGCGAGAAGTATGAGCTCATAATGAATGGCGCTGTGAATTTCGGTGTTGCGGTCCTTCCATTTTATAAAAGAAAGATGCTTTGGGTTTGCTTGCCCTTTTGTGAAAGTCCTCAATGGAACACTTGCGCCACCACCTAAAATTTATCCTCTTCCATCGCATTAACATTTCTTATGTGTTGCATACAAACTTTCATTTAAAACCCAACGATGAATGCCAACTAGTTCACTTGATAAATCTTGAGTGGAAATAAAAGATTTGGATTTCTAACCTGTTAATATAAGTGGGGAAGGGTAAGGAGTTCATCGAGTTTTTATATATAAACTAACTCAATCTTATGCGAGTGTGATTTGACTCCCAAATTTTTTGTATTGCTCATGAAAATAGTTAACGATTGAATCATCTAGTATCCATCAAAATCTTGAATTCAAGATTTTAAAATTTTGTTTGGGACAGCTGCTCCACTCCCTTTTTATTAAAAGAATTTTCCTAGAATAAGGGAGTGAAGCAGCTGTGCTGCTACGCGCAATGTGTTGAATTTGTAATTTGCGCATATTAGAGGAATTTGTTTTGTGAATAATATCATACTTTTCAAGCAATATCTCGATGATTAGTTGTAATATTCATAAATTAGATTGTCTGATGGAGTAATGAGTAAGTGTCACCTAATTGAGGTGTAAAAAATTAAGAGTACAAGAAAAGAATTAGTTATTTTTCAATATATTTTTTTTTCTCATTTATTATAATGTTGTGAATGAAACCCATGGGTCTACCATGTGACAATGGCTATGAATTTGACTGAGTAAGTCTACAACCTTCCAAAGGGCAGTGTAGGCTCCAGTCCCAGCCCTAATGTGTTGAATTTGTGATTTGTACAATTGCAGACTGAACCACTTGGAAGAGTGGCAGCTAGTAACTGGCTATTGTAAGTGTTGTTTCTACTTTCCACATAATTTAATTATTACGATAAATAAGCCAAAAAAGAGAATAGTGGTTCTCCAAAAACTTTCATTGGCTGCTGATATATTGTCTTGTTTTTTAGTGCTTATGAATTATTGCACTTTGGTGTGATAAGAGAGTACCCTATAATTGGGCCTCTGTGCTGGCAAATTTGGATGTGATGTCAGGAAAGTCTATTCCTTCATCCCCCCACCAATTCTTCGGAGGCTTTGTATGGAATGACTTTTATGGTGAATAATGGAAAAAATTTAGAATCACTTCATTGATTGGGATTTTGCCGACCGAAGACACGAATTGTCATTGCTTAACCCTATCTTGTACTATGAAAAAGGAGATATACTTTTGGAACAAACGAAAACAAGTGTTTTAAAAATGACATTATGAGATGAGATTTTAGCTATATTAATAATCAAAATGAGTGAATTAGAGAAGGTCTCATAATCTCATTTTTTGAATATCAACTCTAATTATCAACTGTATTTTTTTACGCTCCATGAACATTCACACATTTTAAAATAAGAATTTTAGATTACAATAATATTATTGTGTTACAGCCAAACTTTTTGCTCTATCATATCAACAGCCAATAATTTCAATAAGATACATAGTCCCATCATGTTATATATTATACAATAAAAGATCCGTAGAATTAACCAACCGCAATATTGGTCGAGAAAAAGACAATAGATTGAGGTTAACATATGTTTAAAATAATTAGCCATGTGTCGGTAGGAGTTGGTCATGTAGTGATGCCAATGCAACAATAGATTGAGAATCTAAAAGAAAAAGTTTATTTGTTGGTGACCTGTTTTCTTCGGTAGTTGTCACTCGTCACGAATCAAAACAGTTTTGATGGAATAATTTTTATGAAACAGATACACTAACTGTGAAATAAATACAAGTATTTTTTTTCCCTCTTTGAAAAATTAAACTCTTTCCAGATTACAAATCAAAAGTCTCTTAAGTGTCAAGTCCTGCATGATACAATTTGATAACTGTTTAAAGTAATCATTGAAATTCCTCAAAACATGAATTGATTACTTCAATTTGCTGGATTGTTTACTGGGTGGAGGTCAATTGAAAGAAATTTTGTTTTAGATGATGAAATACGGCCAACGCGTTATCAGCGCAAGGTAAAGGCTGAAATGGCGGTGTTGATTGGTTAATGGGTTGTTTTCATTCAACCCAAAGAGAGTTTGGAAAAATTTGGCAAAATGGGTCTAATCATTACCTTTTTTTTCCTTTTTTTTTTTCACTTCTTTTTGAACCATGCATGACCCAATGGCTTAAAAATAATTAATTCACAAAACTGCGATTGTGTGGTTTAACCATTAGCGACGACTTATTGGGTGATTATGGTGATGTTGGTTTGATGCTAATCATCATTGCTCCCAATAGTTTAAAGCCAAATTTGTTTCCTGTCGGCAACCGAGCTTTGATTCACTGTGATATTATATCATACAGAATGTGGTTAGATCCTCAATTGATTAGGATGTGAATTCATTAACTTTTAGCAGTTTATTCTTTTGGACCTTTGACACAAAAATTATTGAATTCTTACCACATCTTTCGACCTAAAGATTAAGGGAGTACATAAAAACATTCAAGATTTTCTGCTAGCGACAAACTCAACCGTTCCAGTAAAAAATGTTGATCTTCTCAGACTAGGAGCACGTAGGATCATCTACCTGGGCTTGACTAAAATGAGCTTCTCTTCTTTGACCCATAATAGGTCTTTCTTTCTTTCTGCCAGACTTAAGGATGAGATCCTCTTCCTTGGACTTGATTAGGATGATTTAACAATCATTAAGTTAATGGATGGGTTCAAGTAAGCAATACGAAAAAAAAAAAAAAATCCAAGGTGCCCCTTAAAAAAAAATTTACAGAGAAAAAATCAATAGGTTAATGAATGGTTCAAATAAACATAATCTAACACAATATAAAACTACTTCAGCAAAGCCTATTGCCACTTGCCCGGCCTTCTAAGTCTTAGTGACACTTCGCAGTACTTGGGAATTTAAGCACAAGATAAATGATCTGTGTAAACACATCCTTGATCCTTTCTCTTAGGGCTGGGCAAACGGTTCGGTTTTTTCCGAACCGAACCAAACCGAACCGAATTAACTTAATTCGGTTCGGTTCGGTTCTAGGGTAAAGAACCAAATGGTTCGAAATTGCAAGAACCGATTGGTTTACATTCGGTTCGGTTCAAAACCGAACCGAACCGAAGAACCGATCGGTTCAGTCGAATTATTTATAAATTAATTTAATAAAAATTTAAAATATAAAATATAAAAAGTTAAATCACAAATACATGTATATGTGCGAACCGAACCGAACCGAACCGAATTGTACTTAAAACTGTAAAATATATGTATATATGCGAACCGAACCGAACCGAATTGTTGAACCGAACCGAACCGAACCGAAATATTTCGGTTCGGTTCAGTTTGGTTCTACAATTTGGTTCGTGTTCGGTTTTAATTTTTAAGAACCGATTGGTTCCGGTTCGGTACCGAACCGAACCGAACCGGAAAATGCCCACCCCTACTTTCTCTTTATACACCCTGGTGAACCAGTTTTAAAAAGATTTATTAGATAATCTTTTCCTTGGGCTTGATCGTGGAAAGAATCTGTTAGGCAGGCCCTCCTTAAGCTCATTCCAAATCTAATTCACCAAGAAAATCACTATATATATATTTTCTTTTGCTTGACTTGCCCCAAATTACAGAGGTCAAACAAATAAAGAAGTGGCAACTTCAGCATCATTATCTCTCACTTCCCTCTCCATAATCCCAACTCTCTCCTCCTGAAACCCTAATATCTAATTTCTTTAACAATCATATCAAATTCACCCCAATTTCAAATCCAGCTCTCTTTCCACCTCATCACCTTAACCAACCCCAAATTCAGTTCAATCACTTATCCAGTACTTGTAAAGTAGCAATTGAACAGAAGGGGCAAAAAAATTATCTAACAATGATTGAGGAGAAGAAGAAATAGGGGTAAAAAGATAGAATTTTACAATTATTTCTTTTTTAAATTAGGGCTAATAAAGTTACACAACTACTTTACTCATTGCAGCTAAAAATTTTAAAAAATTAAAAATAAAAACATAACAAGACAATGGCCACAACTACTTTACTTATTGTAGCTAAAAATTAAAAATAAAAACATAACATGACAATGGCCAGCCTGGGATCAATATTACAGGTGGGGAAAAAGATTCTATTACTGACAGAAACAAACCTTTCATGACTAATCATCAACTATGAGTATGATTCAATAAAGTTCTGTACAACATACCAAATTAGGATCTAAACTTTATAACAACAATTTCTGTACAGTTCAAAGGATATTGAGACATTATATATAACTGAAATCATGGTGAATGTAAATTGAAGCTGCAAAAAGATCATTACCAAAGGCGACCAATAACTCATACCACAACTCAGAAATAATTGCTCCAATCCTGCAGTTAAAATTTCAATTTGCCTTGTATGCCCAACCATGTTTTTCCATATATGCTCGAACTGCTTCCTTTATTGCCAAGTTTGGTACAAGGTGGGATTCTCTCAGTGGTTCCCGTGTGATTGGATCAAATTTACCCACCTAGAACGTAACAAAGATGAGAAAAATGTTGGAAACATATAAAACAATGACAGCGACTAAGTTTGAAAAGCACAGTATCAAAAGCATTTGTCACCTTATCAAGATGATCAAGGATCACTGCCCTCTCATAAGTAACCCCACTTGGAGTAATGACAGGATCTCGAAAAATATCAAGAGTTATTTTGCAACACAGGTAATCCGGGACCTGAAATACTTAATCAGTATCTCAAACAATAACAGAGAAGCATTTAATGATTTAAAAAGACGCAAATAATGTAATACTTAACAAATCGAAATACTCACCTCAGCTGGTGTGTCGTCTTCTGCAGCTTTCCGGAATACTTGTCTCAAAGCCTCCATTTGTTTCAAATGAGTAGAACTAGCTTCATCCAAGAACCCTTCTTTTCTAGAAATATCAAGAACATGCTTTTCTTCAAGAGCTGCTTCACAAGCTTCCCTGAAACAACAGAGAAATTGCATGAAGCATTCATAAGAAAATGAAAAATGTGAAAACTTTCCAATAATGATGGCCACCTTCCAAAAAGGAAGGGAAAAACTCACAAGAAGCACATACTTCAAGCTTTGTAATTCCCATGAACGCTTGCTAGATTCTTGCTCCCACAACAGGTATTTTGCTCTTGCCAGCTCCTGCCAAATATCCTCTACAATATAACCCTTTGGCTTTGCACCCCTCCCAAGATTCAAAGCCTACAACATAAATTCTGTAAGAGCTCAATTCTAGGGTGATGCTCAGAAAAATTTAGCAAGAAAAAATTTCACAAAGATCAGCAAGTTACTAGCATTATATTTTTAAGATTGTTTTCTGCTACAGAAGAGAAAGCAGAATCAAGCTCAATCAACTCTATGGAATTTTAAAATCCATAACTACAAGACCATGCCAAGATCACAAATTAAACACCAATCACATACATTATGCTGTTTGTTTTGTTACCAATGATCTTTGTATAACCCCAACAATATTGATTATTAACTCCTGGTAATAATAACTCCACATTAAAACACAGCAGAAACATGTTGCTAAAGCCTAGAATAAAAAAATATTGGAAAAGACCTTAGTTAGAAAGCTCTCTTGCCCTATTCAAAAAGCTACACAAAAGACAATAATTTGAAACACTATTAAGTCAGCTAGAAAGACCATCTATTGGGAAATTAACATGGCCTTTGCATACACATCTAGCCAAGAACTATTAGTTCAGCAAAATCACATATTGCTCTCCACCTATTCGGTGATGGACTCGGTGAAGGATAAGCAAGTAGCAATATTTGGTGAGCATTCAACACATATAAGCTAATTGGTGGTACATGATACATAACTAGTAAGCATATCACGAGTTGCTTGCATCCTATTCCTTGCTATAAGTATTAAAAGCACCGCAGTAAAAAACTGCTTATGCTGTCACTACCTGACAAGTAAATCAATAACCAAAACCAAGCTGCACAGCAATATTTTTCACCAACAATGATGTTATTATTCTTTATAATCACAATAGCAAGCAATAAAGAATTTGAAGAAGTTGGTCTTTAGAAAATATATGTTTTACCACACGATAAACTCTAATATAAATAGCTAATAAAGTAAACTAGCACACTTTGCATCTATAAATAAATCATATGATTTCATTTTTATCAAAAGAGCGACGGTACAAACTGATGAGGCATAAATTCATTGGTTGGATGAAAATACAAAACAATAAAAATAATGTGAGCCCGAAGGTATGTAATCTTGAATTATGCCACATTAGTTTGTACAAAACAAGTTTCTACAAGAGTTTGTTATTCTATCTTTATTCTAATCAAAATCTACAGATCTGAACCAAGTCAATTTTTAAACGAGATTCAAAGTATTCAAAATCAAGCAATTCCATTGAGTCTGAACTACTCTCTTAAGATAGTTACTTAAAGCTAAAATCAGATTTGAATTCTTACATAGCTGTTAATACAGATAACGATATGTTATGAGCAACCATATAAATACGAAAAGTTCTATAATTTTAATGATAAAGCAAAAGTGGAGGACAACTATTGAAATAACTAACAACACTAATGTCAGAAAAGTAAAATTATATTCTCAATGTGGAGAATGTAGTAAAACCAGACTGCATTTCCGTTATTCTCTTCTTTAGAGCTCCATTGTTATCTTCAATGTATTATTACGTCTCTCATTGTCAGCAAAGCACTCCGAACAAAAGAGGAAAGAATAAGGCTATGAGAGCCTCACCAATATCTTTCCCAACCTAAAATGGACCGGAAGCTAGTTTTCCATTCTTTTAGATTTGTTTTCAAGCCATGAAACAGACCATAAGAGTTGAAAACTTAACAGGTGATGCTTATTAATCCTAATTCTTAAGTCATAAATAGAATAACACGTCCAAGGAGGATGATGAATCTATTCACATTCCATTTCCAATGCTTAAATTAAAAATTGATAGCACTTCACATGAAGAATCTCTAATTAAATATTGAACAACCATCCAGAATATGTATAACAACATACTTTTTCCAGTTCCTTGATTCCCTCAGCATACTCGTTCCTCTGTAGCAACGTTAGTCCCAACAAATAGTGTCCCTGTCATTTAGCAAAACATAACTGAAAGCATAAGATTATAATTATCAAGAAGAAAAGATGTTGCATATACAACAAGAATAGGAATAAACACAGAGGAAGCGGCTGCTAGTTAAGAAACAAGGAACCCATGAAGAAATTACTAAATGGTGGAGACGACAGTTTACTTGAACACTTTCTGTGAAAAAGAAACAAGAGACGCAACGTTTCATGCAGCATAAGTTGCTTGCTTAAGCAGCTGAAGCAGAGCAGCATCTGAAACAAACTGAAGGCTCACACATTAAAATTTCCTAATAAGCCCCAGAATGCTTTCCTGTGCCAAAATATAAAAAATAGCGCCTATTTGAAAATCACTTATGATTAAGATTACATTGACTAATTTAGTCTGGACTATTCACCATGATCGATCCCCCATCTATCAACTTCTGGACCAGATAAGTCAATAACATCAATCCAGAAAACAATTAATCCACACAATACTCTTCCAGAGGTCTTCAAGTGTAAATATTTTATGATAGCAGTCTCCAAAATTCTTCACTGTTGATAACGAGAATCATTATTCTATAATATTTTGACCTCAATATACTTGACCTGTCAAAAAAAGGCCCTTTTTTTCTTTCGAGTATCAAAAGAGCATTGTGTATAACCCATTCATTAACAGGATAAAAGAAATTAGAAAAAAGCCTACTTGAACTCTTAAACAAAACCTAATCCCAAATGCAAAGACAAAAAAGCAATTTGTAAGTGTCAGTAAACACCCACAGAGAACTCCAGAACTTAACCCCGGTGCTTAGTGAACAGGAGCAAGATTCCATTATTCTTTTCAAGAAGCATAATCAAAGAACTACATGAACAAACACAAAAATGCCCTCAAAAAGAAAAGGAAAAAATAATAAGTTGAAGCAATTATAACAAAACAGAGGAAAAAACAAACAGACCTTGACAGAATCGTGATCCAACTGAATTGCTTTCCTACAATCAGATTCAACTTTTGTCCAATCACTGCACATTTACGCCCACAACAACCAAGTGAAAACAGAATCAAACGACATAAACTCGAAAAGCAATTCTTTTAGTACTGATACATACTTCCTCTTGAGATGACAAAGAGCGCGATTCGTCCAATAAATAGGCACATTAGGGCAAAGTGTAATCGCCTTCAAATGAAAAGCAAAAAAAGACCACAGTAGTACATTAATTCAAGAATCAATCCAAAGGAAGGGCCTTTTTGTGATATTAATTAATAATAACGGGAAAAAGCAATTAAATTTCGATAGAAATTTGAAAAATTTACCTCTGTATATGCGTCAATGGCAGCTCCGTAACGGTCTTTAGAGAAGTAAAAGTTTCCGTCTAATCTCAGTTGCTCCGCTTGCTTCGCCACCCCCGCCAATCCCGCTTCTAGCACCATTTTCTTTCTCTCTCTCTCTCTCGGCCTCTAATCTGATATCCTCTCCGATTCTGGAACTTTCTTTACGGTTTTTTTATAAATGTGAAAATTACAAAACGAAACGACGAGTTTTAAGCGTGTTTTAGTTTTGGCGATGGAGGTTCAAGAGCGTTCCAGGTGAAATCGAAACGGAGAACGAAATGAGTACGAACCTCCGCTGGTCAGCAATTTAAACGACACTTCCTTGCGAGAAGAAGATTAAGTGACAAGCAAAGAACCGAATTACGTGACGGTGAAATCTGATTGGTTGATGGTTGTTGACTTAAGTCAGCGCGTGTTTTGATTCGCTTGTGACTTCGACAAATTTGTCGAGAGACTTCTGGTTGACCCATTTGAGGGTCATTTCTTGGACGGACATTTGGACTGGTGTAATTGGATTCTAGTTGAGCACAGAAGGGAGTGCTTTGTCACGTTATGGCTGCATTACCTTCTCCTAGAAGTGTGTGAGTTTTTTTCCCCCTTTTTTGCCTTTTTTTCAATTACATTACAAATATGGACTAATATATCGGAGACTCGACCATGAGATGAAAAGATACTTAACAACTCAAGAGATATTGACATCAGTAGAATTTGTTCGTGCAACTTTCTTGTTTATCACTCATTTATTATTATTATTATTATTAGTAGTAGTAGTAATAGTAGTAAATTTTTGGTCCGAGTGAAAGTCATAAAATTAAAATTAAAATAATAAATTTATTTTTTATTGAGAACGGGGTGCCTCACTTATTCAAATTATTTTAATTTTTATAAAGTAAAGAAAGAGTGGTTGATAAATTGAGAAGTTTAATTCTAAATATGGAAAACTCTAAAAGTCACCTTAAACTTACAAAATAACCAAAAAAAAATGTCAGAAGTAGAGCCGGAGATAGCCGACCACACCACTCCAATACTCAAGTTAGAGTTGGGCTATCTTAAATTAGAGAGCTGATGCGTGTGCTTTGTATGACTTGGTCATCAGTTCTGTTAATAAACTAGTAGAGCTAGTCTTTAGCATTCTGTTTTGAGTTTTCTGTTATAATACTAGGTTATCGGCTAGTTGAAGAACGAAATAACCTGTAAAAGAAAATGAGCACTTCCTTTCGCCCCATCCACAATTACAGGAGCACAAAGAATCATACCATGCCATTCCAGTGGCGTATTAAGCCCTCCGCCAACTTCCAAAGTAAACCAAAATGCCAGCAATTCAACAATTCCATTTCGACGCATCACAAATCAAGAGGCACGAGAACGACAGGCAAATGGACTTTGTTATTATTGTAACGAAAAATTCGTCCCCGGTCACCGCTGCCAAAGGCCACAATTATTCATGATAGAGGTATGATTAAACTGAAGAACAAACCGGTAACGGTGCTCATAGATGGCGGCAGTACGCACAATTTCATTGATCAAGCTGTAGTCACTAAATATGGGCTACATGTTCTTCAGAATAAGAGGTTCCAAGTAACGGTCGCCAACCAAGAACAAATCGAATGCAAAGGAATGTGCCAAGCACTCACGATCTCCATTCAAGGTAAATCAATTACTGCTGATTTTTTTGTGCTTCCTATGGCAACCTGTCACTTGATTTTGGGCGTACAATGGCTAGAGACTATTGGACCAATAGAGATAGATTACAAGCAGTTGACGATGACTTACAAAGTTGGAGAAGAGACCTACACATTCCAAGGTCTTAAACACACCCCTTTAGCGACCTTTTCTGATAAAGAATTCAAGTATATTCAAGGCAGTGGATTCCTATTCCAAATCTCTCTCTCTCTCCTAATAATTTCCAACCGAATCTTTACCCAGGTGACATAATTAAGATTTTAACAGAATTCTCCAATGTTTTTAAACCACCTACAAGCCTACCACCAAAGAGACCACATGATCGCTACATCCCACTACAACCAAATACACACCCTGTCAACGTAAGACCCTATCGTTACCCTTATTATCAGAAAACACAAATAGAGAAGATGGTGAGAGAACTTTTGCAATTAGGGATAGTAAGACCGAGTAAAAGCCCATTTTTATCACCAGTCTTCTTAGTCAAAAAGGCAGATGGTGATCGGCAATTCTGTGTGGATTACCGTGCATTGAACAGTATCACGATCAAAGATAAATACCTGATTCCTATTATTGATGAACTACTGGATGAGCTCTATGGAGCTAAATTCTTCTCCAAGTTAGATTTAAGGGCTGGGTATCACTAAATCCGAGTACACGATGCGGATATACCAAAAACAGCCTTTAGAACACGCGAGGGGCACTACGAATTTTTCATAATGCCGTTTGGCTTGACCAACGCCCCATCCACCTTTTAATGCCTCATGAATGATGGTTTCCACCCTTATCTAAGGAAGTTTATCTTGGTCTTCTTTGATGACATCCTCGTGTACTCAAAGACATGGAATGATCACCTTGCACATCTCCGGATTGTCCTCTCTATTTTGCAAACTAACAAACTATTTTTTAAGGAAACAAAATACAGGTTTGGTGTTTTTCAGGTGGATTATTTGGGTCACATCATTTCAGAACAAGGAGTAGTAGTAAGTCCTTCCAAAATACAAGATGTTCTTGAATGGCCAATGCCAACCACTGTCAGAGAAGTACGGGGTTCCTCGGCCTAGCAGGTTATTACCAAAAATTTATCCGCCACTTCAGATGTATAGCAGCCCTTTTATATCAGTTGTTATCAAAGGAAAGATTCAAGTGGAACGAGACAGCCGAGTTAGTTTTTACCAAGCTAAAAGAAGCACTAACGTTTCCATCAGTCCTAGGCCTTCCAAATTTTTCTCAACAATTCGTAATCGAATGTGATGCTAGTGGGATTGGAATTGGAGCAGTACTCGCTCAGAATAACCAGCCAATAGCATACTATAGTGAAGCTTTGAAGGGGACGACATTATTACCATCTACCTATGAGAAAGAAATGTTGGCTATTGTCAAATCAATTCGAAAATGGTGCCCTTATCTCCTCGAGAAACCATTTACTGTCCGCACCGATCAAAAAAGCCTCAAGTATTTACTTGAGGAGCAAATTACCACTCCTGCACAGGCTCGATAGCTTTCAAAGATCCTTGGTTATGACTACAAAATTGAGTATAAACGTGGACGTGAAAATCAAGCTGCTGACTCACTCTCTCGTGTTGTTGAATTTCAGTTCATGTCTATTTCAGGACCGCATGCAGATTGGTGGCAAAAATTACAAGGAGAGGTACAACATGACTCTTTTTATAAGAAACTGAGTCATTCTTATTCATCACAACAGTTGACACCGCAAGATGGAGGATGGTTTAAAAGGGGCAGAATTTATTTAAATCCCACTTCTACTTTAATAGCACAAGTCATGGCTGATTGTCACTTGTCTCTAGTTGGTGGGCATTTGGGGTTCTATAAGACACTATCTCGAATTTAACTCAGCTTCTGGTGGCCAAATTTACGTAAAACCGTGAAGGAATTTATACAGCATTGTACCATCTGCCAAAGGTATAACTCTAATTCTATATGTCCTGTCGGTTTGCTGCAACCGCTACCTATTCATTTTCAGATATGGACTGAAGTATCAATGGATTTTATCGAGGAACTTCTGTCATCAAATGGTTATACTTGTTGGGAAAAAATCAGGTTTTTAAATTTTTATAAAACCTATTAAGGACCGCTCTCATATAATATATAAGAACACGTAATCTAGAAATCGTACCTTGAAAATCCGAGTTGGCTTTTTCCGCTGAAGTGATTTGGGCTCCTGGATCACGATCTGCCACCACCACTCCTGTTAGATCACGATCCACCACCACCACGCCTGTTAAATCACGATCCGTCGCCACCACGCTTATTGGACCACGAACTGTCACCAATGATCTTCCAGGTTATGACTCAGGTTCGATCTGCACTTGACGTGTGGGCGCCTTTATCACTACCAAAGCAACTAGCACGAGAAAATTTTTCTCTCAATAATGGAGAGAAAAATCTTATTCTCAGATTTGTGCAAAGTGGCTTCTGCTTTTTCTGTTGAGAAAATAAGCCTTTTATATCTCTCTTTTAGTGAAACCCTAGGCTCCAAATTAAACTTACGTTATTTACTTTTCCAATAGGGGACCCACCTTGTAAAATAACATAAGGCCCCTTATACAAAAGCTAATTAAATGGAGCCTCTCACTAAATGATATATTTAGGCTTTTAACCCAAATTGCTAGTTATCTTGCTTATTAATCCAATAGTGGTGCAGTCAATTAAATGAGCTAACCCGGGGATCATTTGGGAACATACAATAGTGGCTACAATAATTAGGCCTGTAATTAAACTAGCCTAATTATTTAATTCCAAATCTACTCCACTAAAAGATCGGAACTGACTTCCATAATTATATGCTCGAATAATAATTCGTCCCAAGCCACATTGATTTCTTTACTGCACAATCCTTTGTACCACATCGTTAATTAAATTGATATCTCAACTGTCCAATCAATTTAATAACATCTTATTCCTTGATCTTTACTGGTTTTCTCTAATGATCATTTTCAACATACTAAATATGTTGACACACTCTGGCCAGAGAATTCCATGATCAAGTGCCGAAAACCTATCAAGAGATGTGTTGTACAAATTCTATATTGTTAATCTATAACTCCAATACTCATAATTGCTCCCACCAAGATACCGGGTAATCTTGACTACAAAGATGTGTCGTGCCCATTGGTAACTCAAATGGAATAACAATCACAATCATGAAATCATAATTAACTCAAGATTAAGATTACAGTAAAATCAACGCCTATGAGATTTAATAAGTCTGACAGTTATTACAAAGTTAATTAAATCTCATATGTGATCCAGTTCAATGTAGTCGTACTACATCAATAAATTCATACATGATTAAGATAAATCATTCAATGAATTTATTACAGTTTATACCTAAATAAAGTGCCCAACTTTATTTATCAACTGCGAACTAAATTTATTTAATCATAAGATAACTTGTATTTATGTCTTCTGTGAATCCACATGGTGATCACATAAATACATATAATATGATTAAATGGACTTAAAACAAATATTAATGCAATTAAGATATTGAATAAAATACCTCATTTATTTTATTAATCAGAAAAATTATTTATTACAGTTAAATAAACACATATGCTTTTAAAGAGCATAATTTCCCAACAATACTGTCATCATGGTAATTGTTGATCGCTTATCCAAGTATGCTCGTTAAGTGGTTCTCAAACATCCATACACGACAGTCACGATTGCTAAAGCGTTTGTAGCTAATGTGGTTCGCCTCCATGGCATTCCAACAGCCATCGTAAGTGATCGGGATAAAGTATTTGTAAGTTCATTTTGGCAAGCATTATTTCAATTACAAGGAACTAAATTTAGTATGAGTTCTAGTTACCATCCTCAGACGGACGACCAAATTGAGGTAGTAAATCGTACTTTAGAGCAATACTTGCGATGTTTTGCCGGCGATTAGACACGAAAATGGGTTGAATGGATTCCATGGGCTGAATTCAGCTATAATACGTCCATCCATTCCGCCACCAAAATGACCCCATTTGAAGCTGTCTATGGTATTCCTCCACCTTACTTGTTTACTTATGTTCCTGGCACTTCCCATGTCCAAGCAGTGGATGAGTACCTTTGGGATCACGACAAAATTTTACGAGAGCTCCGCCACAACCTCTCTTTGGCAAGACAACGAATGAAAAGCCATACAAATTTAAAATGACGGGAAGTTTCCTTTGAGGTTGGTGACTATGTGTATCTCAAGCTCCAACCATATCAACAGACGTCGGTGGCCTTTCGTGCTTCTATGAAGCTTGCTCCTCGATTTTTTGGGCAATATCATATTATTAAGAAAGTGGGGACAGTAGCATATCAGTTGGCTCTACCCTCAAGCTCACAAATGCATAACGTGTTTCATGCTAGCATGCTTCAGAAGCATTTGGGACCTATTCACACTTCGGCTTCAAATTAACTTCCTCATGTATCAGGCGACTCTATTATTCTTCCTAAGCCTGAAGCAATACTTGACCGTCGAGTCATTCAAAAGGGCAAGTATCGCACAAAATTTGAAATTTTGGTTAAATGGGGGGGAGCTCCCAACGAGGACGCAATTTGGGAGAATGAGTGGCACTTTACCAAGTCTTACCCAGATTTTATCCTTGCGGACAAAGATCCTTTAAAAGGGGAGGAATGATACATGTGCTTTGTAAGATTTGGTCATCAGTTTTGTTAATAAACTGGTGGAGCTAGTCTTTAGCATTCTGTTTTGAGTTTTCTATTATAATACCAGGTGATCTGGTCTTGATTCTTTTCCTATTTGTTGCATTATTTGTTTAGTTTCCAGCGGTAAGACTATTATAAATAGTCAGTTCTGAGTTGAATAAAAGGGGAATTACAGAAACATCCTTTCTCTCTTTTATCTCTCTGCTTCATTCTTCTTCTTAACTCTTATTCTAAATTATACCATATCAAGAGCTTGTACGCTTAGAGCCTGGAGGTTGAAGGAACCTCAACTCTCATAGTGTGTGTGTTGGCTGTAGTGATAAAAATTAAACCTAAAATATTTTATAAGGTGTACCATGACTACTGTGCCAGCTAGCGTTATTTTATTGGCGTTTCTTGTTGTCGTGTCAGAAATATTCTTGTTCTTCCTATGTGTGGTGGCTTGAACATTTTTAAAAAAAAGCATAGAGAGCAAGTTTGAGGAATATATATGTGTCAGGCGTAGTGTGATGGTCCTGTATTTCTATTAAAGTTGTTGAAAATTTGCACGGGAAGATCCCAACTATCATAGCATCAACCCTTTTGACTTATTTGCTAATGTGACAGACTATTATCCCCTCTTTTATAGCACAAGATTTTCTCGTTGATTCATATTTTTTACTAGAGACTCAATCAATCGTTTTTGGGATTATGTCTCTTTCATTCCTTACATTTTTTATTTGCTAATGTGACAAACTATTATCTCCTCTTTTATAGCACAAGATTTTTTCATTGATTCATACTTTTTACTAGAGACTCAATCAATCGTTTTTAGGATTATGTCTCTTTCATTCCTTACATTTTTAAAATATTTTTCTGACCTTTTTATTCTTATTTACTAACCCGAGTACCTTACAGAACACTTAGGGTAGCTGGTGTAGGCCAACATTCTTGTAATTACTTTAGCAACAAAACTCCATATCAACATGTGGCATTTTTCTTTGATCTTCTACTTTTCCCCCAAACAAGATCTTCTACTTTCCCCCCAAACAATCATCATTATTATTTCATTGCACTAGAATTTAAGATATAATATAAAAAAATTTGAAAGAGTTTTTACTCTTGCAAGTGCAACTTAACTATCACCCGCCAAACGCAGAAGTTAGCCATGGTTAATAGACTTTTCTTTGGATTTCAACATTTTGCTAGTAATAAGAGAATACTCTCATGGCATGCCTTCCAGTTCAGGTAATAATACTGAATGGCAGAGGTATTTTTTGAAATATGCCCCTACCAACAAAGGTCAAAATATTTTACTTGAGAGTTTTTTTTTCAATATTCTACCGACCTATCCAAATTTGCATAAAAGGGAAATTCCAGTTGCTTCTTTACGCCCTTGTTCTGTTTTTGCTTATGAGTATAATTATCATACCTTGGTGGGTGTAAGAAGAAGGTTTAGAAGTTGACGAGAGGAATAGATGGCTTTGTGTTGGTCAATTTGGCGAGTACTAAGTCTAATAATCTCAGTCTGTGTTGCCAAAGTCCTCCTAAATTACAGTATAAAATGAATGTTGATGCGACTATCAGTTTCAAGGATGATTATACTAGTATTGCAGTATTAATTTGTATTTCAGAGGGTGAAGTAATGGCAGCTCGAAGTGTTGATTCGTAATTTGGAGGGTGCAGTTATGGCATCTTCTATTTGCAGGGTAATTTTTTTATGGAGATGTAGGGTTTGTGGAAGTTGATGCTGTGCAAAAAGGAATTCAATTTGTGAAGGACATTGGGCCGGCTCCAGCTATAATTGAATCAGACTCTCTTAATGTGGTTAGTCTCATTAGTGACAAAATTGCAAGCTGCTGTGAAGTGAGGTGGTTAATCTCTGAAATTCAAGAATCCTATCTTCTTTTGAAAGCTCTTTTAAAGTTACTTTTACTCCACGATCTCACAATGGAGCTGCACATCATCTAGCTAAATCGACTCTATGCAATTCTATTGAGAAAGTTTGGATAGAGGAAGTTCCAGGCGAGATCCATGCTTATGCATCTAAGAACAAATATATGTAACAGTTTTAATCAAAGAAGTTTCAGTTTCCAAAAAAAAAAAAAATGAATACCCTCATGGGTAACCAAAAGTTAAATTGCAGGGAGAAACCTCCCATCTGAATCTAACAATCTGTCATTGAACCAGCGATCAAAGACAAGAAACTAGAAGGAAGATATTTGCAACCGAGAACAACTATGGCTATGGTCTCAGAACCTTTTAGTAACTAATAGCAAGTCATGCAAGAATGAGCATACTATTGATGTCACAGTCATAACTCAATAAGTAAATTACAACAATCACTGATCCAATAAAACATCACGATTCATGAGAGACTGGATTCTTGACCCTTGTTACTACATTCACAAATGTTTGATAACTTTTCTCGTACTTGATCAGCCAGTTGAGAGGTTTCCTGGTCTATCTTTAAGGGACGCCGCCTGAAACTCTGGAAAAACTCCAAACATTAATTGATCTCTCCTTAAGTTTTGCTTGCAAGGAATAAGAAAGCAAATAAGCAACAGTTACCTCGGAAGTCCACAAGCAATCACGTGCCTTTCTGGGAATTATATGGATATGAGTCTGAAATTTCCAAATTTCAAAACCAAAATGTCAAAACTTATTGTTCTCGTCAATGAAGATCAAATAATTGCCACACCACTACATCTACGTTCAGTTTGAAAAACTAAACAAAAGAGGTGGGGAAGGAAAGAAAGAAGACAAATGCAATTTATTGTCAAGATCCTTTTGACTGGAACTTGTAACAACTTACGTGAAATATAACCTGGCCAGCAGCTGCACCATTGTTAACCAGCAAGTTGAATGAATCTGCATCATTCAAATGCCAAATAGGATAAATTAATCTGCTGATAGGAACAGTTTTGCTAGTACAGCAATGCGTAATGAAGAAGCA
This sequence comes from Citrus glauca, assembly GCA_029633175.1. Lineage (NCBI taxonomy): Eukaryota > Viridiplantae > Streptophyta > Magnoliopsida > Sapindales > Rutaceae > Citrus > Citrus glauca. The sequence goes on from JAQOOD010000004.1 coordinate 23,575,550, forward strand.
ATAAAACATTTCTCTTGCAAGAGTTACAAATGGTCCCATCACTTTGCAGAAGTAGAGTCACCATGTTGATGAACTGATGTTTTCATTAGCATAACCTCAACATTTAAGCTGCCTCACATCAAATATTCCTCTTCGAGGACGTAATGAGAAAGAACATCTAAAGTGGCATAGACAAGTATGAAACCATCACTGTATGTTTACAATATCATGAATCATTACCATGAAAGACTAGGAAAGTCAAAGCTAATGTCCTCAGGCCATAAAAGATTCGCTATATAGAACAGAAATCACGGGCCATAAGAGCCAGGATACTGAAATTCATTGCTTCATGCAACTAACTAATCACCCTTTAATTTACCCAATGAACAAGTTCATGAAAAGCAAATCAGCCACTCCCACATGCAGTATCAAATCATTCAAAGCAAATGCACAAAACAAATAACTAAATAAGTACAATAGTGTGTCTAACAAGAAGTTTCAGTATATGTAACTCATATACATCAGAAAAATATTCACTGTCAACCAGGAAGATATTATATACATGCCATTAATGACATTCTAACAGATATTACTGAACAACAAAATTTGGTCTCCATAATTTTATCACTATTGTCCATGTGACATCACTGAAATCACATTGACAATGCCAAAATACCCCCAACCAGTCACACTTTTTATACATGATAGAGCCAAGAAGCCAAGAGAGTAATTGGGCAAGAAAAAAAGAGGGAGGTGAGAGTGAGATAACTTAATTGTAACCACCGTATAGAAAATTTGGCACATACCAGCATCTGTGGCTTTCATGATTGCATTGCTGATTAAAGGTACCTTTGCACACATTGCAGCTACCACCTGCCCAACAAACTCATTGAAATACACATGAAAGACAAAGAAAAATGGATCTTTCTAGATAAGAACTCCTGTACTGAAATTTTTAAAAGGGATGGCAAACTCCAGCAACATAAAATGGGCAAGAAATCTTATAGGAAATGAGAGTTTGATCAATGAGGATATTACTGCACACTTAACAGAATTATTATTCTCCTTGACCAGTAGAATCTAATGTTTGAACAAATGGACAGACAATTATACGTTAGTAATCATTCAGGTGTCGTGACTACAACAGACAGGATTACTATTTATTAAGACATTTGAGCCCCTATTGTCAAAAAGGCATCCATTAAGCAAAAATATATAATCCTATATTTGAATGCAAACTACTATTACTGAAAAGACCATGATTTGAAAGTAATGGCAAATATCTACATGAGAAACATTCAGATTCTAATTTTGTTGTAGAGAATGGAGAACCAGAAAGAACGCTGTCAAAATGCTCATACATGCACCTCAAGGTTCCTTCAAGAGGTTCACAGTGAAATGGTAAAAGTTTGATACAAGTAGAACCGCGACAAACAAGACAGTACAATCTATCTTATCCTGTACTTCCAATATCCAGAACTTCCCACTTGCTGGCGCTGTGACTGGAACACCCAACTCAAACATTCACTATGACTCCATAATTACGCTACAAATTGTTTAGAGTGAATTTACCATATTTTGATGTAAACTGTGTGTTCACTTGCTTCATATGTCTTATAGCAGCACCTTCTCACAGTCTTTGAGAAGTATATCATGACATCAACATGGTTTGATTGATGCAAACCAGATTTGTTTTTTTTTTTTTTTGGATTTCCTCAGTAATTTCAAACACATGGAGAGACAGACACACAACCATGATACAGTTGTAAGTGAGCCTAAGTCATGAAAGAATCTTTGATTCATAAATACTACTAACAACTGTTTCAACAAGCAAACTCTTTTACATGGACCTTTTACCTCATTCTGAAATGGGAGTTCCTTTGTAGATACAACAATACCGGACAGAGATATGATAGCCACAACCACCAATCTCAACCAAAATCTTCTTCTCGCCAAGAAGTGCCCATGTTGTTAATTTTCAAGTTCATTTCAACTTTTGTTTTAGAAATTTCAAGTTTTGTGCAAGATAAACCAAATTTTTGTTGGAGTTTGTATCTTATATATACCTAATATTAGTCAATCCTTGTATTATAAAGTAACAATGACAATACATGTTATATGAAACAGACAATGCATAAGGACTCCACAAACTAGAAATTTACTTACAGATGGAGGAGTCGCATCCAAGCAAGAGAAATGAGATTTCGGGACAATAAGAGAGTGCCTAAGAAACAAGCACGGAACTGTAATGAGCAGACCACAAACAAAATAAAATTAAAATCAAAGATTTCGAAAAGAAAAATGAACATATAAATTATCACAGACTCACGAGTACAGACTTCATTTCCAGAACCTTCTAATTCTACTAACATCAGCAAGAATGTAAAAAAACACAGCTGATGTAATAAAAATTTATATTGGATAGATGATACCTTACCCAAGACTCAGAGGATTGGTATCCAAAATACACAGGCACGTGTCGTCTTCATAGAGCTGTAACAAACAAAACTGAAAACCAGATCAAACAATTAAAGCCTTAAAAAAAAAAGAAATTCACCTAGCACCTTATTTTTTCGAAATTTACCTTGACAGCAGGAGATTCGCCCCTGATAATCTTGCAAAAAACGCAGTCGTTTTCATGACCGCTCTCCTGCGAATGATTCAATCGCTGCTGCGCGCAAAACGACGCCGAAACGCCTGACGAAGAAGAAGAATGAGCCGGGCCTGTGGGGAGTAAATGTGAGGAGAGGACAGCAAGCCTCCGTTTCGGTGTTCCCATTTGAGGCTATACCTATGATATCGGTGTCTGTGAATTCGCCACGTGCGTCGTCATGTTCATTCTGAGAGAAAGGAGAAGAAGAGAGGAATTGGAAGTATTATGTATTATGTATTATTATTGTTCGAAGTTCGAACTGATTGTGCTGGGAAGATGTGAAGTTGTAATAGTGACTGGTCGATTGGTGGCTTATCCAATTTCATCCGCCGGACCAGTCCACAAGCATGATTTTTATTTTTTTTAAAAAGTTTTGTCGTCTCTCAATCCCATAAACAAATTGTATTTTTTAATTTTTATCAATTGGCTGTGTAATTAATTAATTATTTTTTAATTTTATTTTCAAGATGTTTCTTAGTTTATCGAATGAAGAAGTTTTTAATTTGTAGTGTGATATATTCAAATTTATTAACTTCGTAATTTGAATGAATGAATAATAATAATGGAGTGTCCAAGTGATATGCAATAGCTTTGACAATACATGTCTTTTAACTACTCGTTTTGAAATGAAATTAACCCGCTAGAAGTTTTGAGCTTTTTGGGCTAAAAATGTGTAAACATGATCGAAGATGGGCCTGCACATTTAATAATAAATTCTAATAAGCTTTTTTATTTTTTAAAATCTCATTCTAATAGTTTTAAAAGTGCTTCTCGCACATTATATTCTATTACATTAATTGTATTACATTAAGTTGTAATAAAATATTATATTTGGTATAATATAGATTGTATTGTATAAAATAATTTTTCATTTTAATATTTTTGTTAAATTAATATTTTAAGATTATTTGAGTTTTTAATTTTATTTAATATTGTTTATTTTATTTATTTATTTATTACTTTAACTAAAGGAATTAAAAAAAAAGGCAAATGTGAACAAGACCATATTACAGAAACCCAACCACCCCCCCCCCCCAAAAAGTTTATTTAATTCTAAACTATTCATATTATGGTGTATTATAGTATATCGTAATGTGAACAAGAAAATTTACCAAACATGGGTTGCATTGCATTAGCTAATGTAATCCTATGTAATATCGTGTACCAAACAAATCTTAAGAGTATTCTATTTATAAATGCTCTTATTATTATTATTACTTACAGTGGCAGACCTATAGTTAGATTACACTGGACTGTAGCCTAGTCTTGATCAGGTACCTTTTATTTATATCCCCCATGTTTTTATTAAATTTATATAATAATAGAATTTTTATTTTATTTTCAAATATGTCCTTAATTAATTATATTTTTTTATTTGAAATTAGTGACTTATTTTATAAAATAATTAATTTGTATATTTATTTGAACAGATTGAAAACATTAGAGGGCTATTGTTATTATTGTTTTAGTTTATTTAAAAAATATATAATTGAAAAAAAATATAAGCCAATCTAATATAAATTGTCACTAGTATTAAAAATACTTACAAAAACGACATGTAATAGCAATATTAACATTTTCATAAATTTTTTAATGTGAATTTTGGCTTTTCATTTAGTAGTTACATTAGCTAAGAGGATAGGTAAGAAAATAAAATTTGAGTATTTTGAAGAGTTTTTGATAAAAGAATTATCGGCATTTGATTCTTCAAAAGAGAGTTAGAGCATCTACAAAAAAAACAACGACACTTAAATATGTTTTTACTAAATGAAATTCATTTATTATTTAAATTTTTTACTAACAATATATTTATAATTTTAAAAGATTAATAAATTTTAGTTGTTTGATTTATTTAAATCTATTAATTAAGTATTTGATTTCAAACATTAAAAAAACGTCTATATATCTTTAAAAAAATTATGTGTGGCCATATTTTGAAGTAAGAGGATCTTTTACTATTTCACCTAGCTACGGGAAATTGTCATTTTCTAAAATATTTGATATATTTTAAATAAATCATTATATATTTTAACTTTGGTCCCCGACCCCAAGAATCGGATCATTAGGTAATAGGATCATAGCCCAACTCCATGGGCCAATTCAGATTGCCCATCTGATATTTATTGATTCTCCGGATGCTGGATGATTAGAGATGTGGGTCAAGCTCCAGCCCATGATTGAAATGCGTGGGGCCTTAACTTTTACAGTGGGACTATTATCACCCTTGTAACATTCTTTTCAAACCCCTTTTCCATCAAAACCCTCTATAATTCCCAAAACATCCTTTTCTATTTTTTCAGTTTCTTTTTTTATTCAAAAAGAAAAATAATTCAGTTTCCCCAAAAAACTCTAATTACAAATATTCTTTTATAAAATTTTGAATTATTAAATCATATATATTTTGCTTAAAAAAAAATCAGATACATGTATGAATTAAGTAGAATTAAAGTGGACTCAAATACATATTATTTATTTTTTTAAATTAAAAATAAGTTTAGAAAGAAAAAGTTGTTTGTGAGGGAGCAAAAATTCTAAAAGACTTTGGTGTAGTTGTATGGGCTTAAAGAGTTAGAGATATATATATAATGGCATAATTAGATTTATTTTATCCGTTAATGTAATTGTAATAAGAAAGAGGTTTTATAAAGATTATATACGGGTGCCAATAGTTCAACTCTAACTTTTATGCTCCCAACCTCAATTTGTCCTGTCCATGGGAAAAAAAAAATACATCGGCAAAGAATATATGTTATTGAGACAAATGAATTTGTTTTCTTATCTCTATTTTCTTTATTCCAATATAACTTATAGTACCCCTAATCTATACCAAAACCTCCATCTTAATATACATATTCATTAATTTTACATTAATGATCTTATCAATCACAAGACAACGTTGCTTACTATTTTATATGCGTTGTAAATTGTAGAACGCATATTTGGATTCCACCAAATAGTGATCTCCCCATTTTCTTCTTTATTGTTAACAGTCTTAAGTGCTCTCTCCATTAACGTTCTTATAATTAAGAAATGCAAGCGCTCCACCCACTAATGCTTATATATTACTCTTACCTTACTAATGACAAGACACAATATATTTTCTCCCCGAAAGTATTCTACTCTTGTTTCTTCAATCGTCGTCTCTCTGTGAATTTAGTATTATTTGCTCAAATATCATTTTTAAATAATTACTTACGTACGATTCCTTTAAATTATAACATCCATTTCCTCCAATTCATAACAATATGAGATATGTTCATATCTGCATACTCTTTGTACCAAAATATTATTGTAGTTTGGCAAAACTTTGACAAAATTTGTAAAAAGACTAAATCATCCCACATTACTTAGAGCATAGTTTTGAGGAACTAAGTTATCCACTTTGTTGTATTCTTGATCCACTAACTCATATTAAAGCGAATATACACTTTTCTAATGGAGGTTAATAATGTGATTATAATACACATCAAACGCCTCCAAGCCGCACTGCACGTATATCCTTCCGCAGCATTTCTTTGAGCTAATTGTTTTGATGTTTTGTTTGGTGAAGAAACTCCTCAAACCAAATTGGCCACTGATCATTCATCAACCAATGGAATTAATTATCACTTTTGTCAAAAGTTTATATACTTGACCTTATCTAACTCTATTAAAAAGGGATATTAATTTCGATTGATATCATTATCAATGACAAAACTATGTTGCTCTCAGGGTGTAACATTCTCCCAATTGTGGCGTTTCGTGGTTCAATTATTTGTAGTCCCTACCGATTTTCATATTTAACATCTAAAGTCCTATTTGTTTCCCTAGAAAAATAAAAATTCTATTTATTTAAATTTTTATGAGAACATGGAATCTCTTTCTTCCTTCTTCTTCCACTCTCCTACACGTTTCTTTACTTATTTTTCGCTGTCTTTTTCTTATTTCTTCTTCTTGTCCTTCAGCATTAAAGTATTTCGGTTTCCGGTTGTTATTTTTAGAGCATTCAATAAGTGATTGATTTTGATTTCGGATTAGGTATGGACATATGGTGGTGAGTTAAACATAATGAAATTGGGGATGAATTTGAGATGGGATTTTGAGGAAATTATTGAAGAGATTGGATGTTATGTGGGATTTTACCCTTCTGTTAATGTATAGATTCATTAGTTGTGGTGGTTAGAAATTAAATGAAAAGTGGAGGGTGCAAATGTTAGATTTTCTAATAACCAATTTGCTTTGTTTAGCATCCAAATCCAATCAGCTCCACATTTTTCCTTTGATTTTCTTGAACGATTAAAAAAAAATTATTGGATTTTGAAGGAAAAATTGGAAGAAAGTCTATTGGAAATTAAGAATAGCACTATGTTGTATTGATGCCTGACAAAATAATTAAGTAAAAGTTATAGAAATTAAAAGCTATGCTTGATGCAAATAATAGATGGTTGTGTGTTTGATTTCAAATTAAGCTGTACAGTTGATTGTAGAAGTTAGAATGAATGAAGGAGGAAATTCATAATAATGCCTATGGAACGTTAATTTTTAACACAGATCATTTTCAGAAAACAATAGGGGCTGTAGTGTTAATAACCAAATAGCACATCCGTTGAACCAACGGCAAAAAGGACAAAACTCGGTGTACCTTGGCGCCTTGCACCATGCACACGATGGCTGGATTCCCGATATCAATCTAGTGACTCCTTAGTTGGGGTAAACACTTAAAGGTTAGTGGGTAGGAAACTCGCTAAGTTGCATATGATATAACTTACATCAATATATATGTAATATTTTTTATGACTCAATTATTATTAGTCAAATAACTAAGGGTCATGAGAAATTACTTACACGTTGATGTAAGTTACATATATTATAATTTAGTCAGCCTCTACTCTCTCCTTCACTTAAGATAAGTAGCATTAAAACATGTTTTAAACTTGGAAACGCTTGTGATCCATCTACATAATAACACTACAAGAAAAATGATATTTTATTACAAAAAAATTAGTCACTAAAAATAACAAATTAGTCATCTTATATTTTTTATGACAAAAAATATATCATCACACGTTAGTCGTGGAAATACCGTCTTAAAAAGTTTTAACGAACAAAATTATTTTCGTCATAGTAAAGGTATGCTTTTGTGACAAAAATCATTGTCTTAAAATTAAGTTAAAATTGTTACAAATAGTATTAAAAATGGTCAAATTAGAGATTAAAAAATGTAATTAATATTTGTCACAATAGGTAATTTATAGTGACTATAATATTTGTCTCAAGACTATGTAAATAGAGTCTCAATAATTATTAAAAATTGTCATTTTAAACGTTCAAATATACAATTAGTGATGCTATTTTTTTGTTGTTGAAATTAACATATCGTGACGTTACATAATTGTCTCAAGTCGGTGTGATTTGTGACAATTTTTGCAAATACAATTAGTAAATAATTTAGTCTCAAATTTATTATAAAGGCAATTTGTATAGTCTCACATAAATTTTAATAACAATATGTAGTCATAGAAATCAAAATTTAATGAAAAAAACTTTAAAGTGAAAAATATTATTAACACAAATATAATTCATGACAAGGAAATCTAAAATCTAAAATTTAAAAAAAAATAAAAATTCAATAGTCTAAAAATAAGATTACATTGTAGAAGAAAATAAAAGTAACATTACACAAAAGGAGAAATATGTAAACCATAGTTGTTTCATGAATCCTTCAGGGTCCTCAAATTTGCTATTTTGCTCCTTGATTTTAATTTTCAATCCTCGTTTTGTTGAGTCAATGTTGTAGTAGATATGACTTCAAAGGTACCTATCATTTTCAATCTTAAAAATTTTCCCCAAAACTATTTCACAAATTTGATCATATATTACTTTAGAATAATAATATGATCAAAAGATTACAAGCCCATAATCAACCTCGATTCAATTGCACAAATTTTGCATCCAAAACGCTTTAGACTAATCTATTAAATAGGTGATGTCAAACTTGAACTAGATTAAATAATTAAGCAGTAAATATTAAATAACATTTACAGTAAATATAAAGTTGAAAAAAATAAGAGATTGAGTAAAAAATGAAAAATAATAACAATAATAATATAGAGACTCTTGAACCTTTTACGCCCACTCTAATACATCTTTTGAAACAAAGTTAATTAGGAGACCCCATGCGTTTTTATTATCCCAGTACGAAAGAAGATTAACACATTAATTTTGATTAAACATACAACAACACATGGGGGGAGGGGGGCTCCGAGGCTTGTTGACCTTTATTAGTTTATTTAATCATTGCATGTACACTTCCTAGCAAATCCAGCAACATTATGAGCAAATTGTACCAAGCCAAGCTTCAACACCATCCTTTGAACCAACATATCAAAGCTACCTCATATTTTATAGTTAAAATTTGTAGCTTAAATATTCTATAACTCTAACTTATAATTCTATCGGTTGGACTTGAATAACTTATTAACTCTTATCATTATATTAATACTATCTACAAATTTCTTCAAAAAAATAAAGAAAGATGATTAATTATATACCAAAATTAAGTGAACAATAATAGAAAGATCCCAATTTTCTAAAGTTATTATGAAGGAATTTTTTTTTGGGGGAAGGGGAATATAATGTCATCACATCTAATGCCTGATTCCATTGCCCAAATTAAAAAGCAAATTCATCTTAATATCCTAATTTTACAAAAGTTTCTCAAAACCTACTAAACTTCGCTTCCAATTTTTTTCATTTATTTGCATATTTCGCGCAGGCCGTACCTTGCAAAATGTAACAGTAATTCTAAGTACCACCTATATAATAATTATGCGTGCAACTGCATGCTAACGATTATTGGCTACATCTACATAAGCCTAAAGATTTGATTTTTTTAATTAATTGAGAAAAGCTAATGTTGTGCAAATTTTGTTGAACTCGCAAGCACACGAATCTATTATAGTATAGATCAATAGTGACGAGTGGCGATCCTACGAGGAGTTGATTTTAATTAAATATAAAATTAATTTTGTATGAGGTGGTTGGATTGGAAATGATTTGTAATATACTAAAACTTAAACTAAAATGGCAAGAATAAATTTTAAAATTGGAATTAAAATGACAAGAATAAATTGAAGAGAATTCTATTGAAATGACGTACATAGGTATCTAGATCCGTATCAACATGCATCATGGGCTAAATATTCCTTATTAATACCAATTAAATCATGAGTAGGGAATCCACACCTCATGAACCACGCTCTAATAAATATGGTACTAAGGGCTTATCATGCCAAATAATAATAACCTTATACTAGGGAGTCGGTGAAACCAGAGCGGTACTAGACAAGATTATTATTATTTGTCAATGAAAAGTCAAAACATCCACAAAAACTAGAGGAGAAGAGAAAATAAATTTACTAAATAAAGTCCATGACACATGTTGAGACTTCACCTTCAACCCAAGCTTGAAAGAAAATTAGTCATTCATAATTGAACTAGGGGCAAAATGAAAATTTATTAAAATACGTAGAAAATACAAGATGGAGAAGGAATTATAGAAAATTGAGTCCAAAAATGGATTCAGATGTGCTAAATTAGGAGGGGCAGGCCCCCTTTTTATAGATACATCGAGTAAATTAGGGCCATCAGATCAAAAACAATTTGGACGCTCAGGATTATGCCACGTCATCAGTTAACAGTACGTATGAACAGTATGTGGTTTACTATGCGGCTTGAACAGTAACACGGTTTAATTGGTAACGTAGACAATATCCGTATATGTGAATAGTACCGTACATGTGAATAATGACATTTTTCCTTTTATGCTCCTCCTGAGGTTCTCAATCGTCCTGAGTTCAAAAGTGATATCCGTTTTACCGTTTGATCTCTCGTTTATTGTGAAATGACTATGATGCCCCTAAAATACATAAAATACTTAATTAAAATAAAACACACATAATTAAATTACAAAAAGCTAAAACACATAAAAGCAAAGGTTATTAGTAAGACTTGAAATGTAAAATGACGGTTTTCTCTTTTATAAATATGCATTTTCTAACACAAAAAAGTTAACACGAGATCAATTAACTTAAACAGAAGTTAAACATGGTCGTGCAAATATAATGATCCTTTTTCTTTCGTCGGTTCTTTATTTGCAAATCCTGAAGGTTCTTTAAATATGTAAATATATATTCTTTCGAATTCATACTTGCAAATTAAGATATAATGATCCTTTTATTGCATTCTCTTAGGAATTCTATCAAACATTGATAAGCATCAAAATATTCAAATAATGGATTCAAGAATTTCAATCCCTAATTTCACCATATATCACATAATTCAATCACAACTAAACTAATCAAAATTAAATTGGTTGAGTTCATAAATGATACTTACAGTTTCGAAGTACATGGAGAGACAAGAGTGAATCTTGTTTAGTGGCTTATTTGGCATCCATGAGTAGACTGGTGAGGGTGGTGTTCTTCCGTGCAGCAGCAAAGGGCGTGATTCTAACCGCCCGCGCAGCAGCTGATGCAGAGTTGAGATGTTGCCTCCCCGAATTGAACGTATCAAACAATAAACAAACAACATATTTCTAAAGTAAGGAAAAACATGGAAGGGGAAACAAAACAAATTTGATGACAAAAATAAAAACTTTTACTCAATAAACAATACTAGATAAAAAAAATTGAATAAAAAATACAAGGAGAAGTTGAAAAATTACCGTGAGTAGAAGAAAAGCCAAGATGGGTAAAGACTTTGTTAAATGAATTTTTGAAATAATCATCACACACACACGCAATTTGAGGGGGTAAAGTAAGGTAGCTTTTAACGTGATGTGGCCAGAGAAGATTTAGGTCTTATTTAAGTTTTAGTTTTTTTATAAATACATATTATAAGGTTCTTAATAATTAACTTAAGTAACTATTATAGGGTTCTTCTAGAAATAAAAAAGAAGCTATTTTAAGGTTGTTATTATTGATTTTAAAAAAAAAAGTCTATTATCATTTTTTACTAATCCAAGTTAATTATTTTAATTTTTATTAATCTAACATTGTTAACCAAAATTTGTATGAAGAAACAATAATGTGTCTCTTAAAAAAAAGATTGATTATTACTCTTTTTTTTAGTGATGTAAAGTTCATCACAAAAAAAAATTAATTAGATACTAAATAATTCGTCTTTGAAAAAATATCATGAAATACAATATTATTCAAGACAAAATTTTAGACTAATATTTCTAGTTTTGTTACAGTAAATAATTATCTGTGACAAAAGAATAGGGTCTCAAAATTAATCAAAACCTTATTATCTTCGAGAGTAATATTTTTTTGTCACAAATTGTTTGATCAATTTCACATCTCTCCTTCAATTACAAAATAATTACGTCACTTAAAATACAATTTTGCTACCATATTTTTGGTCATAAAAGATGATATTTAGTCCGAAAATGATCAATTTTGGAGGGAACTTTTTACGCTAAAATAAGCATATCCTTTTGCGACTATTTTATGTTTGTCACAGAACATTTGATTAGGTGACCAATTAATCAGTCCTAAAACAATTATTATTGGTTACAAAATATAACATGAGCCAAGACAAAATTATTGGCTACAATTTCAAAAAACCGTCATAATAAGCACTATTTTATGATAAAATTTGCAGAAGTCATAAAGAAGTCGTACTAAAAAGTCAAATTTCTTGTAGTGTAATGTCGCATCAATGAAAATTATTGAGACATAACTCAGAAATTATTTAATTATTCCATTTGAAAAATCATAATATATTCTTTCGATTTGTTTTATTCCACATTTTTTTTTCTCGCTGTAATTCCAATCGAGAGGGATTTTGAGATTTTCAACAGTTTCTCATGCATTCATCGTTAATCCCCACTATTTAGTTCCTTAAAATTATGCTCTAAAATTTACGCCTAGTAACTTTATTTTTTTTTTTAATTAAGTGAAAGTGAGTAAATTTTAAATTGATTTTTTAACATATATCTCGCTCAAACTTGGATTGCTAATTGCAACCAAAATATTATATTCTTGACACATCATTAGCCTCATTTCGACGATATTAACTTTTATTGATATGATTTCATGGACCGTTATGCAAACAAAAATTATTCTGTGATCCTTCCAATCCCAAACTTTCAGACCCGGTCCTTCGTGCCATGATTATAATATTTAAACGCGTCCAAAGTTGCTTTTCTATATTCTTATGTCGTGTGCAAGAAAAGTTGCCATCCAATTATATATGACTAGCGTTTAACACGTTGTTGTTGTGATGTTTTATATATATAAAATGTTATTTAATCTGGATTTTACAATTTATTAAATAGCAGTGCTATACATCTATAATTTTATCTTAAAAAATTATTTTTAGTATTCATCAATTAATTGGTAGGATAATATAAATATATAATTAATTTACTTTTAACATATTATTTAAAATGATATTTGAGATAATAAAAAATTTATGATGCTTATCATTACTATGTATTAAAATTTAACAAAACTATTATACCACACTGTTTAATAACTTTTCTCAAATTTTATCAAAACTTAGAAACGTGAATTGGATAATTTACATATATAAATGATCTATCAGATATTCTTAATTATATTAAAGTAGGGACAGACAAAAATATAAAAAGAAACACATATAATATATTAAAATATGTATTTTTTAATTTTTTAACTTATTTCGAAATTTAATATAGCAAAAAAATTTATGATAAAAACCCCTCTCTCTTCTCTCTCTCTATATATATATATATATATGCATGTATATAAGCTTATTATTTAAAACAAGTTTAGTGTTGCGGTGCAGTGGTTTCTGCCCTCTACCGAAAATCGAAAAAAAAAACAAATTCAGAGTTCCAAAATTTGACACTGTTCTTAATATATATATATATATATATATATATATATTGACACGGTTGTTTCTGCTCTTTAATTAAAGTTGTAACAGCTCTCGATTCGGTCCGTCCGCGCCCGCCTTTGATGAAATATGAGTCATGCTTGCTGCCGCTTTCCTCATACTTTCTAGAGCGGAACAGCCCGTTCTCCCCCAATTTACCTCGTCAAAACCCAACCAACAGTGCAGATCTCGCCACGTATTCCAAACTCCCCTTACGTGTCACAATCAGAGCCCGTTACCAAATCTTTCATGGAATTTTCCCACAGTTCGTTCTACTTCGTCTCCAAGCAAAAAGGTCATTTGGAAAGCAGCCTTAAGAATAAAAAAGGCTCTCCCTAGTCCATTTTCTCCTGGACTCCTTGAGTCGTGAATCCAGCAGGCTCTCTCTCTCCCCTCTCTCTCACCAACTCGATCTCCAAGTTTCCGCCATCATGAACGACGTCGTAAATGACCGTCCAATTCGAAGCTTAGATTTCAGTCGCCTCAGAATCGTATCAGCTCTCGGCCGCGGTGCCAAAGGAGTTGTGTTTCTCGTCAAGGACGTGGAATCAAGTGAGAGCTTCGCTTTGAAGGTCATCTGGAGGGACTTAATTGAGAAGAAAAGCAAAGAATTAACTAATAATGATAATGGAGATAAGTATAGGAGGATTAGCTTTGAACAGCACGTATTAAGAAACGTCGAGCATCCGCTTCTGCCGAGATTACGAGGAGTTTTGTCTACTGACAAATTCGTTGGCTACGCCATCGATTATTGTCCCGGACGCGATCTCCATTCTCTCCGGAAACAACAAAGTGAGCAAATGTTCTCCGATGACACCATCAGGTAAAGTGGTAAACCGGAAAAGAAAAAAAAAAAATATATATATATATACATATATCAATTTGAAGTTCGCAATAACGCTAATACATTTTATTTTATTTTATTTTACAGATTTTATGCCGCGGAACTTGTGTTGGCATTGGAGTATCTTCACAATATGGGCATCGTTTATAGAGATTTGAAGCCCGAAAATATTATGATTCAAGAAAACGGCCACATAATGCTCGTCGATTTCGATCTCTCCACGAAACTATCGCCGAAAACACCTCAAGCTTCTCCGAAAACGGTTCTCGCCGCAAATACGAGGTCGGGGATCAAAAAACGACGGTCGTTCTTGTCGAAGTTCTGCAGCTCAGGGATTTCTCTGGAAGACCCCGTCCATTCGCCTCGTATCGGGCCCGATCCGCCGTCGAGATCCGACTCCGACTCGTCCGAAAAGTCTAACTCGTTCGTCGGAACGGAGGAGTACGTGGCGCCGGAAATCATAGAAGGCAAAGGACATGATTTTGCCGTGGACTGGTGGTCGTTAGGGGTTGTTCTACACGAAATGCTGTACGGCGCGACGCCGTTTAGGGGTAGTAACAGAAAGGAGACGTTTTATAGGATTTTGTGTAGGCCACCTGACCTCGTGGGCGAACCGACGCCGTTGAGGAACTTAATTAGGAGGCTGTTGGAGAAAGATCCGACGAAGAGGATCGGCGTGGAGGAAATCAAGGACCACGAGTTTTTTAAAGGTGTAAATTGGGAATTACTGTTGAAGATTTCGCGGCCGCCGAATATCCCTGCACGATTTGAGCATGAGAATAATGAGAGCGATGGTAGGGGTAGAGATGGAACAAAAGAAATTGACGTGGAGAAATTTGTCCAAGGAATTTTTGCGGGCGGTGGCGATGCTGAACAAAAGAACGAAGTAAACGATGAGATGAATAAAAATAAAGGAGGAGGGAAAGTAAATAATCAACGTCATGCTTGTGAAGAGGATAACTTTTTGGTTTTTTAACTATTTTTTCATTTTTTTTAAATTTTGATATATGGGTTATAAAATTTAACTATGATCCATTGATAGTTTATGATGATAATGATGAAAAATATTTGTAGATGAAATTATTGGTGTAATTTATGCACCTTAAATCATTTGTCCTAAAGTGAAATTGTATTACTTGTACAATACTTAATTATTAGTCGATTCATTAAAGTTAAAACAATTATTTACTGTACGTAATTGTTGAGACCTTTTACTATGGTTTGGTGGGATTAGAATTACAAATATGAGTTAGCTAAGTATTTTCAAATATTAATGAGTAAATATATCACATCATAGGGTCAAGAGTCAGAGGGTACGATAACAAAATTGATTTATTTAGTCTGGCGTGTGAAAATTAAAGGTCCTATCTTGCCCACGCATAGAACAATTAATTTCCATTTGATAAGTGATTATTTACCTTTTAGATTGTCTTTTACCGCTTACTTACCGAAACAAAAGAATCAAATAAATGCAGCTTTTTATTATGTGACGTAGCAATGGAAAAATGACTATATTTGCATTGCAAAAACGTTGAATGTGAAACACTAAACAAACAAGGTCGAAAGCCACTGAGAATTGGTCCGGTGGCTAGAATAACTTTCTCATAAGTGTTAAGGAAGTGGTTTGAGCCTCCGCAAACATATTATAAGGATTTAATTTAATTTTTTTTTAAATTTGAGTAAAGTCAATTTTTTTTAAGGAGGATAGTTGATGTAAACTAGTCTCAGTAACGTTTCTTAAATATTTAAGAGGGTTAAAAATACGAGCGGTGCTATATCAAAATTGATGTAAACTTATTTTAATAATTATATGATTGTAAATATCATACGTAATTATCTCTTAAAAAAATAAACAAGGTGGAAGGTATAATAATTGCTGGGGTTGACAACTAAGAAATAATAGCTACGGACTTTCTTACTTTTGAAATTCAAGGGCCGCAATCTATTGAAAAAACGGGGAGTATGATTTAGAAAGTTTGAGTTTTTTTTTTTAATAATATTGTGACCAATGATGATTTTTAATCGATAAATAATATGTTACTAAGTTTTAACGGCGTTATAAAATCAAAATTCGACTAATAAGGGGCAGAGCTTTGAGTCCAACTCTACATGAGCCAAATTTAGACGTTTGAAAATTGATTACATGATTTTTTTTTTCCAATTGTATAGGTTGTAACATTTAAACATTTTATTTCCATAATGTAAAAATTAGTTTCTTAATTAAAAAAGGATAACACAAATTTAAAGAGACCAAAGTCCACAAAATATCAACAAAAATGTAGGCTCGTTTGTTTTTAACAAATGAAAGAGAAATAATCAGTTAAAATAAATTAATAATTACAAATATTCGAGTTGTTATCAATATTAATATTTGTGGGATCATACAACTTAAATAATATTTTTCTCTACAATTCAAAAATTATTAGAGAATGAGCAGTGTTACAAGGGTCAAAATAAAAAATTTACATCATTACATATAATGTTTTATTTAGAAATTCATTAATTTCTTTTTAAAAAAAATTACAGGGCACTTGTTTGGATGGGGCTCCTCCCCCGTCGAGCAGTAAAAAAATATGAAATAAGTAATTATTTTAAAGTCAAAATTAAATTAAATTATTTAAAAATGAGCCTTTTCCCGAAATTTCGAGCAGATTCATAATCACGTGTTTCAGAGGATGAAAACTGGAATTGGGTTTCAAGACTCCCGAGTCTCGACGCCTTGTTGTCAACAGCAAACAAAATCTTTGACTTAATGGACATTACAATAAGTAAATAAATAAATAAATAAATAAATTCTACCTTCTAGAAACCCTAAATTATACAACTAGGATAACAAGAAGAAAGAACCAATTAAAATAAATCGGAATTAAAAAAAAACCTATTTTTTGGATTGCAAGTATGGTTGGATGATTGTGTATAGCTAATATTTTGTTTACTATTTGATTTGTGACTTTATGAAAAACTCCAGTTTCTATTAAAAAATAAAAATTAAAAATCAACTTCTAATGCTTATTCATTTATTTATTTTCAATATCCTTCCATTTCTCAATTCGAGCTATTTATTGGGCTTCAGTTGGGTGATTGTTGTTTGGAAAAAAAAAATTTATTTAGTTTACATCAACTTCTAACAATAATTTTAACAGAAATGATCTTATTACGATTATCCTATTAAAAAAACCCTTAAAAAACATACTTACAAGATGCAAATAGTGCCAACATATAGTATAAATTTTTTAATTGTAAAATATCAATGTCATTGTAATTGAATTTATAGGAGTAGTAATGAATACATTGCTGATTACAAAAACTACCCCTCTTTGGGAGAAGAAATTAAAGCAACTCAGCACAGGAAGCTTGTCAATTGATTGATTGACAAAACTCAGCGTTTCGACACTCAAATTCGATAAAATCATGGCAGTTGTCTTGTGGATAACCCTTTCGCATTGAATTTCAAGCCAAAAATTTAACAATGAATTCAACTTTCAGTTGGCTTATAATCTATGGACCAGCACTTCATGCAAGTTGCAACATATATCAATATCAGCTTTGAGAAACTCTCACGTTAAACTTAGGCTTTATCTCCTCATTTTTGTAACCATACAAACACCATCAAGAGCCGCATGAATTAATTGAGCTGTCTCCTCATAAAACAGATCGAATTTGATTAGCTGTTTGACAAAATGAGTGGATATGTAAATTTATTTTTGTACAAATTCATAATCAAATGATACAGGGTTTAGCTACAGTACCAATGAGATGATACAGTCACAACTTCTATCATAATTGTATTAATGAAAAAAATAATTACGTGGATCATAAAATTTGTTTGTCTAATAAATTCATTAATTTTATATTGATTTTTATAAAATAAATTTATATAATTTTCGTCACTCTATTATTTAGTATTTACATTAACAAATGTGTCTTTTTTTTTTTTTTCTTGGGTGGGCATAATATTCAATACGTGGTTGCATTGTTGATCACATTTCACATACTCAAATGATATTGTTGGATTCTAAAAGCAAACTAGAATTTTGGACCTCAATGATGTACATTATGAGCGAAAAAAAAAAAAAGTTAGGGCTCGTGCCATGTGATGGTGCACCAAATATAGGGACCTCCCTCTGGTAGTTATTTTCAGTATATATAGTTATTTAATTTGTGTATAGTCTCCATCATCGTCCTAGGAATTTATAAAAGCACTCTTAACTACCTCCTAACTTGTCCTGTCAGTTTTGATTTTTTGGCCAAGCCTCTTCCGAACAGTTCTGTTGCGTCTGAATTTGATGCTCTTGTCTGTGGTATCTATTGATTGATACCGTACTATTTAGTTCCTCCGAATTAAGTAGTTATTCATGTTTAATAAAGAGATGATCAAGATACCAGCTAACTGCATTTCTTCCACAGAAAATATTTTAAAAAAATAAAATTGTATAATGAATTAATTGCAAAGCCAAGAATATTCTTAATGAAAGTGGAATATGGTTAGATTGGTAGTTGGGAGAGAGTTCAGACCTCATACAGCTTTGTCCAGCGAAATTGCGATGACTCGAGACTTTTTTATTTTTATTTTTTGGGAAAAAAAGAAAATGGTTTCATCAAATATTATATTAATTTTTAAAATTGACTATCAGTTTGTATAATTCTACAAAATAAAGTTGTATTTAATTGAAGGTCCCATTGCAAATAAGGCAAGACGTCCCATTTCTTTATTCCTCCGCCACCAGCCAAGTCTTCATGAAAGGCCATTATTACTTGGAGCCTAAGATTTGGTCAAAATAATCTCTGAGTTTTTCATATTTGTATGACCTCATTGTTATCGTCAGGCGAGGACTAAAACCATCCAACAAATAAACTAAACCCTCATTCGTGACATAAAATTGTAACAATTTCAACACTTCAAAACTCACAGTTCACATTCTTAAAAAATAAAGATAAAGATAAAATGTGTCTAATTTTGGGATCCACCTATGTTACAACAGTTGCACCATACCACACTTTTTATCTCTATTTGGCAGAGCCGTTGGATGCTTTATTGTTCAATCTAATGGTTGTAATTATTTTTTTAAAATCAAACAGCCATTATTTAACGATTTAGGCGGTTGCTTTAATACAAATAAGATTTGACGGCCATGGATACTCGAGGCAATTGTAAACTGAAATTGGTACAAGAAGATCGCAAACATCAAGTACTTGAAACTGAAAGCGATTTCGACATCGATTTTCACTTGTTGAGGCAACATATATGCTGAAAATTGGTACAAGAGATTTGTAAAATTTGTTCAACAATTCCGACCATGAATGAGAACAGGGCCTCTCATGTGCAGGCAACTAACAACTGGATTGTTATGCTATTAGAATGAGTGATTCGGTTGTTTAGCTGTTGTTGGTGGCTTTCGTGTAGGGGTTAAATTGAAATTGAAGAGTCCAAACCAAATTGATTTTTGATGATTTAATAGTTGGATACAATACTAAGTACTCCTCTAAATTCTAAACTTCAAAATATTAAACTTGCCATTAATCGGTGGTTGTTGATATGCTTGGCATTAATTTGGTGCTTGTTGGCCATTGATTGGTGATGAATTTGGTGCATGGTGTCTATTGATTTAACCATCTCTATGACGGCAGCAAGGCAAGAATCCTAATTATATAAAGGAGTTGACCAGTGGTTGTTCGATTTTTAAAAAAAATATTTGCAGTCATTAGATTGAACAATAAAGCATCCAACGACTCTACCAAATAAAGACAAAAAGCGTGGTATGATGCAACTGTTATAATATAAGTGGATTCAATTTTGACCCTCTTTTTTTTAAAAGAAAAAAAAGAAAAAGAATTCAATTTCCATAATACAATTCAATGGAGATTGAGCTTATCGAGATTTTGTTGTTTACGTTTGTAAGTCATGTCATGCAACAGTATCCCGGTAGAACTAGGAGTGGTGGTTTGGCTTCGCCTTTTCGAATCCATTCAAATTAAATGAATTTTAATTTGAAAATATTAATTCGTTTAATAGATTGGTGAATTCAATTATAACAAATCAAATTTGACTTTAAAATTCATTTGTATTTTGTAAAATACTAATTTTGTGGTTATTTTATTTTGCTTGATCATTATTTATTAATTATTATATTTGTAAACAACTTCAAATTCAATTTTTTTGTTATAAATTTTGCATAAATGAATTAAATACAAATATCCGTGTAATAAACAAATCGAATCTAAATTCTAAGACTATGATTCAGTTTTTAATTCATTAAATTTTGACTGAATTTATTAAAGATTTGATTTGAATTCCATTTATTTATTCGATTTACCCCCCAAATAAATTACAATACAATTTCAACTAATCAAACATAAATTTAGAATGGAAAATGAGACTCTTCCCAGGTTAAGCACCACAGTAAGCACCAAACGGTACGTTTTCAGCTAACAATAACTTCTCACAACATGGCCCACATCTCACACAACGCGCGCAGCTCTCACGCAAATCTCACCGCTCTGTGCTCTCTTCGTCGGCTCTCTCTCTCTCTCTCTCTATTTCTCCATCGGCTCTCTCTCCCGTCGTCTCCCATCGGTCACGGCGTCGTCGGGATTGATCTTGATGGCGGGGATTTCATTCTCATCCGCTTGAGTGATCAGCTCCGAGAAATGTAGACAATTCTCAGGCGGGGGATCGATTGTCACAATTCTGGCACCGTGATGCCCTGATAAATCTCTCACTTTATCATTATAAACTGCTTGTGTTATGATTATTTTCGCCTTGGAAGCGATTGCTTGTTTGGCTATTTCAGCTGGGGTGTAAAATGGATTGGCTGTAGTACTTGTGGCGCCAATATAGGAGGCGCCAAGAAATGCAAAGACAAATTGAGGGCAGTTTTGGAGCAAAAGCATGATCACATCGCCTTTTTGGACGCCTAATATACTTAGCCCGGCGGCGACTTTACGTGATGTGTGCTTAATGTCGGCGGAGGTGTAGACGTCGCCGGTGGGGCCATTGATGACGCAGGGGTGGTCTGCGAATTGGGAAATATTTTCAAAGCAGTAAGTGTGTAAAGGGAGGTGATTTGGGATGTAAATATCGGGCAACTTTGATCGGAAAATGAATTGGCTGCTAGACGGCAAAGAACTGGCTGCAATTGAACTCGTTGCTTGGTGTGAATGAGAGTGAGAGTGATGCGTGCGTGAGATGCGCGTGTAATGTGATTGTTTGTTCAAACAGTCTGGTCTTTTATATTGCACACAAAACGCACCGTTTGGAGGGGGGTTTATTGTGGTGCTTGTTGTGTGCTGAATATCGGTGCTCATTTAGAATTCATTTGTATTTTGTAAGATACTAATTTTGTGGTTAATTTATTTTGCTCAATCATTATTTATTAATTATTTTATTTGTAAACAAATTCAAATTGATTTGATTTGTTATAGATTCCGCATAAATGAATGAAATAAATCAAAATTCAATTTGTCTAATTTTGTAGAGTAAAAAATTAAACATGAATATTCAGCTAATAAAATCGAATCCAAATCCTCAAATTATCATTCAGTTGATTCATTTTTAGATCCATTAAATTTTGACTGAATTCATTAAAGATTTGATCTGAATTCCATTTGTTTATTCGATTTACCACCCCTAAGTACAACAATGTAGAATCGTAGGCTCCCAGACCCTGATAACTGATCGTGATCGATGAACGATATCAAATAGAAACAGTCAACAAATCAACGCTATTAAATATCATACGCTTAACATTGCCCACTAATAGTTACGGCAAAATATGCAAAGTTAATAAAAGGCTTGGCCATAAACCTTAACTCCTAAGTTGACATAACATTAATCATGCTCCGCAAAAAAAAACAAATTCAACATATCATTCAGGTGACAAATAGAAAATACATCATAATTCAACCCTGGAAATGTTCATCCATTCCAAAGACAACCTAGGAAACATTTGGCCAAAAGCAAACACTAACACAAAATATAGAAACCAATTTTTACTCCTCCTCCTGGCTGCGCAACCTGGCCAATTTGTTGGTAACCACGACATCCAATTGTGCAGCACGCTCGACAATCTCCTTTCTCTTCTTGGTTGATACGTTGTGGGCTATCTCAGCACAATAAGTCCTACAACAAAAAGGTAAGCAATCATTGTCAAGGAACTTCAGAACAATTCAAGCCACCATGACAAGTAAATGTAAACTGTTATTTACCTGTTGTGCATCATCAAGAGTTCCAGTTCATTGACATTGTGCACAACAAACTTCTTGAATCCATTGGGCAGATAGTGGCGTGTTTTCTTGTCCGAGCCGTAGCCAATATTGGGCATCAGAACACATCCTTTGAACTTTCTCCTGACACGTGAATCAATACCCTTCGGCCTTCGCCAATTTTCCTGCCACCAGCCAGTACATTAATTTGACAGACAATTATCGGTGATCCAAGTGCATTTTGTGTTAAACATCCCAAGTCGACAACAAAATCAAATATCTCCAGCAGGATCAAATGTTGGAACACATGAGCTAGTCTAGTTTATCTTTGCAGGGTAAAGTAATTTGAAGTTGTTGATTAGTGGGATAAACCTACAAGAATGAATACTGAAGAAGTGCAAAACCAAATTCATTAGGATGAAATGCAAGAACATGGCTCTTACAAGATTATACATCATCTAACTGATAATATTTGAACGAACATCCAAGCGATTCAACAAACAGAAAGAGGATGGAGCATTCTACTTGCAACCTACTCATAGGATTCAATTAGCAATCAATTTCCTGATGATCACAGATGGCAAGTATCTTGCTGAAGAAATCATCATACATCATATTAACAACCAAAACATGCGTTCAAGGTACGCATAAAAACATTGAACAAGGCTTTAACCAAAACCCATGGAAATCCAGAAGATAAAAAAAGAAAAGATGCATACAAACAATCTTTCAGTTTTTTATATCGATAGGTTAATTAACTTGCTCTTCCATCTCCCAAGAAAAAACATAGACACATAAGAGCTTCTGCTAGGATCAAATGAAGTTCAATGAAATCATAGATGGGACTAAGACCATTCAAGATTTATTTGATTCCTTGGCTCTAAAAGAGATGGAAAGACCAAGAGGGGGGGGGGGGGGAGGGTGGATCTTCAATGGAAGCAATAAAAGAAAAAGAGATTCAAAATAGAAAAAACAAAATATTTGGCACAATCAACAACCAATATGACCATAAATCTTTCATGTAACAATATGCATGATTAAAATCAGGTAATCTTATGGTTCCATAGAAGCATTGTCAAGACAAGCATACAAAAGGAACAGAACAGAAGTCCACACAACATAGCGCAAGTAGGAACTAAACAAAAGAAAGAACAAGTAACCTATTTCAGCAAAGTAGAAGTAAATAGATACCTTCACTGATATCTTCCTGTCACTCTGGGGCCTCTTGAACTTCTTGAGACGCTTCTTCACTATCTTCTTGGTCAGCAAAGGAACAGCCATTTTACTGTAACATATACAAAAACACAAGAACACAAAAATTGAGCAACCGGACATTAACAAGAGCACAAGAAAACATAAATAAATTATAAGCTTCTGAGACCAGCATAAGAAGGAGCTACAACTACGATGAAATCCAAAAGCCACACAAAGCAACCAAAACGAGATGGCAGAGCACACTAAATAGGAGATTCAATCACTTCCCCCAATCACGATAAATAAATAACAATTTTACGTCTCCATAGTTGAATTCTCAATTTTATGCTCCGTTCATCAAATATTCTATTAAAAAAAAGAGAGGATATTTTAATTTTCAAGGATCCCAAACTATTCGCATTAAAATTTACTCTAAATAAATAATACTTTCATGGATATAAGTTTCAAAATAGTATATACTCAGATATGATAGCTGAAGCTAGCAGATATACGTAATCAATAACATAAATTAACAGATAAATAGAGAAGTGAGGAAGAACAAAAGTGAAGGAAAGTACCTGAAACGATGAGCCGCGGCTTCTGCAAAGCCTTGTGTGAAGTGAAGAAGAATAGGGTGGGTTAGGGTTTTGACGTGGAATATATACGTGGAGGAGCAGTGATCCGATGATATTCGGGTCGCGGTTTAACAATTTGCATCGTGTCTGGGTTTGGTGGTGGCCCAAAATATCAAGCCCATTAAAAGATTGTGTCATCCAAATCATAGCCCATTAATATACTGGGCTTGGCTCGTTAAATGGTCTGATCTTGTCCAATTTCGATTTGTAAAATAAGCAAATGATGTGATGAATCGTGAAGACGAACGGTAAGAAGGGCATCTGCTAAGGTACGTTATATGTAATTTATAATATCATAAAAGTAGTTACTTAATAAAATAATAATAGGATGTGAAATAAGTAGGAGGTTATAGGTAATTATGTTTGAGTTTGTTGTAAATTATATTATATGTAATTTAGCAAGAGTTGGTAATTATAAGAAGAGGCAAATCTACTTTTTTTTTTTAAATTTAACAACTCAATTCCTTCTTTAACCATGGGTTGATCATTATTTTTTTAAATATGAACATAATGTACGACCTTGAATCATTTTCTATTTTTTTTTTAAAAAAAAAGATGGCTGCTTTTAATTGGTGGTAGAAATTGATTATTGATTTTCCAATAACTTCGACTTTTGTAGAGTCTGTTTCATCCAAGAAACAAATTGCGTTTTGTGCAAGAAAAGAGTTTCAATTTCTTTCCTTTTATCGAAATCAAATTAGGCCCCTACATCGCCTAAGGCCTAACTACAAGCAGGATAAAATAATTACATTTATAAAATAGTTCCTTCAAATAAAAGAATTTGCAAGGCGTTCGACATCGATAAAAGCTTCACTTTCCATCTGAAGGTTTGGTTGAAATTAAGGGTAGGGAAACCCAGTCCAATTCAACTTAATTTAATTGTGTAAAATTGAATGAGTTATTGTGAATTAATTAGGCTAATTTTTTTAACACTAAATAATTGGTTGAGTTTGATAAATTACGATGAATATGTTTAACTGAACACAACCCACATACATTATGATGATGATGATGATAAATTGCAAAACCCTCTAATTTGATTTTGAACCATTTTTTCGTTTATAAAATAGATTATTTTATTTTTGTATCTACTACTTTAGATTTTAATTCCAAAACTAAAATTACCTGATTCTTAATCAAAAGTAAGGTACTTCTTTTATTTATTCATTCTTAATTCTTTTTAATTGTACTTTTAAGAAAGTTGGTTTTTTTTAGCTTTATTTATCACACACTAGATAGTAAATGAAAATTTCATTTTATAATAGATTTATACTTGATTTTGCTAAATTTTATTTTAAGTTTCATATATTTTTTTATTTAATTTTTAATTTTAATTTAACCTTTCAACCCTATTAATTCAACCCAACCCAACTTAATGACCTAAGGGTTAGATTGGATTGGTATGACCATGCTCACTTTGTTCGTTGGATTAGTTTCATTTCGATCTATTCAGTAGTGGATTGAGTTGGACTTTCACAAACTCTATCCAACCCCAACTTGAAATAAGAAATTAGAAAAATAAAAAATAAAATGATCCCCAAACCAAAACATTGTTAAGGATCTGTTTAGGATTGCTTTTGGGATGCTTATAAGTGATTTTGAAAATATAAAATTAATTTAGTATTTAGTAAAAAAGATCCAAATCACTATTGTCGAAATTAATCCCTCCTACAACTGGTTTTTAAAAGTAGAGAAATAATAATTTTTAGATTCTAATTTTGAAAATTAATTTTATTATTTACTACAATTTTATAAATATTCTTAAAATTATTACCTAAACCCAAAATTATCCTTATTCAAATTAGAAACAAAATCAATATTTTAATAAAATTTTATTATCATTCATCAATATAAACTTATTAATATCAATTTGTTGGTCGAGTTATTATTAAATTTATCTCACTATATTATGAATTTAATTCTCAATTGTTTTAACATAAAAAGTAAAATAAAGTCAATACACTATAAATTTTATTTTTCATAAAAATTATTATACTGCACTGTTAAAAATATTATATGTACATATTTTTATATGTATAAGTAAATTTTATTATAAATTATGTACATTTTATTAATTTATTTTCTCTCAGCAGTTTAACAATAAAATTTACCATAAGTCCATAATTACTTTCAAAACTCACAGTATTTCTAAAGTAGAATTTATCAAACATTTAATTAATTCTCTTCACAACTCCTAGATTTGTGAGAATTTTCAACGTGTAGATTTGCTATGAACTTGACCCTTAAAATGATAAAAAAAAAAAAAGACTCCGGTTCAACTTAATACCGAGACAAATAAGATTGTTTGATACTATAGTATGTAATTGTAACTTAAAAGTTATAATATTAGTATTTGATAAACACTTAGTACACTAATTTGGAAGTTAATTAGATGAATTCATTACATACTTATGCGATAAAAAAAATCTTTAATAATTTTATTATTTTTATCAAAATTAGTAGTTAAAAGTCACATATATCACAAATTATCAACTTTTATTTTATATATAACTAAAGTTTTTCATCTACAACGGTTGGCTTTTAACCTACAGCAGCTTAATACTACAAAAGGCCTAAGTAGATATAAAGAACTTTAATAGAAGATTTAACCGAACAAATCTTTTTAGCTAATAGTTTTGGCGTTAACGGTAGCTAGTTTGGTGTTTGTTATTTTGCCGCTATATTCATGGGGGATAAACTCACAACGTTATACATTCATTTAACAATCAAGAACCTTACAAAGGAACATAGATTACAAGAGTTCCTCCACTCTCTTTGGCTCTTCCTTCCTATTTTCTTCTCCAGCTCTCTCTCAAAGTTATGAAGAAAGGCTGACAAGTCTCCCAAAGAGAAAATTCTGTCAAGACATAAATAAGGTTACTATTTATGCTACAGCATCATTATAGCTCACAAAACGATTAGTATTATTCATGCTACAAGGATGTCGTTTTTATCTTTGTGGTGTTTTCATGGTGGTTCAATGTCATTTTTCTCAAATGAGTTATGAGGTAATAATTAGTCTTATCACGGTGATCACTGATATGGTTGTCTGTGGCAACAGTCACCCAATACGCTGGTGCCCCGTAAAATCACATCTTTTCTATCGGAACCTTCATGTCATTGGAGTCTTCAATGCTACATGTTACATTTTTGTAACATTAAAATAACGTATGGTGATAATATTTTTGGTCGTCACAAGTGCCGTTTACGTGCACACTTGATATATACATTTTTCATCGTTAACGTCCCTATTGTTACTAGTCGACATCCATAATCAAGTGGATCCAAATCAATTATATGATTATAATTTTTTTGAAGTTACAATATTTGTTGCGTGATTAATTTAGAAGACAATCTTTAACCATATGAATTGCTACGGCGACATTCCCCCAAAAATATCAAACTCCAAACCTCATATACATATTCTGCCCCAGTACTGTAAGGTTCTATTTTGGAGTTTTGTCTTTAAATTTGTACGTTTCAAAATATGACATATAAATCTGGCTTTACTCTTAAATGGACTAACTCTATATAGTTTCCACTCTTTCACACAACTGTCTTCAAATATGGGCAGGCAATGCGAAAACCTTATCTCCACATGCAAAATTATTTTTTGGCTGCAAACGTAAGCTTTGTGTATTTAGTCAATAACTTTATTCTTATCACAAGCCTGCTTTTTCTTTATATACAAGTGAACAATCATAACTTGGATGGACGCCTTGTCTCTTTCATTTCTCAGGCTTGTTTCAGTGTTTCTCACAGTAACCTCCACTTCTGCTGCTAGCTCATGATGGTAAGTTTAAATTATTATAAACATTGGCTGCTCTTATTCATCTGCTAAATCTTTTTCACTCCTTTTTAATTGAGAATGGTCGTTTGATTTTTGCTCCTTTCTTTGATCTATGTTGTTATTTGTTGTGGTTCTTAATTATTTCTACACAAAATAGGATGCGGAGATTCATGCAAGCATTGATCAAAGTGGAGATTATGAGGACTGGAGAAGAAGAAAGGCGGATTCTAACAAGCACGGGGGTGCCCGAGCTGCCAGCTTAGCATGCGGTATAAAAATAATAGTACAGCTCAGAAGTTGTTTAATTACTTGAATTAAGGCATCCTTTTCTTTATTTTAATAAAATTTTTAATCCACAATTATAAAGTACAGAAAAACACGAGAAAAATTTAAAATTGTACGATTTTAAAATTTAATTTCATAATGTTATTAAATCTCTAGAATTTTAAAAATTTCTCATACTATAAAATTTTAGACCAAAAAACTACTCTTTCTCTCTCTCTATATATATAAATTAGTCTCTCTAATATGCGGACATCCAGAAATTGTTAATTGTGCTGGTGTGAGATACTAGCCGTTGGATGAATTGAGTGGATAGGATATGTTGTCAATGTGGGATCCGCGGCTGAAAAAAAAAAACTTAAACACTTCACATACTATACTAGGAGAGTAGGATCCATTTATAAAATGAAATAGAAAAAGTAGAGAACTTCAATCACTCTTCTCTCTAATCTCTATATTTTTTCAAATAAAATACCTCTCAAAGCCGTTGTAAATTGCTTCTTCTCCATTTTTCTCTTGCTAACGCATGTATGCATTTGCATATATATAAGGCAACTTTTTTCTTTTTTTGGAAGACCAATACAATATATGCTCTAACGAGGCCATTAATTTACAGCACTGAACTTCATTTTTTTGAGGGGGGGTAAGAATTTAGATTCAGGTGCTGATTTGACCATGTCCATTCAAGAACTATGATTAAAACTTCATTTTTTTGAAGGGGGGGTAAGAATTTAGATTCAGGTGCTGATTTGACCATGTCCATTCAAGAACTATGATTAAATGATGATCTAGTATCTCACAACAATTATTTTGTCTACAGTTGTAGAGGCATTGGAGAACATGGTTTTCTTATCGAATGCAATAAACTTTGTTGCATACTTCCTCAAATCCATGCACTATCCAGCTGCTGAATCTGCAATCATGGTGAACAATTTCATGGGAACATCTTTTTTGCTTACGATATTTGGAGGCTTCATCAGCGACTCTTTCCTCACAAGGTTTACAACATTCATCTTGTTCTGTACCATAGAGCTACTGGTATAAACTCTACCTCAATTTTCATTTTAACAATAAACTGTAATGAAGCCAAAATTGATATTGAATGATGAAGTCTCAAACATTTTTAGGGGCTGATACTGCTGACAATTCAAGCTCAATACAGTCGGCTACAACCTGCGATGAATAGAAGGCCTTATCACACTCAAGCTGCAATTTTGTACACGGGGCTTTACGCGATGGCCACAGGCGTTGGTGGCGTCAAGGCAGCCTTGCCTGCGCATGGTGCTGATCAGCTTGATCACAGCAACCAGAGACTAATCTCTGCTTTCTTCAATTGGTTCTTCTTTTCTTTATGTGCAGGTGGCCTCGTTGCAGCTACTGTTATGGTTTGGATTGAAGAGAACAGAGGTTGGAACTGCAGTTTTAAAATTTCTGCTGTAGCTTTGGGACTGGCTCTATGCATTTTTACAATTGGTTTTCCAATTTATAGATACAAACGTCCTAGTGGAAGCCCAATGACAAGAATCTTTAAGGTAAAACAGAAGCTTGTAAAAATGAAGCCAATAAGAACTTTTCGCCATTTCTTGATTGGATTTTTACTATTTGGTTGTTAGGTGATTGCCTCTGCAATTCGAAACAGGAAAGCCTCAGAGATGACGGATCAGATTACAAGTCCAGGAGCTACAAGGTCCAATGACATGTTCAGGTAACTTTTCTAAACGTGTGATCAACTATAGAATTGGTAAATTTCATCGTGGTCTATATATTAAGTAACAGATAGTAAAATAAAATTATGCTGCAGGGTACTAGATAAAGCACTAGTTGATGATACCATAACTGCAGCCCAAGTTGAAGAAACAAAGACATTTCTTGGGCTGCTTCCGATATTTGCAAGCACAATCATGATGAACTGCTGCTTAGCACAACTACAGACATTCTCTGTGCAACAAGGGATCATCATGAACAGAACAATAAACAATTTCAAAATTCCAACTCAATCGTTAACCGTGTTCCCCCTAACCATAATGTTGGCTTCCATACCATTATACGAACGTTCTGTGCACATCTTCGACAGGAAACTTTCAGCAAAGTATAACATTTTCCGGCCTCTTAAGCGGATAGGACTGGGGCTAGCACTGGCATCAGGGTCCATGGCTGTGGCTGCCGTGGTTGAGTCCACGAGGCGGGCTGCCGCAGAAAATCATGTCACGTTGTCTGTGTTTTGGCTAGTGTGGCAGTATCTTTTGCTTGGGGTATCGGATATGCTCACTCTTGGTGGGATGCTTGAGTTTTTCTACTCGGAGGCTCCTCACAGTATGAGAAGCATCAGCACTGCATTGTCTTGGTGCTCAACATCAATGGGATATTTCCTCAGCTCAGCTCTCGTGTCCATTACCAACTTGGTGAGTGGAAAATTTGGTGGTGAATGGCTTGGAGGAAACGATCTGAATCATGCCCGTTTGGATTTGTTCTATGCCCTGCTTTGCATTCTTAACTTCATAAATTTTTTGAACTACATTTATTGGGCTAAAAGGTATTGATTATTTGCGGCTTGTCGCTTGGTAATTAGTGTATATCAACGTATAATTTGCTTTGCTCTGGGGAAAAATTGGGGTTTTAAATTGTTCATAAATTTTGCTTTATGTAATCAAAAATAAAATAAAGTTAGTTAAACATTTCTAGTTTTGTGTACAACTTTTAACGAGGCTTTTGGCTTGAAATACACCCTGTTAAATTTATGCACGTGAATTCATATTTAAGAATAATATTAAGTAAATTATTATGTAAAAATCATATTTATTGCATATATCGATTTTTATTTTACTAAGATCACCATAACTATTTTTTAATTTTTTTTTTTACAGTTGTTTCTGCAGCAACTCAATTCTAAATAAAACTTAGTATATATTTAAATTTTAAATAAAACATGAACACTGCCTTATCCAAACCTTAAAACATGTTCTGTGTGGTTGTAAACTTGTAATTTAGAATTGTGTCCTAAACTTGCATGCTTCAGATATGTCATGTAAATTCATCACATATGATAATGTGTTGAATTAGGAATCCCTAAAATCTTGCTTACTCTAAAAGCATGTATTCTGATTAGATTATAGTCCTTCGTACATATGTAAGACATGAGAAAAATCTTATTTTCCATATATACATATTATTTTGGCCCTGAACTTTATATTCTTACACTAAGAGCTTGTTTGTCAAACATCTAAAGTTTGAAAATCTATTAATTTTAGTTTTTTTAATTTACTTGTTTGTTTTTTGCAACTTATATAGGATTTTCAAATATTAACGCCTGAATAAAAAAAAATAAAGTTACGTTACTTTTATTTGAATGAAAAAAAATCCAAATAAAAAATAAATATTATATTCCAATAATATCCCTATTAGATATACATATTTCCTATATTATAAAACCTAATCCCTTTTTTATATCTCTCTAATTCACGTTCAACTATTCTTTCTATTTATTCTCTTTTTTATTAGCACTAAAAAATTTTAGGAACAGCCCGTTAAAACTCCAGTGTTAATATTGTGATTGTGATTTATTTAATTTCGGCAACTCCATGGATTTTAGAACATTGACTGATTTGTAGAAGAATTTATGGTTTCCCATTAATATTAATATTGAAGTGGGGTGGGTAACGGACCAATGGTTCACTCAATTCGTGGGGAATTCAATATTACCATCCAAGGCAGAATTGTGGAAGATTGAAGCAAAATGAGAAATATGGAAAGGGAGGCCGAAAGGAAGGCATGATGAAAGGCTTTGAGAAGACTTAAATTGGATCATCATACTCTAATTTTGCATTTCGAGTAATGTAATAATATTTTTATTTAAAGATCAATCACTACTTACTTCCACATATGTTTGATTTTAGTTGTAATGTATAGATATTTAACTCTTAAAATTTGAATAAATAATTCTTATAAGCACATAAATGTTAAATAATTATATTTTATATGTTCGTGATTTATAAAAACAAGCAAGATGTCACTAATATTCAAATATTGAAAAAGAAAAAACAAACATGTCATTCAGACATATGAAATTCAGACTTGTTCAGACTTCAGTTAAATTCAGACCTATTCAGATTTCAGATGAAAAAACAAACACTACCTAAATATACACACACAGAGATATGTATATGTATATATATGTGTATTTATATATTACTTAATACCTATTCAAATTTCTGCAACAGTCACCCATTCAAATTTTATTTTTAGTTTGGAAAGGTTTGAAACAAAGCCAAACCGAGCTATACTTAGTTCGGTTTGAAAATTTATGTTCAAAAGCCACAGTTGCAAGATAAGTAACTGGGGGTGGATAAAAAGCCCACGACTCATAACTCATCCCAAATTCAAATCAACTAATCAAGTCAGTTCAAATCAACTAATCAAGTCAGCTCAGCTTGGTAGGGTTAATAATTTATTCGGGCTAGAACGCTAGGTTGAATCTAACCAGTAACTTGGTTTAGATGGGGTCCAACTCATTGATAACCAACCAAACCGATAATTATTTTAAGGTAACCATATTGAGAAAATTGGAGCCTGTTGCCCCCACAATTTTTTTTTGTCAATAAATCAATTCGAAATATGAATAGAATTCTCCTTCATTTAGACTAGTTTCCTCAAGTTTTTAAATTGTACCTTTCTTTGTTGTACTTATCAAGACCAATTCGATAAATTTCTTATTGTGTAGATATAATTATATTAAAAAAAATGCAAGCCTCATATATTTTATAAAAGTTTAAAAATGTCTATTCCACTCATATTTCGTAAGAGAGAAGATTAAACTCCACTTAAATTTGAGAGAGAAATTAAGTCTTCATATTATTATATGGGGACTTGAACTCAAATTTTCATACAAAATAATTTTAAAATAAAAAATGGCACGTGACGTTTAGGGATTGGCTAAACCTAATCGGTTCAGTTGATTTTTTGGTTCAATTTAATTTTTTTTAGTTTCGGTTCGATATTCTGTAAGTAAAAAAATTGAATTTATTAATACCAAAACCGAATCGGATAGAAATACCCAAATTGCTGTTTTAAAATTTCCAAACGAATATTTAATTAAAGGAGAATTAAAGTCTCTTATTAAAAATTTCGGGTCTTCTAACTATTTTTTCAAACTTCTAAGCTGTGGTGTCCTTTTTTCCTTAAAACTTGTTATCTAACTAATTTAGTTACAGAATCAGTTACTGTATATGCATAACAAACCAAAACAGTGTCTTAAAATATACTGATGCATGCAGGTCAGTTGTACGCATGCCAATTAAATCCAAGCAACTAAACCTGCATCCCTAGACTTCAATCTTCATCATGTCTCGAAGCTTTTTCCAGTGCCTTTTGAGGGTTAACCAATATTTAATTTCTCCACCTGGTGAGTTTAAATACATATCTACTTGTATATATAATGGTTATGTTCAATTCTTCTTCCAAGACTTGAGTGATTATGTATGAATTATGAATAATGACGCAAAGAAAATTAAATACAAATGTTGTCATGGTTTAGGAGGATGATCAGATTGAGATGGTCATTGAGAACGTGGAGATCATGGGGACTGGAAGGGAAGACAGGCAGATTCTAGCAACCGTGGTGGTGTCAAGCTGCTATGGACAGACAGCCTTCTCACACTCGAGCTGCAATACCCTGTACAGGGCTTTACGCGATGGCCATAGGCGTTGGGGGTGTCAAGGCAGCCTTGCCTGCTCATGGTGCTGGTCAGCTTGATCACGGCAACCAGAGAAATGTCTCTGCTTTCTTCAATTGGTTGTTTTTTTTTTCTCTTTTTCCCCCCCTCAATGTACGCGTGTATTCATTTCTGCAACTGCGAAGGTCTGCATTAATGAAGAGAATAAAGGTTGGAAGCGGGGTTTTTAAGATTTCTGTGGCAGTGTTGAGCTTTGACACTATGCATTGTCACTGTTGGGTTTCCAATTTAGAGATACCAACGTCCCAGTGGAAGTCCAATATCAAGAATCTTTAAGGTAAAAACAGATGCACAGAAGCATTTTTCACCATTCAGTAATTAGAAATCTTCTAAGGAGAGTTTCAGCACCTCATTAAAGTGTAATAGTAGTTACTACTTTAATAAGGTGCAGGAACTCTCACAAGATAACGACTCTTCTTTAATTAGACAATTAGCTGTGGACCTTATTTGGGTGTACATTTTATTTTACTGTGTAAGGGTGATTGTTTCTTCTAGCATCTATAAGGTAGCATTCTCTCCTAATTTGTGCTAATTTTCTGGTTTGTTTGTCAAGGTAATTGCTTCTGCATTTCGAAACAGGAGAGCCTCGGGGCCACAGATGAGTGATCAGATTGGACGTCCACGTGCCAGTGCCAAAAGGTCCCGTGATTTAAACGTGACGAGACATTATCTTATAGATTCACGTGATAATTTGTTCGGCTTGAGATGTCGGAGTTGCTTTAAGGCGTAAAAACACAATTAAAATTATAATAATTTTTTATTATTTATTATTTAATGTGTGTTTTATTATTTATCATTTTATACGTGTATCATTAAAATTCATGCTCAACCCGTATAACTACTCTACCATAGTCATTAGCCTGATTTGTTATTAGCACTGCTCAATACTTTTTTTTTTTTTTGGTCAAATTAATTAACAGCTCAATGAATTGCAATTTTCATGAGTGCTACAATGATTTATTATTTAAGCGCCAGAAAAGGACTAATTGCTGACAGAACGGTCTAAATTTTGTGGCTTCTTCTCATACAGAAACAATGACTTTAAACATGGTAGCAGAGCACATGAAAATCCACTAACGTTTGCAATTTTGGACATGCTTAATTACAGCATGCTGTTTCCAATAATTGTGCAGTAATATCATCATATGAATTATATTAAAAGTCACAAACAACATTTATGCCGCAGGGTACTGACAAAGCATTAATTGATGACACCATAACTGCATCCGAGGTTAAGGAAACATAGAAATTTCTTTGTCTTCTACCAATATTCGCAATCACAATCATGATGAACTGCTGCTTTGCACCTGTTACTATCAATAAAATTGTAGAGAATCCCTGCCCTGTTTTCCGCATCGCCTCCATCGATATCAAATTTCTCTTGCCATTTCTTTTAGCAACGCTTACTTTTACTTATGAGCAAAAAGGGTTCCGGGCGTTTTATGACCAGTCTCCAACTGTTTTTGAACCGGGCCCCGATGAAACACTTCGTTTTTAAGCTTCAAAAGAATGCCCGGAAAACAGATGTGCTATACGAACGTGGCTACTCAACTTGCTACGTGGCCTTGAATTAATCTTTGTTGAACAAGTCTTGTTTGTTAGTTTTGGTTATTAACTCTAGATTCCATTTGAATAAGACAAGTAACTGAATTTGTAATATTTTCATTTATTTGAAGTTAAGCGAATAACAGAGTAGGCTTTTACCAACTTCACTTGAAGTCTTACAAAGGAGGAGGATTTTGGGTTTCCCTCGAAGTACCCAAGTGTTATAACTTTATTAATTCTCTGTTGAAGAAAAACTGTGAAACGCCAAAATAGGTAGAACTAAGGACGCCATACCAAAGTGGCATCAGAGCTCAGGCATGGAGCAGAGTATAGAGCAATTGGAACAAATCAATGCGTCGCTTTCCAGTGGACAGCAGGATCTAATGGCAAAAATGGCATATAACTATATAAGCGTTCTATATGGGATGGACCAATTGGTGAGCCAATCAACTAGAGAACATGAAGAAACCTCACAAGCTCCACCGAGAGCACGTGTTACCCGTCAAAATAGCGATCTAAATCAACAAGGTTCAACAACCTCATATGCCCCCAAACTTGTAAAATTGGATTTTCGCCGTTAAAATGGAGGAGAGTTGTTAAGGAAGCTCATTGTGCTGAACTTATGAAGAGCAGAAAGATGAAGAAGATGTTAGTCTCAGCAAGTTAACTATGCCAGCTTAGCAGTGCCAGGTCATCTGAGTTAGTTATAGGATAATGAGTTAGCATAAGTTGTTAAATACTTGTTGTTAGTGATGTGTGTAAAAGTGCACAACAGTCTCGTGTGTATATAAGCTGTGCTGCACTCCAATTGCTTGTAACTTTGACAATTGTTCAAGTTCAATGAAATACATTTTCTCTGTAAAATTTTCTTTCTAAACAAACATATTAATTCTCTTTCATGGTATCAGAGCCACAATGGCTAGTTCCAGTACAACTAATCAAAATCATTCAACTATTCACCAAATTCAATCTCATCAAATCTCATTCACTTTTGCTTCAACTGTCAAGCTTGATCGATCCAATTTTCTTCTCTGGCGTAAGCGAGTCCTGACTTCGATCAGAGGAAATAGACTTGAAAGTTTTATCTCAGAAAATCAAAATATTCCAGAGCAGTATTTGTCTCAAACTCGAGCTAGTGGATCTGTGGAGAGAACTGAGAATCCAGCATATGTCAATTGGAGAGCTCAAGATCAGACACTCCTAAGCTGGCTCTTTTCAACTATAAGTGAAGGTATTCTAAGCTCAGTTCTCAATTATGATACTGCATTTGATGTCTGGAAGTCAATTGAAAAACAATTTGGAGTTCAATCTGAAGCAAAGGTAATGCAGCTTCGATATGAATTAGACACATTAAGAAAAGAATCCATGTCAATTGAAGAATATTGTTCTAAAATGAAGATACTTGCTAATAAGCTTGCCTGTGCTGGTAATAATATAACTGAAAAAGATCTGTTGATAAGAACTCTTAATGGATTAGGATATGGATATCTGGATTTAGCTTCAATAATTACAGCAAATAAAATGAGCTATGATGATGCTTATGCACTTTTGTTGACTCATGAGGCTAGACTGGAACAAAATCAGAATTCTCAGAATTCTCAGGTCATGTTTAATGCTAATCATAGTATGATGAATGCAAATTATTCACACATGAGGGGAAATCCTAGAAGAAATGCTTATGGTAATGGATCATTTGGTCAATTTGGAGGAAGAAGTCAAAACTTTGGTCGAGGCATGTTCTTTAACTCTTATCCTAGAGGTTTTCCAGCTGGTAGTAGTACTGCTGGTGGATTTGGCAGAGGTCATGCTGCAAGTTTTGGAAGGAATCGGCAGTTTGCACATGTTTCTAGATCACCACATGTGAGGAATACAGTTTTACCTGGAATGAATTCAAACATGTCTACTGGTGAAACTACTGAGCTACTACCTGTGTGTCAAATATGTCACAAACAAGGTCACACTGCAGATGCTTGCTGGTATAGATATGGTGATAATTACTCTCCTTCTCCAAGACCATTTGGTAGAGGAAGAATGATGGGACCTAAAGCAGCATACATGACTAATTTTGAACCATACTCCTACCATCAGACAGATATTGAGGATCCTTATGAATTTTCTAGTATTAATTCTAGCTGCCAACCAGTCCACAACTCCCCTGTTTCTTCTTATTCCGCAGAAGCATATACTCTGCCTGAAGCCTATGTTGCAAATATGGAAGATTCATCAGATGAAGGGTGGTATTTGGATAGTGGTGCCACACATCACATTACCAATAATATGGCAAACATGCATGTTCGAGAAGACTTCAAAGGTTTGGATTAGCTGACCATTGGCAATGGACAAGGTTTACTTATTACTCATATTGGTGATGCTTGCTTTAATCATAAGTGTTTTCATACTACTTGTCAACACACACCTATAACACTTAAAGATATCTTATTAGTTCCTTCAATTACTAAGAACTTAATAAGTATATCTAAGCTGACAACTGATAATGCTCTTTCCATTGAATTTGTTGGTAATGTGTGTTATGTAAGGGATTCACTGAAAGGGCAGGTGCTTCTGCAAGGTCTTGCTGAAAAAGGATTATACAAGTTGTTGTTAAAGCCATCTCAGATATCATCTTCTTCTTTCTTGAGTCAAGTTTCTTCTCATAAGCCTTTGTCTATGTTGTCTACTTGTCATTTGTCTTCTTCTGTTACAACTGGTGCTCTAAATAATCATTCAGCTTCTATAGCTTGTTATCAAACTGTTGTCTCTCCTTGTAATGCATCAGTTAATAAAATCAGTTTGTTTCATAGAAGATTTGGTCATCCTCATCATGTTGTATTGATTCATTTGCTTAAGAATGATAACACTATTAAACTCTCTCCCAATCTTATTAAACAATCTGCACAACAAATATGTGAGGCTTGTCAAATGGGCAAAGTTCATAGATTGCATTTTCCTATTACTGAAACCAAAGCATCTCATATCCTTGAGCTTATTCATACTGATTTGTGGGGACCTTCACCTATAGCTTCTCGAGCTGGACATGTCTATTATATTAGTTTTGTTGATGATTTTAGCCGATACACTTGGATTTATCCCTTAAAGCTGAAATCAGAAGCTTTACAAATTTTCAAATTATTCAAATTGCAAGTTGAGAAACAGTTTCAATGCTCAATTCAGAAGTTGCAATCTGACTGGGGGGGAGAATACCATGCATTTACTGACTTCTTAAATCAAAATGGAATTATTTTCAGACACTCATGTCCCTATACACATCATCAAAATGGGGTAGTTGAGAGGAAGCATAGACATGTGGTAGAGTTAGGTCTCACACTCTTAGCTCAAGCCAAGTTACCTTTATCATTCTGGTGGGAAGCTTTCCAAACTGCTGTTTATCATATTAACAGATTGCCTTCTGCAACTCTGAAATTTCTTACACCTTATGAAAAGCTTTTCAACCATAAACCAGATTACAAGCTGCTCAAGTGCTTTGGCTGTGCATGCTATCCTTATTTGAGAGATTACAACAAACATAAATTTGCATATCATTCTAGCAAATGTATTTTCATAGGTTATAGCCCTTCTCATAAAGGATACAAATGCTTACATTCATCTGGTAAAACCTATATAGCTAGACATGTTGTTTTTGATGAGAATTTGTTTCCTTATTCATCAGATTCTGTTTTCACTTCAAACTCATCAAATTCAAGTTCAAATCTGTCATTTACTCCTCAACAAGTGTATCATCTATCCACTTTGTTAGTATCTCCAATGTCAGGTGATATCAACTACTCTAATCATGATTCAGCAAGACCTACCAGCAGCACCTCTCATCATTCAGGTAATTCTGCATATAACATTGATCCTCATTTTTCATCACAAACTGTTCAGCCACATACAGAGCCTTATATTTCCTCTCATGATCAAATACCACCAAACACCATTCCATCCATCTCAGCCTCAGAACATACACAACACCTCACCACACCAGAAAATACACATTCCATGATCACTAGAAGTAAAGATGGAATTTTCAAACCAAAACTCTACAATGTTACACTTGTTAGTGAAGAACCAGAATCTGTCAAAGAAGCTATGGAGAGTCCTAAGTGGTTTGCAGCTATGAAGGATGAATATAATGCTTTAATGAATAACAAAACATGGTCTCTGGTTCCTCGATCAGCTGATCAGACAATTGTTGGCAATAAGTGAGTGTTTAGAGTCAAGCAAAATTCAGATGGTAGTTTGGCCAAGTATAAAGCTAGGCTAGTAGCTAAGGGGTTTCAGCAGATTGAAGGGGTTAATTATTTTGAGACATTTAGCCCTGTTGTAAAGTCAGCTACTGTCAGAGTGGTAATTAGTCTAGCTGTCATGAAGAAATGGGAAATAAAGCAAGTTGACATTAATAATGCTTTTCTTAATGGAGAGCTGACAGAGGAGGTGTTTATGGATCAACCAGCAGGTTTTGTTGATGAGCAGAAACCAGATTTTGTGTGTAAGCTTCACAAGTCTCTCTATGGCCTTAAACAAGCTCCAAGGGCCTGGTATGAGAAGTTAAAAAGTTGTCTATTACAGTGGGGTTTTGTGAACTCGAGAGCAGACTCTTCTTTGTTCATAAAAGGAATAGACAATAACATGATCATGGTGCTGATTTATGTAGATGATATCCTAATTACTGGACCAGATAGTGCAGCATTGAAGATCTTTATAATAGAGCTGAGCAGAGTCTTTGCCTTGAAAGATTTGGGAAATATGTCCTATTTTCTGGGCATTGAAGTTTTGTATGATGCAGGCTGCATCTATCTGTCACAAAGGAAGTATATAAGGGATTTGTTATCCAAAGTCCAGCTACTTGAATGCAAGGGTACTGATACACCTATGAGCACTGGAATTAAGTTGCAAAAGGAAACCTCAGGTCATCTTGGTCAGTATCTTACTGATCCTACACATTACAGGAGCATTGTAGGGGGAATGCAGTATCTAATCCTAACAAGACCAGAAATTGCATTTGTTGTCAACAAGCTAAGTCAGTATGTTTCCACTCCTACGTTGCAGCATTTGATAGCTTGTAAAAGAGTGCTCAGATACTTGAAGTCTACTCAAGACTATGGACTTAAATTTCTTCAGCATGGAGAGATGAAAATCACAAGCTTCACTGATGCAGATTGGGCCTGTGATCTTGATGACAGAAAGTCAGTGGGTGCTTACTGTATCTACCTGGGAAATAATCTGGTATCATGGTCATCTAAAAAGCAATCAGTCATTGCCAGATCAAGTGCTGAAAGTGAATATAGAGCTTTGGCTTCAGCTAGTGCAGAGATAAGCTGGTTACAATCTCTATTTTCTGAGATTGGTTTGAGTTGTACAGAAGTTCCTACTGTCTGGTGTGACAACATTAGTGCCACTGAGTTAGCTCGCAATTCTGTTATTCATTCAAGGACTAAACACATTGAGATTGATTTACATTTCATCCGTGACAAAGTAATTGCTGGAGAGCTGCAAATTCAATACATTCCTAGTGCAGAACAGATAGCTGATATCATGACCAAGCCTCTCTCTTTTATTCATTTTAACTATCTTAGAGACAAACTCAATGTGCAGATGTGTCCCTTGAGTTTGAGGGGGGCTGTTAAGGAAGCTCATTGTGCTGAACTTATGAAGAGCAGAAAGATGAAGAAGATGTTAGTCTCAACAAGTTAACTATGCCAGCTTAGCAGTGCCAGGTCATCTGAGTTAGTTATAGGATAATGAGTTAGCATAAGTTGTTAAATACTTGTTGTTAGTGATGTGTGTAAAAGTGCACAACAGTCTCGTGTGTATATAAGCTGTGCTGCACTCCAATTGCTTGTAACTTTGACAATTGTTCAAGTTCAATGAAATACATTTTCTCTGTAAAATTTTCTTTCTAAACAAACATATTAATTCTCTTTCAGGACCCAACGA
This sequence comes from Citrus glauca, assembly GCA_029633175.1. Classification (NCBI taxonomy): domain Eukaryota; kingdom Viridiplantae; phylum Streptophyta; class Magnoliopsida; order Sapindales; family Rutaceae; genus Citrus; species Citrus glauca. Next base: position 23,617,239 of record JAQOOD010000004.1, read on the forward strand.
GTTGGTTGTGCCAAGCTGAACAATTTTTTCAATTTCAAGAAACTCCAGAAGCTGATCAAGTGTCACTCGCTTCATTTCATTTAGAAGGAGGTGCTCAATTGTGGTATCAGTTACTAAAACAGGACATGTCTCATCTTATTTGGGATGATTTCCGAAAAGAGCTGCTTTCTCGCTTTGGCCCAAGCCAATTTTGTGATTTTTTGTTTTTTTTTTTGGTGAACTAATCAAATTGCAGCAACATGGAACTGTGCAAGAATACCAATCGCAATTCGAAAGACTCTTGACCAAGGTCGGGCATCTACCTCAAGCACAACAAGTGAGTTGCTTTGTCAGTGGGCTACGGGATTCTATTTGAGCTAATGTTCAAGCAGACCAATGACACATTCTGAAGCCATTGGGTTGGCAAGATTATTTGAATCTCGAAACCTGCTGCAGAAAAAATGTGAATTCATGATTTTGCACTCGAGGATAAGCGACCTCTTTAAGTGGGAGGGAATTTGTTACTATCAATAAACAGATGTGCTATACGAACGTGGCTACTCAACTTGCTACGTGGCCTTGAATTAGTCTTTGTTGAATAAGTCTTGTTTGTTAGTTTTGGTTATTAAGGCTAGATTCCATTTGAATAAGCCTTCCTATTTATAAGGAACTGAATTTGTAATACTTCTATTTATTTGAAATTAACTAATTAAGTCAATAACATAATAGACTTTTACCAACTTACTCGAAGTCTTACAAAGGAGGATTTTGGGTTTCTCTCGAAGTACCCCAGTGTTACAACTTTATTAATTCTCTCTTGAAGAAAAACTTTGAAACGCCAAAATAGGTAGAACTAAGGACGCCGTACCACATTCTTAGTGCAACAAAGGAACAATTGTCTCGGTGCCCAATATCAATGGGATTTTTCCTCAGCCCGGCACTTGTGTCCGCCACCAATTTGGTGGTGAATGGCTTGGAGGAAATGATCTGAATCACACCCGTTTGGATTTATTCTATGCCTTTCTTTTTCGTCTCAAGTTTATAGGTTTCTTGAGCTTCATTTACTGGACTAAGAGGTATTGAGTGATTCAAGAATGTCAGTATCTCACAACTCATAATGTCATAATGTTACAAAATGAAATAGTTAACTAGCATAACTAGTTTTGTATACAACTGCTGTGAAAATCGCGTTCCATTTCAACTGGAATCACATAACTCGCCCAATTTTCCCACTTATTTGTCGGTGCAAAATAGACCACGGCATGGAAATAAATATAAAGCTAAAATTCAGAACCTGTTTGGCATTTCCACACAAACGAAAGTGGCATGAAGAATCCAATCAGAATTCATAAAAAGTCTTGTGGGGGCTGGTCTGATTTTTTTAATTTCAATTTTCCTGAAATAAAATTAAAAGAAGAAGAAGAAAAAGTTGATAAAGATCATTCACATTCTTGCCTCTTGAGTGTTGGGTGGGTAGGCATGAATCACACAGACGCCCCCCCTTCCGTCAACGGCAGCAATATTGGTGGCGACAAGCATGCCTTGTCCACATGTCACGTGGTCCCTCAATTTCTCAATTTTTTTCCTTTTCTCGCCTTTAATAAAATGAAAAAATCATTCGCTCCACCTGATCTATCTCCTTCACTCTTGATTAATGAGTCAACCAATTACGTAGTGAATTTATTTATAAAAAAAAAAAGATGAAGTCAATTCTGAGAAACTGGACTGCTTAGCTAAACTACCCGCTACGCTACCCCCCAGTGCCGTTTTGAAAATTTATAGTCTTTGTTCCCACACGCGACCAGTTCCCAACTCCCAAGTCCTCCCAATTGAAGGGAACCAGAGAAGGTCGCCTGTGGGGCTAGGTGCGACTATGTTACGAAGCTTAGATGCATTATAATATAAAATAGCCAACTTTTTTGACCGTATCTGGGGAAGTTTGTACATTTTGTAATAAATTAATTTCCTTTTTCTAAATTGAGTTTGACGGAAACAAAGAAAGGGAATATATATTTAAATCATTTTATGATTTTTAATCAGAATTTTCTCATCATCCAGACGGTCAATGGCGTTATTATTACATGTAAGGGCTTCACAATTTTACATAATTTGTTAGAGACATCCCTAACAAAGTAGGTAATTGAGAAGGAGAGCTGTATCTTACATAATTACATGAGATATCATAATCCTTACAAGTAAATACCATTCATCCTAAAAAAAATTTCTTGAGACATTCATCAAGTAAATAATTAAATTAAGAGAAATTATTGTAGAAAAGTTGACTTTATAAATTTAAACCAACAACATTTCGAAGTTAAACTATCAATATAAAAAAAGTAAAAGGACACAAAGACCCCTAACATTTGAAAAAAAAGGACACAAAACTTCCTAAGGTTTCAAAAAAAATACTCAAACCCCCATTTATGTGCGCAAGAACCATTATACCCTTATACCATATTAAAAATAATTATTCATTGTTTAATTTATTCCTATATTATTAATAAAATTACAAATATAACTTCATTATCTAAATTTTTTATTTAATTTTTGTCAAATTTTCTCTTCAACTAAATAAATTTAATCCATTGCTCAAGAATAAAAATAAATTAAATTGATTACTAATATAATAAAAATAACAATTCTCCATTTAAACTTATATAATCAACAAAATAAAAAAAAATTGGTTACAACAATAATTACAAAATCTTAATTGTACGAAATAACATATTCAATAGATTGACATATGCAGAACTGTTATTTTTATTATATTAATAATCAATTTAATTTATTTTTATTCTTGAGCAATAGATTAAATTTATTTAGTTTGAAGAGAAAATTTGACAAAAATTAAATAGAAAATTTGGGTAATAAAGTTATATTCGTAATTTTATTAATAATATAGGAATAAATTAAATAATGAATAATTATTTTTTAATATGGTATAAGGGTATAATGGTCATTGCACACACAAATGGGCGTCTGGATGTCTTTTTTAAAACCTTAGGAAATTTTGTGTCCCTTTTTCAAACGTTGGGAGTCTCTGTGTCCTTTTTTCTATAAAAATATCTTCATTAAACAATTCAATAATTATCATCGTCATCCTTACGTCTACATATTTGCATTTGATTATTGTTTAAAAATAACTAACAAAACAAAAATAGCAAAAAAACAAAGACGTGTGAAAAGGAAAACCAATTTTTACTTAAAACTGCAACAGAGTCACCAAAACGACGCCGTGCGGTCGTTCCTCACTGCCCTTTTCACTGTCTATATAATAATACCTCCAAAAGTCCCAAACACACAGCCACAAGCCCACAGCCCCACACCAAAGCAAACGCCCCTCTCTCTCTCTCTCAAATTGTTAACAATGGCGCTGGCCGTGGTACTCCTTTCCATCTCGGTCTTGCTAATCTCACCGGCTCATTCCCTCACCTGCACCTCGCAGAGACTCACCAACAACAAGAAGCCCTACGACAGTTGCCTCGATCTCCCCACTTTGAGCTCTTACCTCCACTACACGTACAATGCCACGAACTCGTCTCTCTCAATCGCCTTCGTGTCGACTCCGGCGTCACCCGACGGCTGGGTCGCGTGGGCCATCAACCCGACGGCTACGGGTATGGCCGGGTCACAGGCCCTCATCGCCCTCAAGTCCAGCGGCTCCCTCGTCGTCAAGACTTACAACATCAGCTCCTACTCCACCCTCACCGAATCAAAGCTCTCGTTCCAAACCTGGGACTTGAAGGCCGAATCCGGTGCCAGCGGGACCACCGTCATTTACGGTAAGCTCAAGGTTCCGGAGAAAGCGGAGACGTTGAACCAAGTGTGGCAGGTGGGTGCTCAGGTGGCCAATGGACATCCCATGAAACATGAGTTTAAGCCGGCGAATCTTCAAGCCAAGGGGCCATTGAATTTGGTCAAGAAGCCCGGTAGTTTGACGCCGGCGTCGGCGCCGACTCCCGGTACCCCCGGTAGCCCCGGCGTTCCTTCTCCCGACAGGGGCGGACAGTCGATGATCAGAGCTAATGTTGTTGGATTGTTAATGGGTTTGGTTCTGTTTCTTGTAACAGTTTCCGCTTTGTAAACTTTCTGAGTTTTTTTTATATATTTTTTTTAATTTTTAGTATTTTGCTGTAGTTATTATCCGCATTTTGTCCATTGGATTGGAGATCTCTGTGTTTTATTTTTCGGCGAATAATTAATATATTTATGTTTTACATTTTTTGCTTTTGGGTTTGAATTTAAAAATGGTGAATTATAATAATTAATGATGCTCGAGTCCGAATGATTGAATTTTTAAATTTTTGGTACTCTTAAATTATTGTTTCTTATGATTATTTATTATTTATTATATATATACACACACAAATTATTATAATTTGTTGAAACATATACATAACAAATAATGAAAAAAAAGAAAATACTACTTTAGTAGCTACAACGACTTGTCCTTTCTATATGGTTGTTTTAGTGTTATTTTATAATGCTGCATAACTCTAATTTTAATTCAAATCTATAATTCGAACCTTCGGTTCTGAAAATAACTATGATAATATTAAAAGTCAAGTTATTTATATTTAATTGAAATGGGCCAATGGGGGTTTATTTTGTAAATGTGAATCACAAGTGGCGTATATATTAGTTTTGAATTTTGAATTGTCTGACACTATAAATAAAGGCCATGTGGTATATATAATTCATTGCTTCATTATTTTATTTTTCAGCGGCCTTTAGACGGAGGGAACAAAGCAATTGAATTCTCACAAGTGCACCTTTTTAAAATGACATAAAGTTTGTTGAAAAAGGTTCAGAGGTCATGAAGAATTTCCCTTTTATCTTTTTTATTTTTTTCACATTTTGTGCCTTTTTATCTTCCTTTAATTTTCATTCCATTTTGCATGAAGTGAAAAGCAAGGGGTCCCACTTTGGCATAATAACACTACCGCGTACTAATGACCCTTTGTCTTTCACATATAATATTGAATACAAAAATTCGAGCTTTCATAAAAGTATTATAGGAATTATTTATAATTATTTTTTAATTATTAAATAATTGAGTGGAGTCATTTCATCCCTCACGAAATATGAGTGGAATGGACAAATCTCAAATATTTAAGAGTGTTTAAAAAATTTAAGTAGCACTTTAGCAAAATACATATCACGAAGAAAATCTCAATTGTAGAATCTGTTTATAAATAGTAATTGTAATACTTATAGTATTAGTACTGTATAACAATATTAAAAAAAAAAAGACTACATGCATATCATAGAATAAGCGAAAAAGTGTACAGTTATAATAATATCATGAACGTATTAAAATGAAAAAAAAGAAATTAATAATTGGCGTATGCTGTTGATTAGAGTGTGATGTTTTGTGCTTTTTCTTTTGCCTACAACGATCGATCTTCATCATCAAACTCCTTTCATTGATATAATTGCAACAATTCTACGTGGATTGATTAGCCATAATAGTTGTACCCTAATCACTCTGCTCCCTTGTCTTCAAGCTGCGTTTACTTTTTTGTCGGAGGTGCGTTTTGTACTACTTTTGTTATGACGGGAATTTTGTGTAGCAAATTTTATGATGGCTATTACTTAGTATTGATCCAAAAAGAGTTAGAATCTATAGCGATACATGGAGTTTTTTTTGGGCATATTTAGATGAAACTTTGAAGTTTCTAGACTTGTGGACTTGAGATGTTGGGGGGTGAGTAAAAATAACTTGGGGGCTCTTTTGTGCAACGCCACTTAAAAACTTCAATGCCACGGCCAATGTTTCCCGTATCAAAATGTATATGAAAATAAATTAAGAATATAATATTTGATAGGGTTATTTATCGTTAGCCCCCACAAGTTTCGACTATGTGCACCGAGCACCCACATCTTTCGATCATGTGCACCACGCCCCTCATTTCCGTTAAAAAATCAGTTAATTCTAACTGTTCAGACGACTGTTAACCTAAAAGACCATACTACCCCTGTTCTGGATTGAATTGATGTATAAATACTAAAATACCCCTTATAACTTATGAAATTTACATCAAAAAATAAAGATTTCTTATAACAATATCTATTTTTATATTTTTTAAAATTAAATTGAATCAATTTTTTTCATTATCATAATGAAAATTGTAAACCGGTAAACTTCAAAATGAGAGACAAAGCATGATTCCAAAGAGAAAGAAGAAAATCAAACACAGAATCATCATCAGATTACAAAAAGTTCCAATTATAAAGAAACCAAATCAAATTATACTAAACAGTTGTAAATTTCACTGTAAAATTTTATTACAAAAGGCCAAAATTAAGAAAATTTAACAAAAAAATCCTAAAACTAAAGATTTCAAATCCTAAATCAAATTATAGAGGTGACGGAGACGGCGACAACTTCAAGTGGTAGCGTCGGCGATTTCGTACAGTAGTGGAAGTGATGACAAATCACGCAGTGTATGTCATTTTTTTTGTTGTCGATTCAAGTTGGTGGCTGATAACTCCGACATGCAGCACTAGTGAAAGACAAGAAGAAGAAAAAGGAGAATAAGAAGAAAAAAGAAGGAGGAGGAGGAGGCAAAGAAGAAGAACGAGGAAGGAATAAAGACGGGAAGAAGCAGAGGAAGAGAACAAAAAAAGAAAAGGGAAACAAAAGACAGAAAAAAAAAGAACTAAGGATAAAAGTCTTCTTTCCCAAATTTTTTATATATTATTTTAATCTAATATAAAATTATTATTTTACCCTTCTTTTCTATTAAGTTAACGGTAGATGGATGGAAATAGAGGTGGGATACACATGGTCGAAAGATGTGGGTGTGCGGTGCACATAGTCAAAACTTGTGGGGGCTGACGATAAATAACCCTATTTGATAATCAAAAGTAGATATGTAGTTAATGGTTTGGTTCAACCTAAACGAATAAATTAGGAAAAGAATCTTTTAATTTTAAGAATAAGATTTTGAAAGTGTTATTTTTTGGTACGGGGCTGGAGCATAATATTGGTCTTCCCATCAATAGATTGGCATCTAGCAAAGTAATTTTGCTGTAATTCCCATTTAGAGCCATTGGCTTCCATTCCCAAATCGTCATCACCGACATCAAAATTGTTCTTACGATTCACCGCATTAGTGCACTGGCTTATACCAAATTGATCAAATAAGCATTAAATCTCAAATCAAAATGACAGCTAAGGATTGGAGAGACCAGTGAAATTGGCATTAATCTTTTCTATAGAATAGGCATGGGGCACATTTTCAAAACATTGCCGAAAATATAAAAATGAATTCATAAAAATCATTCACCTGAATTTCTGTAATTGGGTTGGATATAAATCAAATTTGGGCCAAAGCCCAAACTCATGTTAGCGGCCCACACATGATCACACAAGACGAGTGACGACACGAAGAGAATCGACAAAATCGTGATCACAGTAACTCACAAGGATAATGAAATTCAAAATCTTATGACCAAAAATTGCACACGAAAAATTGAGAATGAAGGAAAGAAAACTTCTTCCTTTTCAAAAAGAATTCAGACCCCACACGAGCCACGTGGCTCATCTACTAATCATGCCTGCGCGTGATCTCCACGAATCTCCCATTTCACGCTAAGTCAACCGCTTTTCTCCAAATTCAGCATTCCACGATTGACTCATTACACGTGTCGCCCAATAATTAGCAACCACTCTCCCACGCACTTTAAAAAGCGGAACAATTTTGTAACCATGTCATTTTTTTTTTTAACTCGCTCCACTGCTTCATTCACTCAGTCCCTATATATTCCACCAAATTTATCGGCGCTTAAGCTTTCCTTAATCTCTGCTCATGGCTTCTTCTTCCTCAACACGTTCGATAGTTCTGGGGCTTTCGCTCTGGTTTCTGTTAATCTCACCCGCGCTGTCACTCACATGCACCTCACAGTCGAAGAATCTCAAAAACCAAATCTACGTCCACTGCCTCGACCTCCCCTCTCTCTCCTCCTTCCTCCACTTCACCTACGACGCCTCCAACAGATCCCTCTCCATCGCATTCGTCGCCGCCCCTGCGAAATCCGGCGGCTGGATCGCGTGGGCCATAAACCCGACGGCCCCGGGCATGGCGGGGTCCCAGGCGCTGGTCGCGTACAAGGACTCCAAGGGGGCCATAACCGTTAAGCTGTACAACGTCAGCAGTTACGCATCCATCGTCCCGACGAAGAAGCTGTCGTTTGATGTGTGGGACACCAGCGCCGACGAGTCCGGTGGGTTGATGAGGATTTACGGGAAGGTTAAGGTCCCGGAGGAGCTTGCGAAGGCGGGAAAGCTTAACCAGGTCTGGCAGGTGGGGCCCAGTGTAACGCCCGATGGGATGATCGCTAAGCATGATTTCGCGCCACCCAATTTGAACTCTAAGGGAGCTCTGGATTTGAGCGGGGCCCAGACCGGCGGGGGTACTACCGGAACCGATTCCAGGACTAAGAAGAGAAACGTGAGTTTCTTGTTTGGTATTTTTATCTTCTTTTTTAAAAAAAATATTTTAAATTTTAAACCGTTGTTAATTTTTTTAACTAAAGAAAAACAACTCTTGAGTTATTATTTCTGTTTATTTTGCTTAATTTTGGAATTATTAAATTGATTCAAAATGGGATTTCAGTAAAACTTTTTTTTCTTTTTTTTAAAAGATGAGGAATTTTCTTTTTCAAGTCAGGAAAATTTTGATTTTTTTGGTTTTTCTTTGACTTGGAGACATTGTGAGTATTTTTTTTGGGAAAATTTTGACTGCTAATGAAATCTTTTTACCAAAGAACGGGATTTCGTTTATTTCTTTGTGTTTACCAGTTGGGTGATTGGCTAGATATAGAATGATATCTTACAGGGATTCTTTAATTTGATTACAAATTTGATTGTTTTTAATGTCAGATTCATGGGGTATTGAATGCTGTGAGTTGGGGAATTTTGTTCCCAATTGGAGCCATTATTGCCCGGTACTTGAGAACTTTCGAGTCTGCAGATCCGGCATGGTTTTATCTCCATGTACTCTGCCAGTCCTCTGCATATGCTATTGGGGTTGCCGGCTGGGGAACCGGTCTTAAGCTTGGGAGCGATTCAAAAGGAGTTACATACACTGGGCACCGGAATATTGGAATTGCCCTTTTCAGTCTTGCAACTGTTCAGGTAACTAAAGCTCTTGTTGTCCACGATATTAATCTAATTTAGCATTACAAACTTTAGTCATTTTGTTTTCTTGAATTGAGTGACTTGAAATGTGTGGCTTAAATGCTGACTCGAGTATTATAGACAATGTGACAAGAGTATGGCCATTGAAGTTGATGGAGTTCCTTGATATTGTGTCTTGTGGCTGATAATTAATTCCAAAAGAAGTATTTTGGAATTTTTAGTATGTGAATTGGATTGGTTTGACTTGCTATAAGATAGAGATATTATTCTAGCTTTTTCCCTTTCTGCTATGCCAACTGGTTATGTGTCGCGAAGTTATATTTTTATTTGATTTTTTTCCTTCTCTGATAAAAACTCCCTGTTTCGGCTCTTGTTAGATTTTCGCACTGTTCTTGAGACCAAAGAAGGACCACAAGTATCGGTTTCACTGGAATCTCTATCACCACGGTGTTGGATATGCCATACTCGTGCTTGGCATCATCAATGTGTTTAAAGGTTTGGACATTTTGAACCCCGAAAACAAATGGAAATCAGCTTACATTATAGTTATTTCGGTCTTGGGTGGGATTGCTGTGCTGTTGGAAGCAATTACTTGGATCATAGTCATCTCAAGAAAATCTAGGTCCAGAAAGGCCTAAGATTTTGATACAGCTACCGGATCGGCAATCAACTAAACACTTTTTAGAAGATTCTGATTTTATTATGATTATACCTCTTTTGTTGCGAGGTTTATCTACGCCGGCACCTATTTCTTTCTATTTTTTTACCCTTTTATCTATCTTTTGTAGTCTGTAGAATGGTTTGCTATCACTTGTTATTATGTCACTTAGGATGTAAGTAAAGATTGTTTAAACTTTCTTCTACTCTTGTCATTGTGTCTTCAACTAGGAATTATTAAATTTTCATGTTTGTGCTTGTGCATTGAAACGATTATTTATTGGCGATTCATATGATTTTTCTTGTATAATTCTTTCATCTTACTCACCGCATTATCAGCCTTACTTGACCAAAATCCGCTCCTAAAATATAAACAAATATCCCTTTTTTGTCATTTGCGCAAACGTACATTATACATTTCGGCTTGCAAGTGGAAAGCAACCTCAATTGATTAATCAACCCTTCAAGCAATATCCTCCTATTTGAATCGTGTTGCAATTTGCAGCCTCATCTGTGAGCTCACATGGCAAATGGAGTCCGTTTCACTCAAACACTGTCGAGTTCGTCACGTTCTGCATTTGCGGGCACCTCGCAAACAGGTCCCCTCCACTTGTCAATATTTATGATCTTCTTCGCTTTCTTTGAAACTTTAATCTCACAATTGATAAATCCTTGAAAAATTTTGATCATTCTTTGATTTGATCTACTACATAATGAGTGCAAAGTCATTTGTACCCTAAATGAGTAAAAATATTCGCATGACAACGACATCCATCTTTAGACAATGAATCCTATATGTTAGTTTATGTGTATCATCAAGCCAACTTTATTACCCACTCATCATACTTAATTACGTGTCGATTTTCTAATTGAAATAGACTAATGGGTCATCATTTTCGATTGCAATTTGTCACCATGTGGTTAGTAAATTTCTTGAAGTTTTCGGAAAGCGATTAAGTGCGCAAAGTTGATGTGATTGATTATACTTTAACTCGAATCCCATATCGGAGTCAGTATTTTTTTATCCTTTGTCATATTTTTTGGGGGAAGAATCTTAAAGACACGATTTTGGTTTGGTGCACGATTAGTTTAATTAAGTATCCTTATTGACTGGCCACTTAGGCTTGTAGTCACTGTTGTCTTCAAAGTTAAATATGATTACGAGGATAATAGTTCGAGTTTTTATAAATTTAAAAAAAAAATTTAATTAAATTTAATTGTGTCAAGTATTCTTACAATATCTTTCTCCCTTGCGAAATGCGAGTGGAGTGGAGTCATTCTTTTTCTATGAAAGGTATTTGGATGGGCATGTACTTCTTAAGATAAATTATTGTAATTATCAGTATAATGACTTACTGTCATAACAATTATATATATCTCTATATGATACAGTAACCACCTGATGCTTAATCAGCTAAAAAAAAGTAGTATCCTTATTGACTTAATAAGTCTCCTTAGAACAGGGTCCCTCAATCGATGCGTTTTGTTCTTCGTCCCCACGTTGCTAACTTTGGCTTTCATTTTTGCATTATTAAGCTTTGTTTACGGATTCCCAGGTCACAAGCGACAACGAAGCAATAAAAGGAGATGCCTCCACCTTTTATGGTCAAGTCTCCTCATCTTTGTGATTGGTTCCATTGGAATTATGTATGAATTTTGACATGGGACTTTTTTAATTCATCGGATAAGAGCGGATAATGTAATCGATTGATTAATTGTAAATAAATAATTGGTGTGTTACGTGCGCATAGTTGTAAACTTAAGGCATATTATTTTTCATTTTTAAAAAATATATTTGACTTTCGACTAACAAAATCGCTTGGGTAATTATAGATAGTGACTGCGCTAGCAACTACCCCAGTTCATATCTCGTAAGTAATTGAAAATGTAAGTAATTTGAAAACAAACTAAGAAAAGGAGTTTAATACAAGTGATGAACCCTAATGCAAAATATTCCCAACCGTCTCGTTGAAAAATTGTAAGAACTGCTCTAAGTAGCAACATAAATGCATAGAAAACGAGAAACTAGTACAAGCATAATGCTAATTATTACAACGCTATATTAAAAATGTATTAGTTAAAACTCTAATTGAGGATGCGAAGTAACACCTAATAAAGGGCAGTTAATTAAATTGAGAGCAAAGGTAAATAAAAAAAGTGGGTAAGAAATTAAGAGTCCCAAAGCCAAAGTGGGTGCGAGAGGCAACTGCCTGGGATTGTGATATTGATAAAGCGATGTGAAAGCCAAACAAAGCGTAATCATGCTTTTAACAAAAGCAATTTCGTGATTATGACCTTTGAACCCACATGCCTAGGTTAGCTCAAGTGTGGCCACGACACTTCTTTTTTTAAGTCTTTGCAATGAATGTATTTTTGCCATTAATATGTACATCAAAGGATGGGCAGGTGAACCCATCTAACTCTCTAACTCACAATGAGGAAAAATGAAACAAGAAAACAAAAGAAGGAATCGATTTAAACTTTTTGTAAAGAAACTTATCATGTAGATGGTAATGACTTGCATGTGAGCATAATCAAATTAAGCATGTTAATTATGGAATTAAAATGCATGTACTAAATCGGAGGAGGGGACAGGAAAATTGAAACAAGAAGACAAAAGAAGGAATGTACCATTTTTTTTTTTTTAAAGGAGACTGATTATAGACTTACTGTTACTGAAGCTGAAGCTTATAGTTTATGTTTTATAGCACCTGTCGAATCAAAATATTGTATTGATTCTATCACGGGAGATGATGTTGTTAAATTGTTATCTTGACGAAGTCGTGATAATATTTATCTATTCGTGATAAGTAGTGAATGAATATAGACTAATATAGCGCAAAAACTTTTTTTTTATTGTTTTGAATTGAATTAGTTAAATTAAATGTAGAGAGTAAATATTTAGGGCGAGAATATGTTTTTTTTTCAACAATAATGTTATACTTAGTTGGGATACAAACTTTATATCAAATTAATTTCGTAATTAATGTGTGAACGGTTTAAGTGATAAATAATTATTAAGGCTCCATTTGGTACAAAATTTTTAAGTAGAATTTTTATAAGTACAACTTTTACCTAAAAAAATTTAATCGTTTGGTTGTTAATGACCGCTTTTATTAAAAATTATAAAATTACTTTAATCGGTAAATTTTTTAAAGTTATGTTATAAAAAAAAATTGTTAAATAAGTAGATGATATTTTAAATATTTTAATATGTAAAAGAACTTTTCAACCTTTACTCCCGAAAATTTAAAATTTGAGTTTTTATAAATAGAGATAAAATTTCTTATTTAATCTTTAAAATCTCTATTAAAAAATAACCAAAGACTAATATAAATTTTAATAAAAACTTAATAGATTAAATAAGTACTTATAACTATTAGATAAATCATATTAAACAGACACTAAGTCTTATTACTCTAAATTCAAATAATACAAATTTTTTTATCAATGACACATTAACTAAGATACAAAGTATAAACCAAATATTCCAATTAAATAAATATACCATCACCCTTTGCTCGTAGAAACATCAAGAACGAAAATATATAAATGAAACAATAACGAAAAGTGTCGTGTCATGGGGCATGTCACAATGATGATAGGATGACCAAATAATAATGAAGATTTAAATAAATTGATACGTGACGTCATTACTGCATAACTAATATCTCACACTTATTAGTGCTTTTATGTAGTATTAGCAAATTATAGTACCCCTTTTTTGAAAAGAAAAAATTAAAATATCAACTGGACCACTTATAAATAATAATCCCATCCATTGGCAGCTTTTGTCATGTCCTTGTCTTTTGTTGAACAACCATTAATTAATTGGCAATTTAATAAATAATAGATAATAAATAATAATGTGACTGACAACGAATCCACCATTTTTTGTAAATTTTCTATTAATAGAAAAGAAGTATAAATATCTATTTATTCATTATTGTACTCTTCATTTTTTTCTTAAAAAAATATATATAAGTTATAAAATTAATTATCTAATAGACGAGTGTCACGTCAAGTAATATTATTTGCTTTGAATTTAATTAAAGTGAGTTATCAAACAATTTGTTTGAGTAGTCCCTTTCGCACAAATTTGAAAGATAGACAACTAAAAATTTATTTGGATTTTGGCCATTTTATTGTTCATTTACTTTTAAAGAAAATTTAATATTATTCGGAAAAAATAATGTATTTAAGTTGATGTTTTCTTTATCTTTTAATTTCCCCAAGATTTTTAGTATTTCAAACTTCTTATAATGACTATATTCATTATAAAAATTTCAAATTGACGTACAATAATTAAATGGTTGTTGTCTTTGATATCTGATGGATCACCAGAAATCTCAATGAATGAAACCGGTCAAGAGAAGAATGCATGCGATTGTGTGTTAAACTCTTTTGTTAATTGATTTAGTAGTAGGGCTTTCAATTAAACAATGCTTGTTAATTGATTTTGTTATATAATAATTCTGTCAATTTGTGTAAGTAAGAGTGGAGAAAGTCTATAGTATATCCGAGACAATACAACCAACTATTATATGTGTGAGTGTGACATGTGTAATTGAATTTAATATAACTATTACTTACATGTTAGTTTTTCAAAATAAATCAATATAAAGCATAACATCATTTGCTTGTTTTATAGTTGATATAGTATATTTCAAAATTCCTTATAAAGAGTATAAAATAGATTAATGATTCTTTGCTACTATCAAGTTTTTCTTGTAAAATTTTTGGTAGATCGAGTTTTAATTTTTTATTTCAGAAAAAATGATTGGCAACACTTCTTTTATTAATTAAAGGGGTTATTTATTTATTTTTTAACTACTAAGTTATTGTGAAATAGCAATTAGGTGCAACAAGTATTGCTTCATAATATTTTATTATATACTAAAGAATTATAAAATATTATAATTTATTACATTTCCTTTATTTGACATTTAATTGATCATACAATATTAATTTTGCCCTTACTTCAAGGAAAAAAACGCAAATTCTAATAAAACTTAATAAATAATTTTACCAATTGTATCAAAAACCCAAAAAAATAAATAAAAGTTTACATTTATACAAACGAAAAAAAATGTAGCCGAAGGTTTATTGTAATGTATCCCAATAATTTTTCATTCAATTAAATATTAATTTAATTTAATTATTAATTACCTATAAAATTTGAAAAATTAAGATAAAATTAACAAACAAATATACTTATAAACACATACATACATACAATCACAAAAATTTCAAGTATTAAATAATAAAGTTTATATTTGATTGATAACATATGAATTTATATTTTTTAATTCTTCTTGATAATTAATAATAAAAATTAGATTTATTTAATTAAATGAAAATTATTCAATACAATGATTAATATTTAGTTAATAATAATTAAGTTTCTATTGATAATTTATAATTTTTCCCCTTGAAGAGTTGGTAAAAATTAGTATTTTATATGTCAACTAACGGTCAACAAACATAAAAGTAATAAAATACAAGATTTTATAGTTCTTTAACAATAAAATATTAGGGTGCAGTAGTCATTGCAACTATTTGTTTATTTCATGATAACTTAATTAATTAAAGAAAAAAATCTAATTATTATAATAGTAAATGATACAGCCACAAATTCTTGTACAAATTGATGTGGCATGATAAGATTGGTTGAATTAAATATCACTTGGGCCACATGATTTATTTTTATTAATTTATATTTTCATTCAACCAGTAAATTAATGCCACGTCAATTTATACAAGAGTTTATGGCTGTATCATTACTCTTATTATAAACACGAGCTGAAAACGAAAACTTGTCAATTGGAAAGTGATTATCCCTTTGTACTAGTAATTTTTTCAAATAAAATAATACTTATTCGAAAAAGAAAAAATTTATTGTATTCAAAATATAATTTGTTTCCATCACTAATTATGTTGATTCCATACACACTTTTTTTTTTCAATTATTGCACTTGAATATTGGTATCTGTATTTATTTATTTATTTACTTTTAAAACCTTAAAACTCATTTAAGTACAATTTGTAATTTCTGAATAAAATCCGGGCTCGCCCGCCCAAGCCACCGCAAGATTGACCGGGCCCGGCCCAATAATTTCCATTTAAATACTTCCACTTTCGTAGCAATTCTTGAAATAGTGGTGCTTTTAAGACCCCTTCAATGTACCGATAGATCCTCTCTTCCATTGAAATTATATGAAAGGACAAGTACAAATATAATAAACCTATTTATATTTATTCCATCTCGTTTGCTTGGACATACATGAATTTTTTTTTTTTATGTTGCAGTAAACTCTTCAATATATATATATGTATATATTATTTATGATTCTCATCCATTCAATTCGTTTACAAAAATTTAAAATAATCTATTTTTTCGGATTAATTATATTTATTCTTGAAAAATTAGTGATTTTGAGTTTTATAGGAGAAAGAAAATTATCAAAGAGAAGAATATAGATAATAAAAATTCAAAAAATTTCACCTGCATAATTATTTTTTTTGAAGGGTGATGTTACAAGCACAATGATAAATTGAACAAAATAAAGGGAATTCACAATAAATATAGGTTAATTTGAGGAAATCTAGACTCCAAAATAGTAATGGCTATTCGAGAAACTTATAAACTCCCAAATACAACTTACAAAATAATAATACAAATTCTTTATTGAATAACATTATGCTTGACTACAACTTCGCTTAGAATTACAAATTTAAAAAATAGCAAACACTAAGCATGTGCTCACATGATGCTCCATAACTTACACCATGATTCCACAAGTAAGTTCAACTATTTTTTGACTAATTCAAAATTAACTGGTAACATAAAATAAAGTAAATAAAAATAGATACTAAAAACAGTAATTAATAAATTATTTTGGGATGTTGCATCATCAATTCCCCCTTGAGAAAACCCTTGTCATCGTGAGTAAATTTTCTTGAGGTATTTTTTTTTTCTCTTTTGTTTCTAATTCATAATTAGATATAACAATGTCTTGAACCTCTCTGGAAGATTCTCCATTAATCCAACCATTTTCTTCATTTCTATTTTTGATATTTTATTGATTTTTGATATTTTATTGATGAATGATTCCTCATCATTGTGCCTGGGCATTTGAGCTTCGCAGTTGAAAGACACCATCTTTGGCAGGCCAGATAAAACTCTTAAGCTTTAGAATGCGAATAGCGAACTTGTTGAATACGTTGAGTTCGCAATGAACCCACTAGCTTCTTGCATTGTTGAAAAAAATTCATTGTCCTTTGAGATTGCCATATAGCCACTTTGTTGGGAACTTTTAGTTTCAATTGAACATGTTTCCTACCTCGAGCTTTGCATCCTATTCGATTGATATTTCACCCATCATGCTCGATAATCGCTCTTGATAATTCTTTTTGTTTAAGAATCATAACTTCTATCAATTTCATTATCCTCTCTAATCACTACTACTCCATTGTAAGGATTTGCTCTTTATATTTATTCCCTTATTTTAATACGAACTGCTACAGATATAATGATAACTTGAGTAAAATAGAAAGAATTCACAAGAAATATAGGTTAATTTGATATAACCTAGACCTCCAAAATAAATATTAGTTCTTCAATAAATATTAGACTTTAAGTACAACTTAGCCTAGGATCATGAATATGAAAAATAGCAAATACTAAGCATATTCTCATATCATACTCCATAACTTATACTATGATTCCACAAATAAGTTGGACTAGTTTTGATTAATTCAAAACTAAGCAGCAACATAAAATGAAGTGAATAAAAATAGATAATACTAATAATTAATAATTTTTTTGAGATGTTGTATCAGGTGATATAAGGAAATTGTTAAAGATTTTTTTTTGGGTTTTTCTGTCAACGGCATAAGAGCTTTATGTTATATTTATTTCCTACATATTGTGAGCTAGCAGAAATCATTCTAATTATTTTATGCTTTACTAGATTAAGACGTGACTAATGTCAAATATTACGGAGTAATTTTGATAGACTCTTTTATTATGAGAAAATTTACCAAATTAGCCATAAAACTTTAGGTAATTACAAAACTAACTACACAAGTTTTTTTATATTAAAACTAGCCAAACAACAAATTTTTGGACCACAATACCCCTGTCAATCTCACCCAAAACTCACCAATACCTGTAACTCACCCAAACTTCTCACCAAACGCCAGCACCATAGAGAGCCAAATCAGAGACCATCATTGGTGGCAATCTCACCGAAATCCCGTTCAAAAACACCAATTTCATCAAAATAACGTCTAATAGTAATCAAAATCTTCAAGATCAACAGTTGAAGTTCAAAAACCCTAGATTAGCAATTTTAAACAATATGCTAGATTAGCAATTTTAAATACATGCTTTATATTGTTCTTGTGTTATGTTGTGGTTGTGTGTTATTGTGATGGTGTTGTTGTTGTTGGTGGTGGTGGTGTATTGTCGGACTGTGTTGGCGGCAATATGTTGCAATTGATGCTGACTAGTTCGTGAAAATTCGAAATTTTTGTGCGACAGGTACCTGTCGCATTGCGTCGCAGAAAAAATTAGATTACACAATCTGAAATTTTATGCGACATGTTTCTGTCGCACTAAATTTTGTGCGATTGCTTATCTGTCGCACAAAAAATTAGATTACACAATTTGAAATTTTAAGCGACAGGTTTTCGTCACCCTAAATTTTGTGCGACAACTATCTGTTATTTATGATGTTGATAAGAAAACTGTACGATGTGGCTGGTGCAACGAAGCGTGTCATAACCGGAAGAGGTACAAGAATCCCATTGCGTCGAGTCGAAGCTAATTATATTGTTTTAAATTCTTATGTATTTTGAAAATTTATTTTTTATTTATTGCACAATTATATATAACAACGTTTTTAATTTCAATTATATTGTAAATTTATTATTTCAATCATATGTAAAAAAAGAAAAGTTCTGTAGGCACCAGTAATAAGTATAAATACAATTGTCTAAACTCTAATATCATCATTACATATCGGCATCATAATATCTTATAATTTCTTATCTTGTAATAGCATATTGATGTTGATACTCTCATGTTATTTTTCTTTGAATATATCTACTACGTTTTTTTGAAGCAATTATGGAATGATGGTGACTGTGGCCTTAATTCACTACAATATAGCTACAACTTTAATAGTTATATTGATGGACGAGAAGAAATTATGTCGAAACGTCTCACAGACGTCAATATGGTTAGAATAGCTACACAATTCAAGATAGTTTCTATTTTTTTAAGATCTTAAACATAACAATTAACTTGCATTAATTAATATATATAGTTTTTCATTCCAGTGAATCTAGGCGGCGATCATTGGATAGTAGGTCGAGTAGACTTTCATAAGAAAAATGTGTGAATTTATGACTCGTTGGTGGCGCTTCGTGATGATAAAATATACAAGGATAAATTCAAGTCACTTGAAATCATATTCCGT
Organism: Citrus glauca; assembly: GCA_029633175.1. NCBI lineage: Eukaryota > Viridiplantae > Streptophyta > Magnoliopsida > Sapindales > Rutaceae > Citrus > Citrus glauca. The sequence goes on from JAQOOD010000004.1 coordinate 23,636,505, forward strand.
CGATGGTTAGAAAATGTCAGATTTTACAACATCCGACATGACTTGCAGAATGCCGTCTCTCGAAATGTCAAAATATGTAAGGGTATGCCATAACAAGAGCCTGGTAGTGGCGATTGCGGCGTTTTTATATTGATGATCACGATATATTTAATATTTGGGCTTAGACTCAATTTTACTAATGGCCACAAACAGTACTTTAGGAAGAAAATTGATGTGGACATATATTAATGGTGATATCGGCCTTTAGGATATTGTGGTGCCAATACATAATGATGATATTGGATTTTAGATGATTGTATTTATAATTATTATTGGTGTCTATAGAACTTTTTTTTTCTTCATATAATCGAAATAATAAATTTGTAATATAAGTGAAATTAAATACGTTGTTATATATAATTGTGCAATAAATAAAAAAATAAGTTCTCAAAATAAATAAAGTTTAAAATGATACAGTTAGCTTTGACTTGACATAATGGGATTCTTGCACCTCTTTCGGTTATAAACTCTTACTAGAAACTGATCAAACGTACAATCTTTCCGAATTAAAAAAGTTGTATTATTGCCATTCATGTACTCCATACGCCCATCCGCCAATGTCTCCCACCAATCGTTGTAACACAATTGAAACACAACTGAATCCATTAAACCTACAAAATAAAAAAAATAACAAATGTGGTTACACATTGTGGGTTTGATTTGTTTCGTTGCAAGTTTCGAAATGATATATTATACACAAAAAATGATATATTTAGCATAAATTATGATCTCCAAAAAATAATATAAATTTTGTGCAATATGATTTTTTGTGCGATAGATAAGCAGTCGCATAAAATTTGGTGCGACGGGAACATGTCACACAAAATTTTAGATTGTGTGATCTGATTTTTTGTTCGACGCTTGCTTGTCACATAAAATTTAGTGTAATGGGCACTTGTCGCATAAAAATTTTGAATTTTCACGAATCGTTTAGCACCCATTGCAATATATTGCCGCCAACACAGTTCGACAATACACCACCATCACCACCATCACCACCATCACCATCACAATAACACACAACTGTTGAGTGTTAGAAAGTGCATATTTATAAAGGAGAAATCGTTATTTTATATATCAAGTATTGCTAACAACCGTTACTTTTATGTGTTTAAATTTCTTGTACTTTAATTATGTGTGTTTTATTTTAATTAAGTATTTGATGTATTTTAGGGGCATCATAGTCATTTCACAATAAACGAGAGATCAAATGGCAAAACGGACATCATTTTTGAACTCAGGACGGTCGAAAACCTTAGGAGGAGTATAAAAGGAAAAATGACACTGTTCACATGTACGGTACTATTCACATGTACGGATACTGTCGGCGTTACTGTGCAAATAGTGGCGGTTGACTGAACTGTGCAAATAGTGGCGGTTGACTTTACTGTGCAAATAGTGACGGTTGACTGAACTGTGCAAATAGTGGCGGTTGACTGAACTGTGCAAATAGTGGCTGTTGACTGTACTGTGCAAATAGTGGCTGATGACGTGGCGAAATCTTGAGCGTCCAAACTGTTTTTAATCCGATGGCCATTATTTACTCGATGTAACTATAAAAAGGGGGCCTCCCCCCCCTAATTAAGCACCTCTGAATCCATTTTTAGGATTCATTTTCTGTAATTCTCTCTCTATCTTGTATTTTCTATGTATTTTAATAAATTCCCATTTTGCCCCTAGTTCAACTATGAGTGGCTAATTTTCTTTCAAGCTTGGGTTGAAGGTGAAGTCTCAACATGTGTCATGGGCTTGATTTGGTAAATTTATTTTCTCTTCCCCTCTAGTTTTTGTGGATGTTTTGACTTCTCGTCGACAAATAATACTAATCTTGTCTAGTACTGCCTTGGTTTCACCGGCTCCCTAGTATAAGGTTATTATTATTTGGCACGATAAGCCCTTAGCACCATATTTGTTAGAGCGTGGTTCATGAGGTGTGGATTTTCCTCTCATGATTTAATTGGTATTAATATGGAATATTTAGCCCATGATGCATGTTGATACGGATCCGGATACCTAAGTACGTCATTTAATAGATTTATAATTCAATTTATTTCTGCCATTTTATTTCCAATTTCAGAATTTAATCTTGCCATTTTAATTTAAGTTTTAGCATATTTCAAATCATTTCCACCATAAATCCAACCATCCATTTACAGAATTAATTCTATAAATAATTAAAATCCACCTCCTCGTGGGATCGACACTCGTCACCATAGATCTACACTACAATAGATTCGTGCGCTTGCGAGTTCAATAAAATTTGCACAACAAGTTTTTGGCGCCGTTGCCGGGGAGGTAAGTAATTTTAATTCTCAGAATTAATTTTTGTGAATATTTCCATTTAATTGTTTTCTTGTATTTTTTTTTTTATTATAAAAAAAAAGAAAAAGTGAATCTACATTTAGAGGTTAGTATTTCTTTTTCTTCTTTAAATTTTGTAATTTAATTTTCAAGTTATTTTTTTATTTCTTCTTTGTAATTTTTATTTATCTTATTAATTTATTTTTAATTTACTTTCACGTATCATTTTGTGTGTTTTTATAGTAAGGTTGTAATAGCGCAATAAGGTTAGTGTTGTAATTTCTCCTTCTTCTTTATTTTTATTTGTTTTGTTCCCATCTTCATTTTTATTTTATTTGTTCTTTGCATGCATGGTCGTAGGTCATTATTACCCAATCTTGAACCTATAGACCTTGAACTAGAAAAAACACTTCGCATACACAAGCACATTAAAAATAACATGGATTTACAAGCACCACAGGAGAGGCCATTTAAGGATTACTTTAGTCCTTTAGCCAATTTGAGCACATCATGTATCAGATACCCAAATGTAGCTGCTAGGAGTTTTGAATTAAAACCTAGCGTGCTAAATTGTCTCCCCACATTCTATGGTTTAGAAAATGAGGACCCATATAATCATTTGAACGATTTTCATGCTATTTGTCAAACATTTAAATATGAGAATTTTTCAGATGATGATGTAAAACTTAGACTATTCCCATTTTCTTTGAAGGATAGAGCTCGTTCATGGCTTAATACATTACCTGCTAATAGCATTTCATCATGGGAACAAATGGTTACAAAATTTTTAAATAAATATTTCCCAGTGCATAAAACCAACGCTATTCGCAGGGAAATCTCGGAGTTTACCCAGAGAGATGACGAGCAATTTTTCGAAACATGGGAGCGATTCAATGGGCTACTCTTGAAGTGTCCACATCATGGGTACGAGAAATGGCACCAATGCCAATACTTTTTGGAAGGATTATTGCCAAATGTGCAAGAATGGCTAATGGCAACAAGTGGAGGAGAGCTTATGTCAAAAAGTGCATCAGAGATTTGGGAATTCTTCCAGCGACAAGCGGATAATTCCCAACAACGGAGTCGATCACTCAGGAGTACTAGAAGGATTAAGGGAGTAAATGAGGTTCAAATTGGTGAGTCAACTTCAGGAATTAAAGAAGTCAAGGAAATGGTTGAAGGACTTGCTCGACAAATAGCATCGTTATCGACTGCTAAATCAACAGAGCCACATGACCTTGACTCATACTCAGATCAAGCCAATGCCATAGGTGTAATGAGAAAAACATCGAATTACAACCCATACTCCAACACATATAATCCTGGATGGAGAGACCACCCCAATTTTTCATGGTCTCAAGGATTCCAACAGAATGGACCAACAGCTCCAGCTCCACCAATGCAACCAATTCCTCAAAATCCTCAAGCCTCTCAGCCCCCATTCAGACCATACAATCAGAACCAGAACCAAAACTACTCTCAACCCAGACCATGGGAGGATTCATTCCAGAATCTCAGGAATGTTACTCACTCCACGATTGAGCAACAGAACCGCACCATTGATGGACTACGCAATGAATTGAGAGCGGGCTTCAACTCACAAGCCCAATCAGTTTCAAGCTTGGAGAAGATGGTGGGACAACTTGCTTCTTCAGTTCAGACTTTGGCAATGACCGTTGAGAAAGGAAAATTTCCAAGTCAACCAGTGCCTAACCCTAAAGGAGTACATGAAGCGAGTACCAGTTCACCACAGCAGCATGGAGAGGTCAAAGCCGTCATGACCTTGCGAAAAGGAAAAGAAGTCGACAATAAAGTGGAGATGCCAAAAGAAAATCAAATTGTACCTGTAAATGTTGAGGACTCATCACCGGAGGAAAAAGAAGACACCAACCCACGAGAATATGTTCCAAAAGCTCCATTTCCTCAGAGGTTAGCGAAAGGAAAGAAAGGAAAATCTACAGGTGAGATTCTCGAAATCTTTAAACAGGTAAGTGTTAACATCCCATTGCTTGATGCTATTAAACAAGTTCCATCTTATGCCAAGTTTCTTAAAGACCTGTGCACTAAAAAGAGAAATATGCATGTTCAAAAGAAGGCATTTTTAACAGAAAACGTTAGTTCTATACTCCAACATAAAATTCCTTTAAAATGCAAAGACCCAGGCTCCCCTACTATCTCATGTAGCATAGGGAACCACACAATTGAGAATGCTTTGTTGGATTTAGGAGCTAGTGTAAATTTGTTGCCTTATTCTGTTTTCGTGAAACTTGGATTGGGAGAATTACACCCAACTCCAGTGGTGTTACAGCTTGCAGATCGGTCCACGAAAATACCTCGTGGTATTGTGGAGGACGTGCTTATCCAGGTAGACAAGTTTTATTTTCCTGTTGATTTCATTGTAATTGACACTCAACCAATACAGGAGTCAAGGAAGCACATCCCCATTATCCTAGGCCGACCTTTCTTGGCAACTGCGGATGCTCACATTCAATGCAGGACTGGAAATATGCAGTTATCTTTCGGCAACATGACCATGGAGCTGAACATCTTCAACATTGCCAAACAACCTCACAATACAGATGATGGAATTGTTGATGTGGATTTAATTGAAGCACTAGTTGATGATACTTTTGTTTCAAACCTTAGTGATGATCCTTTGCAAACATGTTTAACTCACTTTGGTTTGGATTTTGATATTGACAGATCGGTTGATGAGGTCAACGCTCTACTTGACTCAGCACCATCCATGGACACTAATAAATGGCAATCAAGAGTTGAACAACTAGCACCATCAGAAAAGAAACTCATCCCATCATCAGAATCACCACCAAAACTTGAGCTCAAACCATTGCCCAACACTCTGGAATATGCATTCTTGGGGGAGGAAAGTACTTTACCGGTAATCATCTCATCATCCCTCAATGACAAACAAAAAGGTAAGTTGTTGGATGTTTTAAAAGAGCATAAAGGAGCATTAGGATGGACCATAGCGGACATAAAAGGTATAAATCCAGTAGACTGCATGCATTACATTCACCTTGATGAAAATGCTAAATCTACTAGGGAAATGCAACGTCGGTTAAATCCTAATATGAAAGAAGTGGTTAGAACAGAAGTCCTTAAGCTATTAGATGCAGGTATCATTTACCCAATTTCTGATAGTTCATGGGTCAGTCCTGTACAAGTTGTCCCCAAAAAGTCAGGAGTCACTGTAGTTACGAATGCCAATAATGAATTGATACCAACTAGAGTAACTACAGGATGGCGTGTCTGCATTGATTATAGGAAGTTAAATTCTGTCACACGTAAAGACCATTTTCCTTTACCATTTATCGATCAAATGCTTGATAGATTAGCAGGCCATGAATTTTATTGCTTTCTAGATGGTTACTCAGGATATAATCAGATTCCCATAGCACCAAAAGATCAAGAGAAAACCACTTTCACTTGCCCTTTTGGCACTTTTGCATATAGGAGAATGCCATTTGGATTATGTAATGCACCTGCTACATTTCAACGATGCATGTTGAGCATTTTTTCTGATATGGTCGAACGATTTCTTGAGGTCTTTATGGATGACTTTTCTGTCTTTGGTGATTCATTTGATCAATGTTTACGTCATCTAACACTAGTTCTGCAGAGATGTATCGAAAAGAACTTGGTCTTAAATTGGGAGAAGTGCCATTTTATGGTAACACAAGGTATTGTTCTCGGTCACATCATTTCGAGCAAAGGTATTGAGGTTGACAAAGCCAAGGTGGATCTCATTTCCAATCTTCCTCCACCCAAAACAGTCAGAGAAGTAAGATCTTTCCTTGGGCATGCTGGTTTTTATAGACGTTTCATTAAAGATTTTAGCAAAGTTTCTAGACCCTTATGCAATTTACTTGCTAAGGATGCACCTTTTATCTTTAATGATTCATGTCTTGTGGCTTTTGAAAAATTAAAGCAATTGTTGACAACATCACCCATCATTCAGCCCCCAAACTGGAGCTTACCATTTGAACTCATGTGTGATGCATCTGATTATGCAGTAGGAGCAGTATTAGGACAAAGAGTTGATCGAATTCCTCATGTTATTTATTATGCTAGTATGACATTGAATGATGCACAGTTAAACTATTCAACTACTGAAAAAGAAATGCTAGCAGTAGTGTTTGCATTGGAAAAATTTCGATCTTATCTCATTGGTTGTAAAATAATTGTGTTCACAGATCATGCTGCTCTGAAATATCTTCTCACGAAGAAAGATGCAAAAGCTAGACTAATTCGTTGGGTGTTACTTTTGCAGGAATTTGACTTGGAATTCAAAGATAAGAAAGGCACAGAAAATGTTGTAGCGGACCATCTCTCTCGTCTTCATTTTGACACAATTACAGAGCCACTAACATTGAATGAGTCCTTTCCAGATGAGCAATTAATGAGTGTGGAAGTTTTACCTTGGTATGCTGATATAGTTAATTATCTTGTTACAGGCAAACTTCCAGAGCATTGGACTAAGCAAGACAAGGCCAAATTCTTTGCAGAAATAAAGAATTTCTTTTGGGATGACCCATATTTGTTCAAATATTGTGCAGACCAAATTGTCAGACGATGTGTCCCAGACAATGAAATTCAGAATATCCTTTCATTCTGCCATGAACAAGCTTGTGGAGGCCATTTCAGTGCTAAAAAAACAGCGACTAAAGTTTTACAATGTGGTTTCTATTGGCCAACTATATTTCGAGACGCTTATACTTTTTGTTCTTCATGTGATAGGTGTCAACGAATGGGGAGCATTACACGAAGGAACATGATGCCACTAAATCCAATTTTAGTGGTTGAGATTTTTGACGTATGGGGTATCGACTTCATGGGACCCTTTCCCCCTTCTTTTGGCCATCAATACATCTTGGTAGCTGTTGATTACGTATCGAAATGGGTAGAAGCGATTCCATGCAGAACCAATGATCACAAGGTGGTGATAGGGTTTTTGAAAAGCAACATAGTTTCTCGCTTTGGATTCCCTCGAGCAATAATCAGTGATGGTGGTGCCCACTTTTGTAATAAAGCATTCAAAGCTCTTTTGACAAAATATTCAATCACTCATAAAGTGGCGACCCCGTATCATCCGCAAACCAGTGGCCAAGTGGAGATCTCCAATCGAGAAATCAAGCATATATTAGAAAAAACGGTGAGGCCGGACAGAAAAGATTGGTCATTAAGACTTGATGATGCATTATGGGCATATCGAACGGCTTTCAAGACCCCAATTGGGATGTCACCCTACAGGCTAGTGTTTGGAAAAGCTTGCCACCTACCTGTGGAACTCGAGCATCGTGCATATTGGGCTATCAAGAAATTCAATTTCGACATGCATCAAGCCAGCTCAGAAAGAAGATTACAACTGGCAGAACTTGAAGAAATTCGTAATGACGCGTACGAAAATGCCAAAATTTACAAGCAACGAATGAAAGTCTTCCATGACAAGCATATTATGAGAAAATCTTTCACTCCAGGTCAGAAAGTGCTTTTATTCAACTCTCGCTTGCACCTATTCCCAGGTAAGTTACGCTCTCGTTGGTCTGGTCCATTTATTGTTCATACTGTTTTTCCACATGGGGCAATTGAAATTAAGGACCCAAAGAACGGTGTCACGTTTAAAGTTAATGGTCAAAGATTAAAGCCATATCTAGAATACCAACCACATGGAGAAGACACCGAAATAAATTTGAGTGACCCACCAGATTTGAATTGATGTTTTCTTTTCGGTGGTTTGATTTTTCTTTCTTTCTTTCTTTCTTTTTATTCTTTTGCTAATTGAATTTATTTTTGCATAAGTGTGTTTGTTTTACCATTAAGTTTTCTTTTATCATTGTTAATCATGAGTCTCTTACTTAGACCGTTCCTCCTGAACATTCTTAAACCACTTCAACGTGTCAAAAATCATCTCAAAAGGCAGATTCAATTTTGTAAAACAAATCGCATTTGGGCTCTACAACCACCAGAGTTGGTAGCCTATGTTGAGGGTTTAGAACGCCAACTCAGAGATATTGAGAAAAGTGTTTTCGACATCCAGTTGGAGCTTGAGGTAAATTCAATAAGAGGACGATTTTGATTTTCTTTGTGTGTTTTAATTTGTTTTTCTGTTTGTGTGCTTTAGTTTGTTACCCCGGTGAAGTGGCGGATAACGGTACTCCGTGACAATCAAGTCGGTTACTTCAGTTTCCCATAATAACTGATATTCTGAGGCGAAGGTATGAACAGAAACGAGTTTCTAGCAAAGCTTCACAAGCGATTCCCTTCACTTCCTCAGAATGCTCTCTTTACGATCTATAAAGCTCGGTCCGAACGCATGCGATTGCTTATGAGGAATAACATACCTGCTGACATCCGTTGGTTAATCGAGGCGAAAGTACGATTGGCAGGTGAGTTACCTCCAAAATTTATTGCATACATGCCTGGTTGTGGGAAAGGAAATTATGCAAGAAAACGACGAGCTCGAAGAATTTCTGTTGCTTGTCATAAGTGTGCCAGAATGAATTGCAATAAAAACCGATGTTCTTTAGGAATGGTGTCTGATAACAGGGAAGATAAGATTAAATTCATTAGGGATGGCTTGAATAAGGAGTCATTGGACGATATCCTTCTGTCTCTTGAAACGCATCCCAGTGGATATGTGCAAGGAGCGATTCTCCAGTTATGGCCATTATTTCAGAAAGAACATGCACGATATAGTCTCGGGAATCTGACTATAAACGACCCTGTTTGCCAGTTTATAAGAAAACTGGATGGGAAGCCTATCCTCGACCCATAGAGGGCGTTCAAGCCGTTTCTGAACGTAAAACCAGAGGAAGATGTGAGCCACAGTCGCAACTACCTGTAAAATATCCTTTTACTTTACTGTTATTTTATTTTGTTTCACTGTTGTTTTATCAGTTGCATTATTGTCTTTAATAATTTTATTACTATTTGTTTTTACTGTTTGCTTTTTGACTATCGAGCCATGTGCTTTACGCGTTATTTGACACTGACATGCCACCTCATATACAGTTGTGATCCATTGTCACCAAGATTCTTAAATATGACTTTTTGTTATGCACTCACAAATTGTTTTTGAGAAATATTCTAATGGCAGCTACTCCTAATAGACAAATCAAGAACATTTGTGTGCTTTCTGGATTTACCTATGGCAAACATAAAGAGTTCGTTGATGCAGCCATAGATCTTGGTCGAAACATAGCAGAGAGGAAATTACACTTGGTGTATGGAGGAGGTAACCGAGGGTTATCCAAATTGGTCTCAGAAGCTGCTTTTGTCCGAGGAAGCCAAGTGTTAGGCATCATCCCTAGAGTCCTAAAACCTTTGGGCAGTGTGTCTGACTCAACGACTGGAGAAGAGTTAGTCGTCTCAGGTATGCAAGAACGAATAACTGAATTGCTTGATCATGCTGATGCTTTTATTTTCCTTCCAGGAGATCTTGCAACACTAGAGGCACTTATTACGCTAGCATCTTGGGCCCAACTGCACATTCACCAGAAACCCATCGGTTTGTTAAATGTCAATAATTTTTATGATGGCTTTATCGCATTTCTTAACCATGCAATAAGAAACTACTTTGTTCCTTCTAGTGCCAAAAAGCTTTTTATTTGTGCTCACACTGCTAATGAGCTACTTGATATGTTACAAGCTTATAAACCAGAGCCAGACCCCTGGAGCTTTGTGTTGGAGCGTTCAAATGATGATGGTAACAGTAGCCGCAGTAAGAAGTACAAATTAGATTTAACTCTCCGCCTGTAAATATTTTCTTCTGTGTTACACCACCCAGGTGATGTCTTCTAAACTCTACTTCTTTCCTTTCAAACATTGAGGACAATGTTTCATTCTGGTTGGGGGGAGGGAATAGTTGACAATTGTGGAATCTTGGTTAAGTTTTTACTAATTTTTTTGTTGTAGAAACTAACTGTTGCTAACTTTTTGTGTTGAAGATGGCTGAATATGGAGTGTAGTGACTCTAGAAACGCATCTTCATTGTTTAAAAAAAAATATATATATCTTTTTCTTTATTATGTTTTGATGTTTATTTTTCTTCTTCTTTTAATTTCTCCTTTATAAATATACATTTTCAAACAAAAATTTTTGAGTCAAAGATGGCTGAATATAGAGTGTAGTGCCTCTAGAAACGCATCTTCTTAAAAAAAAAAAAATCATTTTCTATCATTTTCTAATTAGTTTTTCTGCATCCTTTTCACATTTCTGCATGCATATTTCCCTTTTACGTTTAGAATAGGTTGGGGGGTAGACTGTTGTTTAAAAATAAAATAAAATAAAATAAATTGTGTATTTTGTTTTAACATTGGATGACATGATTAATTTCAAATTTTAGTATTTGTATTATCTTTAGTTTGAAGTGATGTTACACTATGTTTGCTACTCTACATGTTGATGTCGGAGACAAATATGAGTTGCTTAAAGGAATGAACATATCATAATAAATACCAAGTGAGTTTTTGAGCCTATCATTTTTCTTGGAGAGTAACCCCTTTTGCCCATTTTCTATACAGCTTAGCAGTTTATTATTGTATATACAATCTCTAGATTCATTTTGAGTTAACCCTAAAAAAAAAAAAAAAAAATGAAAAAAATGAAAAAAAAAAAATGTGTGTGTTACTACATTTGGAGGCCCATTTAATTAGTCGATATGGAAGATTATTTAGAGTCCTAAAAGATGATGGAAAGGCCGTCTTTGATCCGTTTGAGCCTTTCTAGCCATCCCTTTTATGAATATCCATAGTTAGCCCTTTTGAGCCTTTAAAAAAAAAAAAAAAAAAAAAAAAAAAAAAAAAAATTTTCTTTGTGAACTTATCATCTTAACCCACTCCGATTTGGAGTATTACCCAAATCTTACAAGATCCTTCACCTATTTATGTTTGAGAAAAATGTAAGTAAATATTTTGTATAGTAAAGTTATGCCTAGTAAAATAAAAAAAATAAAAAAAATCAAAAGAAGAAAAAAATTGTTGCTTTAAAAAAAAAAAAAAAAAAATCTGTGTTTCAAAAGAAAAAAAAAAAAGCAATAATAGGTGAAATCTACCTTGCAACTTCAAAAAAAAAAAAAAAAAAAAAAAAAAAATCCTCTGCATTTTTCTCAAACATATATTTTGTTTTTCCTATTACCCTTCTTTGTTAACCATGTCCCTAGCCTACGTTACGTCCTAATAAAAGTCCTTCTTGATTTTAGGGAACTATAGTCTGAAGTAGAAACTAGTTATATGGGCTAAAAAGATGTAGTGATGCATAAAAAAAATAAATAAATAAATAAATAAATTGGGTTGACTAGTATTTTTATTTGACTTGAGATTGTATTATTTCTAAGCTGAGGGCATATTTATTTCATCCTGGTGAGAGCGTGTGATATCATTTCTTGATTATTTTCTCTCAATTACCATTCATTGGAGTGACTATTTTTTGGGTTTAATTTCTTTGTGAGAGTGTCACTACTTCCAGTAAGATTTTGGGGTTTGACATGTCATTCTCGAAGGTAGCTACGACAAAGTCTACCAGGCTGATTCATGTGGATGGTTGATGTGGGTGTGGTGTTTCTTTAGACTTGAGATAATGCTTATACTTTCATTTGATTGTTATCATTAATCTGATTGAAGAAAAAGAGGTTTAAAAAAAAAAATCATTTTTTGAATTTTTGTTTTCGCTTTATTTGCTAGGGACTAGCAATAAGCTGGTTGGGGGGTGTGTTGAGTGTTAGAAAGTGCATATTTATAAAGGAGAAATCGTTATTTTATATATCAAGTATTGCTAACAACCGTTACTTTTATGTGTTTAAATTTCTTGTACTTTAATTATGTGTGTTTTATTTTAATTAAGTATTTGATGTATTTTAGGGGCATCATAGTCATTTCACAATAAACGAGAGATCAAATGGCAAAACGGACATCATTTTTGAACTCAGGACGGTCGAAAACCTTAGGAGGAGTATAAAAGGAAAAATGACACTGTTCACATGTACGGTACTATTCACATGTACGGATACTGTCGGCGTTACTGTGCAAATAGTGGCGGTTGACTGAACTGTGCAAATAGTGGCGGTTGACTTTACTGTGCAAATAGTGACGGTTGACTGAACTGTGCAAATAGTGGCGGTTGACTGAACTGTGCAAATAGTGGCTGTTGACTGTACTGTGCAAATAGTGGCTGATGACGTGGCGAAATCTTGAGCGTCCAAACTGTTTTTAATCCGATGGCCATTATTTACTCGATGTAACTATAAAAAGGGGGCCTCCCCCCCCTAATTAAGCACCTCTGAATCCATTTTTAGGATTCATTTTCTGTAATTCTCTCTCTATCTTGTATTTTCTATGTATTTTAATAAATTCCCATTTTGCCCCTAGTTCAACTATGAGTGGCTAATTTTCTTTCAAGCTTGGGTTGAAGGTGAAGTCTCAACATGTGTCATGGGCTTGATTTGGTAAATTTATTTTCTCTTCCCCTCTAGTTTTTGTGGATGTTTTGACTTCTCGTCGACAAATAATACTAATCTTGTCTAGTACTGCCTTGGTTTCACCGGCTCCCTAGTATAAGGTTATTATTATTTGGCACGATAAGCCCTTAGCACCATATTTGTTAGAGCGTGGTTCATGAGGTGTGGATTTTCCTCTCATGATTTAATTGGTATTAATATGGAATATTTAGCCCATGATGCATGTTGATACGGATCCGGATACCTAAGTACGTCATTTAATAGATTTATAATTCAATTTATTTCTGCCATTTTATTTCCAATTTCAGAATTTAATCTTGCCATTTTAATTTAAGTTTTAGCATATTTCAAATCATTTCCACCATAAATCCAACCATCCATTTACAGAATTAATTCTATAAATAATTAAAATCCACCTCCTCGTGGGATCGACACTCGTCACCATAGATCTACACTACAATAGATTCGTGCGCTTGCGAGTTCAATAAAATTTGCACAACAACAACCACAACACAACATAAGAACAATATAAAGTATGTGTTTGAAAATTGCTAACCTAGGGTTTTTGAATTTCAATTGTTGATCTTGGAGATTTTGATTGCTATTAGACGTGATTTTGGTGGAATTGATGTTATTAAATAGGATTTCGGTGAGATTGCCGCCGGTGATGGTCTCCAATTGGCTCTTTATGGTGCTTCCGTTTGGTGAGAAGTGTGGGTGAGTTACAGGTTTTGGTGAGCTTTGGGTGAGATTGACAAGGGTATAATGGTCCAAAAGTTTGTTGTTTGGCTAGTTTTGATATAAAAAAACTTGTATGGTTAGTTTTGTAATTTCCTAAAGTATTATGGCTAATTCGGTAAATTTCTCCTTTATTATGTGATTAAATATTATGCTAAAGAGTCTAATTTTGTCACAACCCATATATTAGTATATTATAAACAAATATAATTTTTAGGATTGGAAAAAAGACCGGGCCTACCCAAGTTGGGGTTGACATGGCCTGCCCCACATGAATTGGACCTAGATAAGGGTTCAGGAAAAAAGCCTGGTTTGGCTCGAACTTTTTAATTTGTAAATAAAAATATATCAAATTAAAAAACAACTCAAAATATTATATTAATATTTTTTTATTAGTATTTGTGATTTATTATGTTGTGTTGTTGATATTTTTTATATTACACTATTATTTTATTATGTATTGAATAATTATCGTTAATTTATTTTTTTAGTTTATCAATAATTTATTTTAAAATTAAGAAAGGTCAGGCTGATATAAGTTTGGATGAATTTTTAAAGAACCTGAGCCTATTCTCAATAACTTGGGCTTCAAGTCCGACCCAAAGTCTTAATTTGCTCATCTTAATAATCTTTAACTATGTCACACCCTATATATTAGTATGTCATAATAGTTAATTATAAACAAGTATAATGTTTAAAACTCATAATGAAATAGATAATTTGTACTAATATATAATTTATCCCTATACTCAACGATAGTATTTAAGTGGTTCTGTCTCATTGGGAGTCACTGTTTAGACAATTCATACTTAGCTAAAAGGTGTAGCTTTATCCTTTGCTGTCTCGTGGTACTTGTTGTGTGTCTATGTGCAGATTGTTGAAAAACAAGAAGGCAGCCAGTTGTGGAAGCTCAAAATCATAGCAAACCAAGGTATTGAACTTGTCTCTCTCTCAAGCATGTGTTTGGACGTATTTGCAAGATCACGAGGTTTTGAGTATATTATTTTAAAATTTTGGAGTGAAAAAACTGCTAAAATAAACATTTTGACTAAAATGATTGTTAATCTAGAGGAAAAGGATAATTTTGGTATTAAATGGAAATATAATTCGAAATGGAATTTTAGAAGGATAATTCCCTTTGTAAAAATAAAATTGACGAAAAGAGAAACCCGACCTGAAGAAAGTCGTGTGGTTTAGAAAACGATCTCTGTAAGGGTAAAATCGGGAAATCACCTTATAAGTTCAAAACTCGAAGAGCCGAACGCGAACGCGAACCGCGACACGGACACGAAGCGCGACATCAATATCAACATCCGCTGGGGGGCTGGGATTTGTGGGTGTGTACGCATATGCTTTCCCAAAATAACACCCCATCCATGTCACCGTTGCTTTAACACACGGAATCATCGAAATGACAACTGAATTTGTCTTTCTAAGAAAGAAAAACAACTGAAAGAAAGACGACGACAGGATGGAGGCAATACAGCGCAGAGCGGAGTCGTGGATCAAGGACCAGCGAGCGAAGATGCTGAATGTGTCGTGGGGTCCACTTCAGTGGCGAATGAAGTGGCCGCCGTGGAACGCCGGCGAGAGGGAACAGAGGAAGAGGATTCATGAAGAGTACGAGAAGCGCAAGAAGCAGCTTCAAGATCTCTGCCGCGCCGTCAAGGCCGAGTCCGTTTCCGACCTTCAGGATATTTTGTGTTGCATGGTCCTCTCTGAGTGTGTGTACAAGGTTACTCCTAAATTTAATTTATTTTTAAAAGTGACACTTTATATAAAATGCAAGCCAACTGTAATCGAAAGATTTCTACTGCGTTTTCCTTTTGCTTGTGAATTGTAATTGCATGCCTCAATTATTTTGTATCGAAGTGCTGTAATTTTGATAAAATTTCGTGCTTTCTGAGTTCAGTTGAATAGAATTGGGGCATTGAATGCAAGAACATGTGATATTGTCAACTGTTAGAATTTCATTTCTAGGAAACATGCAATGCAGATGATTTTAGTGTTATGGACTCTTTAGGAAATGTCAGTTTTTGATTATTCTTCGTCTATAGTTGTACCGCACGTTTTGATGTGCTTGTTAGAGCAGTTCTAAAACCTAGAATTATTTTTTTGAGTAATGACTAGTGACTCTGTGTGCAAAGGAAAATGGTTAGTGATAGCGTTTTACATATTATGCTTCATGCAATTTCTAAAGGTGTTGCTGGAGGAATGACAAAATTGAGTCACTTATTTAGAAGTTATGATAGTTGGTTCTTGTGGATTCACGGATCTCAGTTGTCTATGTCTCTAATGAGAGCCACATATGTCTGAAATTTTGGTGGAGAGAAATTTTTTGTTTATAGTTAATGCTATTTTCATCTTGAACTGAAAGTTTCATATGTTGAATGAATTTGTTCATTGTTGCATGGTAGAGACCTGTTATTGAGATAGTTCGAGCTGTCAACAAATTTAAGGCCGACTTTGGAGGACAAATTGTTTCTTTGGAGCGTGTGCAACCTTCCTCAGACCATGTTCCTCACAGGTTTTTTTTTCTTTTAAAGTTTTTCTGTTCATTAGGTTTAGTTTAAAATATGCACTTGCTTTACTAAAGTTATTTGTCTCTATCATTTTTCTAGATTTTTTTTTTCAAATAAAAATATGGCAACAACATTTGATGTAATATTTTTCCCTCAAATTTGAATTTTGACTCTTTAATGTCTTTGCAGGTACCTACTGGCTGAAGCAGGTGATACATTGTTTGCTTCCTTTATTGGAACAAAGCAGTACAAGTAAGCATATTGGATAAATTTTTTGTTGATCTTTTAACATGCTTCCTACTGTTTACTTTTGGAAACATGATTCCTTTCTCCTGTTAACTAGGGATGTCATGACTGATGCAAATATACTGCAAGGAGCTATATTTCATGAGGATGCCATTGAGGAAATGGAAGGGATCGAGTTAGGTGAATCTAAACAAGCCAAAGTACAGAAGGGGAATGGAGAAAACCGGTGGAATCCCCTGGAAAAACCTAGGCAACTAAAAGATAAACCTAAACCTGCCGCACATCGGGTATGAATGATTACATAACTGTTTTCATTGCTTTTAACTTGTGTTTTTTTAGCAGGTTATTATAAATTTGTCTTGTATACTATCATCCGTCCTCTGATGTATTTTATGTATTTTTATGTGTAATCCAATTCATGTTCTTGCTTTGAGTCATTACTGATTGGCTATAAATAAATTAACTTTTTTCCTTTTAAATTATTATATTAGGGTTTCTTGGCTCGTGCTAAGGGGATACCAGCTTTAGAGTTGTACAGACTTGCTCAGAAGAAGAAACGAAAGCTTGTATTATGTGGACATTCGCTTGGTGGAGCAGTAAGCCTGACCTTCCTGCTTCTGTATGAATTTTCAGCACTTTGCTTGTGATTAATGTATTTCTCATCTACTCCATGTGCCATTTAATCTGTAGGTAGCTGCATTAGCTACCCTTGCCATTTTGAGGGTTGTTGCTGCATCCTCTTCATTTAAAGAAAACGACAAAGTTCAGGTCAAATGTATTACGTTTTCCCAGCCTCCAGTTGGAAATGCAGCTTTAAGAGAGTAGGTATCAGATCATTTGATACATAAATACTTATATTAGCTTGTAGAAGAAGGAAGCATTAATATGTATTTTAATTTTTTTCCTAATTTTCAGTGCTATAATAAATTTTTTAATTTTTTATTTTAACAGTTATGTTAACAGAAAAGGGTGGCAGCATTATTTCAAGAGTTACTGCATTCCTGAAGATTTGGTGCCCCGCATCCTATCACCTGCTTATTTTCATCATTATAATAATGTTCAACCTCTGTTGGCGTCTGCTGAAATTAGGACAAATGGTTCATTTGTGTCTAAACATGAGGAAGGGGTAGAAAAATCCAGGGCAGAGAAGCCAAGAGATAATGAAGGCGAGCAGTTGGTTATGGGATTAGGCCCTGTTCAGAGCTCCTTTTGGAGACTTTCAAGGCTTGTTCCTTTAGCGAGTATAAGAAGTCAATTTAACAAGTACAGAGCAAAACAAGTTGATCCTGTAGCATCTTCTGTGACTGATTCTGCTGTGACATCTTCAATCGAAGATGTGGCAGATGAACCGCAATCTCTTGAAATCCAAGAGGGTTCTGATGGCATATCTCTCAAACCACTAGCTGAGACCAATAATGGGCAATCAAATGAAGCAATAAATGAAAAGTTAGCGGAAAAAAGAAACACAGATGTTGGGGATGGGAGGAAATGGCGCAGAGTGCCTTCTTTACCTTCATATGTGCCATTTGGGCAGGTATATAATGTGATTGTACTTCTTTTACTTTCTTTCTATTTTATCTGACGACTTACATGTGTGGAAGAAGGAAAAGTAGTTGAGAAACTGGGGTTCCTTGATTTGATTCTTTAGTAACTTTTCTTTGATTTCCTTTGGTTTTATAGGATTTTTTTTTTGGGTACTTTTAGTGGGTTTAATTTACAATTTGTTTGCTATAAATGAGGTCATTAGGGCTTTGTTTGACTGTTAAGGATGCGTGCTAATCTTGTTTTCTAGCGATTCACATAACTTGTTCCCTTTGTTCGGTAGAATGAAAATACTTTGTTCTTTCTTCTCACTAGATCCCTCTGGAGTAACGATCAAACCCTCTTAAGTTTGTGTTGGCTACCCTTGTTATATCTTGTTGTGTATAGTTCATTTTGTCTTACTAATGAAGCTAATATAATTAACTAAACTGGAAAATGAGGTTCTAGTCAAGTCATTTGTTATATTGCCCAACATAAGGGTATTTCTTTTTGCTGCTTTCCTCTTATGTCACTGAGAATAATATTTATTGTCAGCTAATCTTGATATTATTAAGTCAGTTATGATTGGAGTATCTAGTTTACTAAGACTTCTTTTTTTCATTACAGCTTTACCTGTTGGAGAATTCGTCCGTGGAGTCGTTGTCCAGTGCAGAGTATTCTAAGCTAACATCGGTATGAGCTTCCTTGAATACTCTCTCTCTCTCTCCTTTTTTTTTTTCAATTTATGAAAAGTTTAAGAATTTTTTAAGTTCTTGCAAATGAGGAATGTTTGGTATTTTATTTATTCTACATAATGTAAATGGATTGTAACTAGTATTAGTTGGTGGTTACATATTTGATAAGAATTATTTGGTGGTATCCTCTTCTTGAATCTCTCATTTTGCTTGATTTATTCTGGCAAAGACATTTTCAGGTCAAATCTGTGATTGCTGCATTAAGGGAACGATTTCAATCACATTCTATGAGATCATATAGGTCTCGATTTCAGAGGTAATGAAATGCTTTATGTACGTACATATGATTATGTCTCTCTGCTTACATCTTACTCAAATTTCTTTTGTTAAGTGAAATTACATGAGTCATATGTTGGATAAGTGGAATCTACTAAAAGATACAGGAAAGAAACTTAGTTGTCTGAAGAGTCTGGAAAATAATAATTGTTTTAGGTGCTGCTAAACTTGCTTAAAATGATCTCAAATAGATTGAAGATCACGGACTGAAAACTTAAGAAACTATGAATTCTGCTTACATGGAATCCAACTAGTGCTGGTATGAAATGTCAACACTGCTACTTCTATTATCATCTTGTAACTTTGAAGACACCAGAATTATGCTATTGCGGTGTTTACAACCACCATCATGGTGCCACTACCTCTGCTGTTGTGACCTTGGTGGACCTAGATTTGAAAATTGTAGAGGAGTCGAAGTGGAAAAAAATGAGGGGACTGGAGTAAAAATAATTTTATTTTCAGGATTGAATTATAAATACATGTTTATTTTTTTCAAACTTGTGGGACCTGGCCTCCACCGGACCTACTCTACTTCTTTTTTGTCACCACTTTGGAAATTAATGGGGTGTTTAATATGTCATTATCGTGTTTTAATTCTAGATGATGACTTCAGGACAGAGAATATTAGATAACAATACTATTTGTGACAGCAAGAAAGTAGTGTTTGCCTGTATCTGGTATGCAGACTCCTAGACGTCTCCATTTTATTAGGCATTTTCTCGTTTCCTTTTTTTCGGTGCATGCCTCTGTACTCTATACCATCTACAATAGAACCTCGTTAAATTAATACTCGATAAATTGATAAATTTGATCAAATAGTAGTTTTTGTAGATCCCAACTTGGTGCCAATACGGTAAATTAATAATTTGATAAATTTATTAGATTAAAAATAAATAAATAATCTTATTTTCTATAGCACCCAATTAATACATAAATTAATCAATAACTAATTTGAAGTTTCTTTGTTGTACTAATATAGCTTTACATGTTTCATCAGTCGCTATTGCTTTTTTAACACTTTTTAGATGAAAGCCATTGTTGTATTCTATCTGTTATGTTAGGAGAAATAAGAGAAGGATCAGCTTAATGAACTTTGTAAAAAAAAAAGTCTTCTCTAATGAGTTACCATGTAATCTTGATCTAGTCAAAGGATTATCAAGTGACCGATTCACTCAATCAATATCAAATCAGAATCGTATCATACGACTTGACAGAATCATTACATTCTCTAATTATACTACCTTTATACTTCATAAAAATTTCCATTATGAATGTGATATTAACTTTATAAATAATAAATTATTAATTTATTGATGAATTAATAATTATTAATGCAATATATTAATATTTGCTAATTAATAGATTTTTCATGGACCCAAGACTATTAATTTATCGAGGTTTTACTGTATTTTACTGCTTTTTCCAAAACCCTACAATTACTGGTTCTCTTGATAAAATTTAAGCTAGTTTGTTAAGATTTACATGAAGTATTAAATGTTAATGTGATTGTGGTAAATCCTCATCTTTCATATTTTTAGGAATGTTTCTCTGATTATTCAATTTGAGCAAGTTTTCTTTTGTAATTAGCGTGAAATGTTATTGTTGCAGGTCTAATAATTGATTCTTTTTCCTTACAGAATCTATGACCTGTGCATGAGTGATGGTGCTGCCATATTCTCTGGAATGGAGCAACTACAGCAGTTTCCACATTTACAACAATGGCTTGGCCTTGCAGTGGCAGGTACCGTTGAGCTTGGGCATATTGTTGAGTCTCCAGTTATCCGTGCTGCTACTTCTGTTGTTCCTCTGGGATGGAGTGGGATTCCTGGTGATAAGAATTCAGAATCATTAAAAGTTGATATAAGTGGTTTCAGGTTGCATTTGTGCTCGCTGGTTCATGCTCAAGTAAATGGTAACTGGTATTTACATTTTCTCCTTTTTCTCAATTCCTTTTTGCATCAGTTTTGGTATGTTTTTTCATGGGAGCCTAATTTTATCTTCAATTGTATCTGTTCTAGCTGTGGCAATTCCTGTATTATGCACGTCTTTCCTAAGTCCTTTATTTTTTCTATTTTAATTTTTAATTTTTAAAGTTGATTTTTTGCTGAATCTTTTGTACTTTGAATGATATGATCTCCGTTGTTGGTCTTTAGTTCTTTTGAGCGTCTTAATTTTATCACCCAACAGTCATAGTCTTTGTCTGCTGATAAAAAGAAATTTACATTTAACTATTTCTGAATAAACCCAAAATAAAATAAAAACGGGAAAAAAAAGTCGACATAACATATATATTAGAACCTCTTGCTTTTTTAAGGGATTTTGGCATTTTGCAAAGCAGCTATTTGCCGAGGGATCTATGATTGCAGCTCTCGACAATCAAAAAGCCTTGTATAATGCCGAGTCTAAAATTTGTATACTGGGAAGGATGAATAAGAATAGAATAAAGTTGTCTGCTTGTCAGATTATTCTTTTTTCTTTTTCCTTTTCGTTGTTGTCTCTGCGGTCTGCCATAGAAAGTGTACAGATTCATAGGTGCTAAGTGCAGGCTTGCATTATTTAAATAGTGGATAATAGCACATATTTTCCCTTTTACAGAAAACTGATGTAGAAGGGAACAGGAACTTTGTGAACTTTGGAACTTTGTGAACTTTGCCATAGAAAGTGTACAGATTCATAGGTGCTAAGTGCAGGCTTGCATTATTTAAATAGTGGATAATAGCACATATTTTCCCTTTTACAGACATTGATAGTCACAGATACTAGGTCATAAAAATTGATTTGTGATTCAACTTTATATGCAGCATAAATTTTTTGGGGGGGCATTACTTTATAATCAGAATAACTTTGAATCCATTTTATTAGATGAGTGAAATGGTTTATTGTGTGTGAGATTCCTTGTTTTTCATCACATTATGTCTCTCAATCAGGTGTTCAACTACAGTGGAGTCTTTTCCTTCAGCTCCAACATACTCTTCCAATATTGGATTACAGCCAGAATTACAACAAATGCGGGTCTTAGTTGGAGCTCCTCTAAGACGACCTCCAAACTTATCAATTTCAGTCTTTCCTTCCATTGATTCAGAAACTATTGATTGTTGTATGGAACATGGTTCAGGGTCAGCTGATGATGAAAAATTCATCCGTCCCGAGGGTTTGAGTGATGTTTTTATATTCTGCACCAGTGATTTTACCACAGTATTCAAGGAGGTGCACTTCAGAACTCGTAGGGTGCGACTACTTGGCCTTGAGGTATTGATTTGCTACATTATAAATAATGTACCACGTACTCTTGTTTGTCTTCCCCGCCCACCCCCCCCCCTCCCCCACCTCTCTCTCCTTCTGTTTTTGGGTGACAGAGATTATGGCTTATTGTTTTGTATAGGGTGCTGGTAAAACTTCTCTTTTGAAGGCAATACTCGGTCAAGGCAAACTTGTCAGAACTACCAATTCTGGGAATTTGGATGCAGAGGCTGATGATCAAGAAGGTATTGCCGGTGGTCTATGCTACTGTGATTCAGCTGGTGTAAATCTGCAGGTACATTTGTCTCCCCTTTTGCTTGTAGTTGTGCCTCATTTTTTTCCCTTTGTGGAAAATAGCTCAGTTTCCAGTGTAAACCTTCAGGGCTGCCAATGAGACCTGATTTTATGTAGTTTTAATAAGATTGTACTTGCATGTGATTGCCAACTTTGAATTTGCACATTTGGAATAGAATTCAAAAGGGTGTATGCACATGAATATATTCATATATAATAACTATGATGGAGATATATTGAGGTATCTGCTGGGTTTGAATCCTTATCAGATTAGAATCAAATTGATTTAATCTAGCTATAACTGGATGTCTGACTCAGTGTTGATTATCCCTGCCGGTAGATTAACCATTTCTATCAGGGTGGTTGATTCGGGTCAAACTCACTCTGGCGCTATGCTTTGAGAATGAACCTTCATACATGTCTTATAATGTTCTACAATTTCTGTTGTTGGTGGAGATTTTGGTTTCTGATGGCTGAATGGAGAGAGTTGAAACTTAATTTTGCCTTGTTGAAATTTTAAGTTTAGGTTTGTTGACAATCATTCACTTCATAGTTGCTCTTGGTCCCTAAAGAATCCATTCCCTTCATGTTAAATTATCTAAAATACTGCAGTCTGACTTATTATTAAATGACTTGTAAATGTTCCTTGTTGAACACTTCTATGTCATATTTATTTATTGCATTCACTTGTAAATTGCCGCATGCTAGTTGACCACTGAGTGTAACTCATACATTTGTTTCTTTCTCCATTTGATTTAGATGACACGTTTTCTGACTGATATTTTGTAAGACAAACATCTTTATGTTCTCTTTTTATTATTGATTTCTGCATCATGCTGTCTGATTGAATGGATTAACTTGCTTATATATATAATAATGATATAAAATTCTGGGCCGTCTTCAACTAATATGCAGGAGCTAACTATGGAGGCTGCTCGTTTCAAGGATGAAATGTGGATGGGAATCCGTGACCTCAGTAGAAAAACAGATTTGATTGTTCTTGTGCATAACTTATCCCATAAGATACCTCGGTATAATTACTCAAGTGCATCAGGGCAGCAGCAGCCAGCCCTTTCACTTCTGTTAAATGAGGCTAAAGCTCTTGGAATCCCTTGGGTCCTTGCCATAACAAACAAATTTTCAGTCAGTGCACACCAGCAAAGAGCAGCAATTGATGCAGTCATGCAGGCTTATCAAGCATCTCCTAGCACCACTGAAGTTATCAATTCTTGCCCATATGTTATGCCTGGTGCTGTCAGTGCTTCTTTGTCTTGGGGTGCATCGGGTGGAGATTCAGATGGGAGGTCGGGTGCACAGAAGCTTCTTCATGCCCCAATTAATTTAGTCTGGAGGCCTTTTCAGAGAAAGGACAATATTTTACCAGTGGAGGGCATAAACTCCCTAGGTCAGCTTGTGCACCGTGTCGTCCGGACCCATGAGGAGGTCTCCTTTCAGGTAGAAACAATTTTTTAAGTGTCTTTTAACACTTTTATTATGATGACTTTGTGTACATTTAAGAGAATTGACTTTGATTTTGGAATTTTTTTTGGGGAGATGTAAAAGAATGATCAGGGTCATGAAATTTCATAGCTGACAGAGAATTCTACACTGGAAAAATAAATAACCCCTTGCGGCCGCCTGCTTGGGATATTTACATCTTACAGGTTTCTAAACCATCCAGTCTTTTAGGTTGGCTAGTAGTCCCAGTTAGAACTCGATGAACTTAGGTTGAGATGAAAATTCCATTGATGAGTAAAGAAAAAGATGTGGTTCTACTCTGTTTTGATTTGTCTAGTATTAACATTATTGAACTTAAAATGGTACTAGTCCACTAGATGCTTTGTGGACAATGATACCATGTTGACATGTCTGACATACAAACCATATTTGAAACATATGCTATCATGATACTGATTAAATCCGATGGCTTTGTACTTTATTTAGATTGAAAGTTTAATAACTATAGCTTTACATGAATTGATGGTGCCAGTCCGATGGTCAAAATACTTATAACATTTAACTACTAGTTTTTCTGAATTTTGTCCTGCAAGAAACTGTCAAGGAAGGCAGCAATTAGTTGGAATTAGTTAATTTGAAAGTCCTTTTATCTGTGGGATTCAACTTTGAATTCAACATGTTCATGAATTTGGGTATTCACAATGTTTGAGATTTGATGCAGTAGTCAGTGGCATGTAGCTATGTTTGAGATTTGATTCAGTAGTTAGTGGCATGTAACATGTTTGACTGGGTCAGGTGAATGTAAGTTGATTGTTAGGAGAATCAACTTATGGGTTATTCATCAACGTTTTCTATATTTAAAATCTGTTGTGTTTGGAAGCGTGTTTGTCTCTTGTTTACTGGTTTATTTGTCTGATGTTGTTGCTGACAATTTTGAACTTTTTGTATTGCAAATTTCAAGGAACTTGCTACGGATCGGCTGTTGGCAGAGTTGGAACGAGAGCGTGTTATGGCAATAGATGCCAATGCAAAAGCCAAGTCATCTTCTATGACGGCTGCTGCCGTGGGTGCTTCCCTTGGGGCTGGTATTGGCCTTGTCTTGGCTGTTGTTATGGGTGCAGCATCTGCTTTGAGGAAGCCCTGAACATTCAAAATTTTGGCCCCTCTTTAATGATGTGAGGATCACTTCAAGGTGAATGCGCGTAGTCCTTGTGTGTTCATAGTTGTGTCAATGAAATTGTCCTAGGCGATTTATTTATTCTATTGATGTATATTTTACTAGAATTGCTTAGAGAGAGACTGTAATCTCACTAATCTCAAACATATGAAGAGAAACTTGAAATTCTATCTGGAGTCTATGACATCAGTTCAGTGTAGAAAAATCTTTTTCTTCATTTCAACCGTTAATTTCCTGATGATTTGATTTCTTAAGGTTTCGGATCCCCTTAAGAAAGATGAGCAACCAAAGCCGAGATGTTCCATAAACTTTGTTTTAATTAATGAAATTCTCCGTTACATAATAAACAACCAATTAAAAAATAATTAATTCAAAAAAGTACGAATACGATCATTTTATAGCTTGTTCCAACAAAAGCATCCTTCAGCTACTGAGTAAAAGACCAAATATGAAAAATTTGCTTGGTCTTCTAATTGGAAGAAAGCTAGAAACAACACAAGCAGTTTGTATTTGTACCGCCAAGGAAGGATAGGATCCTGTGTTATAAATGAAAGAACAGCTAGAGCTTATTTAGCACAGCATGAGAAATTCATCATGCTGCCTTTTGAAGAGTTGGCCCCATCCTTAACCAGGGTTACTCGATTTACAGACAATTCAGCTTTGTATGCATCAGAGTTGAGTACTTTCCTGCTGATGTTGCTGTAAATTTCTCGGATGACAACCTCAAAAGCAGCTTCAACATTAGTAGAATCAAGAGCTGATGTCTCCATGAAGAACAATCCTTCTTCCTCCGCAAGGCTTTTGCCCTCCTCCGTGCTAACATCTCTAATGCTATCCAAATCACACTTGTTCCCCACCAGCATTCTTCCCACAGCAGTATCACAGTGAGCTGCGGCAACGCATGCATCGTTCAACTCATTAAAAAACAAACTTTGGCTTCACACAACAGACACATTACCAACAATAATAGCACACAATTTGTCACGGTTTTGTTTTGTTATTTAAGACTAGACTGTAATCCAAAACGCTAGCCAAAGATCATCTCTCTCACTAGTCATGCGTGATAATACGAACTATACCCACAATTCATTAGACAAATATATCACAAGAAGAGAAAAATAATCCGAATGAAGAAGAACTTACTGGTGAGCTCCTCAAGCCAGCGTTTAACACTGTCGAAGCTGCTTCTCCTGGTAATATCATAAACCACAAGAGCACCAACAGCTCCCCTGTAATAAGCAGAGGTAACAGCTCTAAATCTCTCTTGGCCGGCAGTGTCCCAGATCTGGGCCTTCACTTCTTTCCCATCAATATCCACCACTTGCGTCTGAAACTCAACTCCTATTGTCGCCTTTGAGTTGCTGTCAAACTCATTCCTCGCGAACCTAGACAACAGGTTCGATTTCCCCACCGCAGAGTCTCCTATCAATACAATCTTGAACAAGTACTCTTCTCCCCCTCCTCCTTGCTCTTCTTTACCCATTGCTCTGCCTTTTGTTCCCTGATAATTGGGCTTTTGATGAAAATGCGAAGTGAAGGGTTGAAAAGGTGGCAGAGAGAGACAAAGCGGCGTGATTGGCGGGGGAAGATATATACTTCAGCGGCGGACTTTGATACATACTTCAGCGGCTTTAAGTGACTTTATATTAGTGCGTTGAGATAAGCTTTATGCGGATTTGGTTAGTTTGGTGGCCGATTGAAGAAATGTCTTCATGTTATAACAAAATATTGGCAATAATTAATTTTGTTTTATTATTGTTGTTGTTATATAATTATGAGAGGCAAGAGCAATGACATGTCCATAGTTTAACGAAACGAACACGAAGGTTTTATTATTTTTTTAAAAAAATAGTTATCTAGATAATTTTTTATGATAATTATGTTTTTTTTATTATGATGATCTAATTATTAAAAAAAAAGTTATGTGACCACTAATATAAATAAGAGAGTAATCACATTATTATAGATGTTGCTCTCATTTTCTCTTATTATTGTACTTATTATAAAATGAGGGTCAACAATAAAAACATTACTTCGTATCTAATTATCTTGTTGGTATTTGTTATTTCATTTGGTTCGTGGTTTCCCATTACTTCATACTTCTTGATGATGAGGTTGCTACCTGCCAGCCACTGCTCCTTATTATTGGATTTCAACATTGTCTTTTGCCCCTATGTATTGAAGATTCCCATGTGATTGCGACGTTAAATGTAAGTTGGTTCCTAATGAGCCTCATTGAAAATCCAACACCCCCCACCACTATTTCACATCTATGATTATTATTATTATTGGGTAAAAAAACTGTGATCCTAATTGAGCCTTATATACCATTAAGTTATTATTATTATTATTTTTATGAGCCATTAAACTCTTGAACTGTCTTTTAGACCCAATATCTGAGTTGCTGCAGACCTCAGTTTTAAAAGAAGGTTGAATTATAATAATTTTAATTAAGTGTGGCATCACCTTAAAAAGCTTATCTCGTGGACTTATAAGTGCCTAGAAAGTACTCTCTCTTTCTATAAGCTGCAGTACTCTTTTGCCTCTAGAACACCTTTTGTTTGGTAGTTTAATTTTTTTTTTTTTAGACGTATTGAGATAATGGATATTGAATAATGATAATAGATACAGCATGTTTGATTGTGCTACCTCTTTCGATTGACTTTTTGAAATAAGAGATATTTGAATAATGATATTCGGCCCTAATGATAAGAGAAGCCGATAAAAACGATCTCTCATGGTGTTGTCTTGATACCCTCCGAAAGGATGCATCACAATAAGTCAATAAATCTCTTGGATTAGGATTTAAGCACCATTAAAGATTATAATCAACAGCTAAAGATTCTAAGTTTGCTATCAGAGGGACAAAGGAAATTAATCAAACTTTGTGGTTAAAACAATCAGTGATGCAGCTTTCATATGTAGTATAATTTTTTTTTTGTTTGACGCTCCTTGTATCTCAATCATTGACAAAAACATTTTCATAAATTTCAACAAAGAATATTAATGGAAGACTACCTTTTGGAAGCAGTTGTTTGAGTCCTCCACTCATTGTGGTGGTAATTAATCTTGTGAGTCAAGAATGTCTGCTGTTGTATCCCCACATCCATTATCGGTTATCACTTCCCGCTTTCAATCACTCTTATAAGTAGAGTCTCAATGTGATGGAGTTTCAACGGAAATAACAAGCAAAACCATGGCTTTGCTTCAGAGTCTTGTTCTCTTACTGTTTCTACACATTTGTGCTGCAGATCCTTTGGGAGAGTTTTGCAATAAGGACTCTAACGTGAGTGGCAATGGCATGATATCAGCAAACATAGATAATTTGCTGGCTGAACTAGTTGCCGAAACTGCTAAAACTGGCTATATTGCTACTTCTTATGGTAAAGACCAAGACAAAGTCTTTGGCCTGGCTCAATGCAGAGGAGATGTGGACAGCAAAGATTGCGCGAGCTGTATCCAAGATGCAGCGAAGCAAATCCGCCAACGTTGTGTAAACCAAGCTGATGCCAGGATTTGGTATGACTATTGCTTTTTGCGATACAACACAGAGAATTTTGTTGGGAAAGTTGATACCTCGTTTGGTATATTCTACTACAACGTTGAGAATGTGACAGATCCCAAAAGTTTTAACAAAGAACTGGGAGCCTTAATGGACGAGATTAGATCACAAGCTGTTGTGCCGAAGAACGAAGGACTTGGCAAAGGTGAGACTACACTTTCACCATTTGTGACACTTTATGCCTTGGTGCAGTGCACTAGGGACCTGTCTCAGATAGATTGTGCTCAGTGCTTGGCTATTGCTGTTGGAAATTTTCCCAACTTCTGCAACAACAAGAAGGGGTGTCGGGTTCTATACAGTAGTTGTTACGTTCGCTATGAGCTGTATCCATTTTTCTTCCCTCTTGATTCAAAAAATACCCTCGCTGATACTTCCATCAAGGTGGTCGTCTTTCCTTAAATCTTCCCAATCCTAGTTTGTTAAGCCAAAGACAGTTTCTTCGAAGAAAACAATGAATGAACTTTAAGACAAGGTCATTTCAGCAAGTAATTTTCTGCATTTACATTCACCTGTGTACATTTAGATGAACTAAGCATAAAACAAGTGAAACAATACAAGTATGATATGGAATGCCTCCTTTGTTTCACATCTCCACAAATATATTTACACGACATTTTTCATTTCTGTTTGCAATCTGGGAATTGGAAAGCTAAACAAAGAATTTTCTTCTTTTTGGAGTTGTATTCTGCTGGGAGTCCAGTTAATTGTAGGCTTTCCCCAGGCTTCTAGGAAAAGGGATAGCATCTCTAACATCGGTGAGACCAGTAGTGAAGAGAACCATGAGGTCAAACCCAAAGCTAAATCCAGAGTGCTTGACTGTTCCATGCCTGCGTAGATCCAAATACCATTCATACTGTTCTCTTGGCAATCCCAGTTCCTTGATCCTGAAGACAAGAAGAGAAAAAAAATAATAAAAAGGA
This sequence comes from Citrus glauca, assembly GCA_029633175.1. Classification (NCBI taxonomy): domain Eukaryota; kingdom Viridiplantae; phylum Streptophyta; class Magnoliopsida; order Sapindales; family Rutaceae; genus Citrus; species Citrus glauca. Next base: position 23,666,028 of record JAQOOD010000004.1, read on the forward strand.
GATTTGATAAAGATATATTTTGGTTTCAGCCATTTCTTAAATCACTTCAACAATTTCTCCTCATTTTCAAGGCTCAAAACTTCATTCAGTAGAAAGTCCACTAAATTTAACTCATGTTATCTACAAACTTATTCTGTACAAGCTGACCTAAGATTGGATTACCTTGTATTCAACATATCTATGCGTTCCTCATTTTGGCTACCTGTAATCACTGTCCCACCCTGCAAGCAAATGCATTCCAGTTTTATAACTAGCATTCTTGGATATAATTTGTAGTGGAGGTCTTTCATATTTTTGGAAAGATCTTGAGCTTACCTTTGGTACAACCATATCAAATGCTGCAACTGTGTTTCCATCATCATTCAGGCGCACATAAAATGGTTTAACTGCTTTAGGATAATTGTATACGATTACAGGCCTCTTATAGATCTCATCAGCCAAGTAACTGTCATTCCATGAATGGAATGTTAAGTATTAACAACCAGATGAGGCCTTAGCTCCTATAGTTCATCTAAGAGCAATTTTAAACTAAAATCAGAATATGAATACCTTAGATGTTCTGCCGTGAGAGCTACACCCCACTCCAGTTTTGTCTCAAATATCTTCTCTGTAACCTGGTTAACAAGAAACCTTTATGTTATAACAATGCTGAAGTGAATATGTCTTGTATTTTGAAACAACCAATGGATATGTTCAACTTCACCTTTTCCAAAGCCTTCACTGCTTCTGTATAGGTGATTTTTTCAAAAGAACTTGATATCACTGACTGCAGACGATCAATACAGGTCATGTCAATTCGTTTTGAGACAAATTCCAGATCTTTTGAGCAATCTTCCAATATCCATTGGCAGAGAAACTTGAAATAGTCATCCGCACATTTCATGGCATCCTATGAAATCCACAACGTTTTTAGCCAGTTGTTATAAAATTTTTCAACTGAGAACTACCAAACAAAATTCTGATTGTCTTTAAAATTCTATAGAAATTTTACTGGCAACCACAAGCTTTATCTACGGTGCAAATGGTCTGCCACCCAAGGCATATCATGTGTACATGAGAGTCCCTTGTTTATAAACTACACAAAACTGAAAGGAACTCTAAAAAGCTCCTCACGTTGTCAATTGATCAGAAAAATGAGGATAAAATGTTCAGCAATAGCTTCAAAACTTAGATTTCTTTGCTAAAAGGAAAAATAAGTAATGAAGAGTATTTTTGCATGAGGTCTGATAAATAATGCAGCTTGAAGGCAGAAATGTGTAAAAGCATATAAAAGTAAATAGCAGAGATACTTGAAAATATAAGGTCAAGGTTTAATACCTCTAATTGTGAAAAAGCTATTTCAGTCTCAACCATCAACATCTCTGCTGCATGTTTTGAAGATTCCTTTTTCTCTGCTCGAAATCTGGGTCCGAACGAGTAAACATTTCCAAGGGCACATGCATAACTCTCCAAATGAAGGCGACCAGAAACAGTAAGATATGTTTGGCGAGAGAAGAAATCTTCAGAAAAGTTAACTTTATCAGTCTTAACTGAAGGCGCTTGTAATAGTTTGTCTCTTGATTCTAGGTGTGATACTAGTTCATTTGTTTTCCGTAAATCCTGAACTGCAGCAATGAGTGCCTCCCTATTGCTTTCACTTCTCTTGAGTTCTTCAACTTTGTTGCTTTTTTCCTTTATCGAAGCCTTCAAAATGTCAAGGTTAACACCTTCAATATCTTTAGCAGTTTTCGGCCCCTCTTTTTCTCTCTTGTCAAAAAGAGTAGTAACCTGGAACTTCTCACTAAATCCTTCAGAGTCTGTGGTTGTGATAACGGGCACTTGAACATACAGAAACCCATGGTTTTGGAAGAATGTGTGAGTTGCATGAGTCAGGGAACTACGGATTCGCATAACAGATGCCACCTGCAGAATGCAAAACATGCTTAATCAGATAGATGGATGAGCATTTAGACAAAGCTAAGTAAGCACAAGATGTCATACTTCCTAGCTATAACATTCGACAAACAATTCAAATGAGACAGGACAGACAGAAGAGGAATTGATGCACAAGCTACCGTTGTTGTACGAGGACGAAAATGGGCAGAATCCCGCAACATATCCATGGGAAGTCGCTTCCTTGATAATGGATATTTATCATGATCAACTGTCCCAATGTGAAGAATTTTCTCTACTTTTAGTTCAACAGCGTGTTTCCCTTGAACTGACGGCTGCTTCAGTACACCTTCTACCATTATACAAGTTCCAATAGGCCGGATTTTGCCAGGGGAAACTAAAGTGGATTCCACCACAACCTGAGAGTTTGTAAAAGCAGTCAAAGGAGTGAACATGAAGTAGCTATGAATTTTTTCAGAAACAACTTTAATCAATTAAAGTCTCTTAACACGTATTCTCACTGTCAAGTCTTTTAAAAAGCAACAGAGAATTTCAACAAGCAGATAAACTACATGACATTTTTGTACCTGAAGACTAGCCACACAAGAACCATCACTGACTTGCAAGAAAACAGTGGAAGGCGGCGGTGGCTTAGGAACCAAAGCCTCCAACTTCTCGCGAAGAGGAACATTGTTGGAAATGCCAGCGCTACCACCAAGAACCCTGATTATTGTCCTGAAAAATGGGATTCTTGATTGAAGAATCTCCACACAGCTCACGTCTTTCTCTTTCTCTTTCTCCTTGGAATTCGTTGCCGCTGCATCACCAGCAGCATCAGCCGGCGGGGGAGGCATAGGCTCTTTCTTCACTTCTTTCGAAGTCTTAACCCACCCACCAATCACCACTCTCTCGTTCAGCAATCCCAGCCCTCCATCGCTGGATTCAAGAATGGTTTTTACAAGTACCCGGTTCGAGTACCTCCACGTGAGAGTCACCGGGGTGGCGCCGGTGGTGGTCAAAGCAATTTCTTCTTGGGAAGCGGCCATTTTGTGATTGTCAAGATAGAAAGAATGTGACGATCGAGTTGATTATCATAAAATGAGAAATGGGAAATGGTATTGACAGGATTGTGAAGAAGCGACATGGTAGAAATATAGAAGACAGATGGATGCTTTACTTTTGGGGAGTGATTTTGGAGAAGGGAGAGATTGGTGGTGAAAGGAAAAGGATTGTTTTGAGGAGGACTTGATGAAGTGTAGGCGGCAAGGTTTGGTATTCTTCAAGAAGCGGGAAGCCTAACCGTTTTTAAAATGCGGCGGCTTGTAACGATAATCCAAAGGACACGGCAATCTTTGGGCTAACAAGATACCTGGGCCTCTTCATGGGTATGGGCCCAACTTTTGTTTTCTTACCCATATGTGTTTTTATCATTTTATATTTTTATGCAAACCACATATTGGTCGGACCGATAATTTTTTTTTTACAAATTCTTAGAAAATTAATTATATTATTTCATTATTTAATTGATAACTGCCACATTTTATTATCTAACACAATCATTTTTCTATAAATTAAAAATTATTCACCTCAATCTTAAGTAGGCTTGAATTTATTAAATCAAGCCAAAAATGATTTAATTTTGACTTCTCTATTTTTTTTTAGTCCGCTAACACAGATATTATTTGCTTCCGTCACTTTGGCAAAATTTTTAAGTCCTCAATCATTAATTCTGTTTATTTTATATAAAAAATATGAAAGAGCCTATAAATTTATTTGTGTCATTGTGTGGCCTTATAAACCAAGGTTGTTAGGAATTTTAATTCCCCATATACTAGTTATTCAGAGAAATTATATCTATGTGGGAAAACAGGATCCCGAAACATCATTTCCTAAGTCTGGATGCTCAATTTAGAATTGGTTTATTGAAAACTGAACATGCTTTTATTTAATTTGCACAAGATCCATTGATGAAGCAAATATTATAAAATAATATATATAATATCTCTCTCACTCACCAGGCCTTTTGAATTTTGCTTCCATTCATTGTTTATATATGAAGCTAGATTTGGGCAAATGCAATTACACGACAAAAGATAATCCACCGTGTATCCACATAATCATGTTATCTCTACTAAAACCACATTCACATAGAGTTTATGGAAATTATTCCGTTGTAGGTAAAATCTTATCTTCTATTTAGCAATCATATTTTTCTACACTAAGAATTATTACACTCTATCTTATTTAGAGCATACGTATTTGACGCATGTTAATCACCTTCTTGAAAATACCTACTCTCATGTTTAGCTTATTTGAGAGTCCCTAACCGTCGATATAAAATACTCCACTACATACCTTACATAAATGTTAAACCATACCTTATGTGTAAATCTTGTGGACCACTAGTAGTGACACATGTTCTTCCATAGTACTGGCGGCTTATCATGAGGATACCTTCTTCATTTATTACAAGAGACCATTGTCTCTCACAATAATGAAAGACTTTCTATTAATGATACTATCAATATTTTCATATACTGACTTAGAGTCACTTACCAAACTTACTCTATTTATTTTTTGATAATTTCTTTTAAAATGTCCTAATTGTCCACACAATCAGTAGACTCCTTTCTTCTTGGATTTGTTTTTCTTTCAGTTACCAAATGTCAATGCCATATCATCAGAAGCTTCATCACTTCTACTAATCAGCCTTCTTTGTTTTGAAAGTAGAGTATTAGTAACTTCTCAAAATCTACAGTCTCTTTCTCAAGCATCAAAATAGGCGACAAATGCTTGTAGGAAATTAGAAAAGAGACCAAAATATCCCAAGTGCCTTTTCCTTGTCTTTAATTTTACCTCTAATTGCTTCGAGTTATACCACGATACCATTGAAAAGATTAAGATGTTCAAAAACTCTTGTACTTTTAAAACCATTCTCAACATGAGAAATCATTCCTTAAGGTACAAACAATTAGAGATTCATTTGATACAAATTTCCTAGTCTCTCTCTAAGTTCTCTTGCTGAAAGAATTTTTCCTATATTTGTAAGAACATTCTTAGCTAGACATGTTCGTATAGCATTTGTAATTCTTTCATCCAATGTTTTCCAATCTTCATTGATCATAATAATAGATTTTTCCAGTCATTGTTAGAAGTAGGGAATGGCTTGCCCTTTAAAGCCTTGTGTATCCCTGATCGAATCAATATACCATTAGTTTGAATTTGCCACAAGCCAAAATTAATTCTTCCATCAAACTTTTCAACCTCAATTCTCACAAGATTTAAAATTTTATTTGTAAAAATAATCGCTTTGCGTAACAGCTTTAGCTCTGGCAATACGTGTTAAGGAATTTTAATTCCATCCAAGTTCTTGAAAGCAAAAACTTGAAACAAATATAAATAAAAAATAGGTAGAAATAAAATCAATCATACAACACAATAATTTACGTGGAAATCTCCTATAGAAAAAAAAAAGACGAGCGCTAAGGACGATATGGAAAAATCTATTATGTAAAAAATTATTACAGTCACTCTAGTATTTTCCTCACACCAAAACATCAATAACACTCAATCTCTCAATAGACATATTTGTTCCTTTCACACTAAAAATTGTTTACTTACAAAAAAAAAAAAATTATTGTGTTATGCAAACAAATAAACTCAACCTACTTATATAATGATTATTTCTTATATAAGTCGTATTCATCCTAGAATAAATTAAGTCCTAAAAGGAAAATTAATTATTCCTCAAAGATGAATCCTCCTAAAGATTAAAAAATCCTAGGGAGGAAAATTTTATTATTTCATGATTAAAGTGAGGGTATCGCTGTGATAAATATAAATTTTGTAAATTACAAACAAAACTAATATATAGAAGGTAAAACAAGTAGATTAATATAAAAATAATAAATTAGTATTTTAAAATTGTAAATTTTTTTGTAAAAATAACACAAAACATGTAAGTCAATGTTAAGCTTTCAGTAAACAAAAAATAGTTTATTCTTTTAATGTAATTAAACAAAGAAAAAAGTCAGTCATCAATTGGAAACAAAAAAATTACATGAAAAATAATTAGAATAAGTTTTATTGAATAGGTTTAACCATAAGTTATATATTCATTCTAGGACATTTATTATTTTTTTTAATAAATTTTCTATCATAGTGTTGTTACATGTTAATTAAGCAAAATTATTTTTCTTAATGTGGATCAATACAAAAGGAAAAAAAAATATTCTTATAATACTAGACATATATAATATATTTATAAAATTGGATTTAATTTTATGATTTTACATACTTCATGTAGTTTTAAACTTTACTTCTTACTTGTACTTAAAAGATTATTTGGGGTTACTATCAAGGAGGTTTAGGAGAATCACTTTATGTTATAAACAACTTTGAAAAACGAAATACATGAAAAGAATAGTTTTTCAAATTCTAATTTTGAGAATAAATTTTATTCTTAATAATATTTTACATCTACCATCACATGTATGACACAAATCTAAAAATATCATTATTCAATTTAGAAACAAAATCAGCAAATCATAAGGCAATCATTATTATAATGAGTTTTTATTTCATATATGCAAGTTTTATTTTTTAATAATTCTTATATTAATTTAACTTTTACTTACCAATCTTATGTTTTATTTATATAATTTATATTTTATTTTACAGTTAATATTGATTTACAACTTTTATGTTACATTTATAAGTTTTTGTTTTGTTTATCAATAATATTCTAATTTACCACTCATATGTTAATTTACTTATTTTAGCTACTTTTTATTGTTCTTATGTTTCATTTATATAATTTATATTTTTTCATATTTAATGTTGATTACAAGTTTTATGGTATATTTGTAAGTTTCTATTTTATTTATCAATAATACATCAATTTATCGCTCCTATGTTAACTTAGTTCTTTTACCTTTCATTTAAAAGTATTATGTTCCATTTACACAATGTTTTATTTTAGATTTAATATTGATTTTCAAGTTTTCATTTTGTTTATCAATAATACATCAATTTATCACTCTTCTATTTTTTTTGTTTGACTCTCTATTTAAATGTATTATATATGCTTAATTTATATAATTACGTTTTATTTTACACTTAGAGGTTGTTTATTAAATGTCTGAAGTCTGAACTTTTATTAATTTCAGACATTTTCTAAAATTTGCTTGTTTATTTTTTGGCACTTATGTCTGATTTTCGTACATTTACATCTGAATAGAAAAAATAAAGTTTTGTGACTTTTATCTGAATGGGAAAATTTTTTAATGATAACTAAATATTATATTTCAAAAATATCTCTATAAAATAACTTATTTCCTAAACTATAAAATTTAATCCTCTTTTTTGTTTTAATTTACAAGGACATAAATGTCAAATAACCAAGTTTAAGATTTTTTTATTATAAAAACAAATAAGATGCCACTTATATTCAGATATTAAAAAAAGAAAAACAAACATGTCATCCAGATTTTCATATTCAGACCCATTAAGACTTTAAAAAAATTCAGACCCATTTAGATTTCAGACAAAAAAACAAACGCTACCTTAATGTTGATTTATAAATTTTATGTTACATTTCGAAGTTTTGATTTTGTTTACTAATAATACATCAATTTACTACTCCTTTGTTATCCATGAAATCTTATATTTAATTTACTTAACTTATGTTTTATTTGACTTACTGTTAATTTGCAAGTTTTATTTTATATTTGTAAGTTTTTGTTTTGTTTGTCATTGATATAATCAATTTGCCACTATTATGTTAATTTACTTATTTTACCTTTCATTTTCAAGTCTTATATTCTATTTACATAATCCATGTTCCATTTTGCACGTAATACTAATTTACAAAGCTTTATGTTAAATTTATATGTCTTATATTTTATTTACGTAATTCATGTTTAAATAGGGTATTAATATAATGATTTTAAACATGGCATCATAGAATGATTCCCTAAGAAATCCTTATTGAAAAAGAACACATATTTATATTTCCTAACAATATATAATTCGACCCACTTTCTCATACTATCAATTCTTATTATTATTACTATTATTTGTCATACACATTTTTCTTAATATCAGAAAATGCTCTTACAACTTTGCAGGTTCTAAATCAAGTGACACTTCCTCATCATCAAAGCTTCTCTCCTTCATCCCCAGTTCATTTCAAGGTATTAATTATGTAATCTGCATTCACTGGTTAGAATTCTTTTCTTGTTTTGATGTAAAAACTTTTCATTGAAACATATATTTTTGTGTTTATATATATATGAAAGCAGTGAAGCAAAGGTAATGAATAGGAATTGAAGAAGATTGATGATTGGATCGACAGCGGGAACTTGCACTTATAATGAATGTAGAGGTTGCAAATAAAGTGTAGGGCTGAACAAGTTCCAGATGAAGGAAACGACTCTATCAACAGTGCTTCCCATCACAAATGTGTCTCATCGGTAATCAATTAATTAATAATCAGTTACTGGCTAGCTAGATCAAAAATTTTATTAATTAATTGTAAGGTTGATTTTACGGTTTAGTTTCTGAATCGAAAAGGCTTGGAGTCGGTGTCGTGTAAGAACCTGAAATTATCTTTTAATTTCTTCTCGTACAATCCAACTCTGGTTTTTGTCTGAACAATGTTATTACAAGAGTATTAATTCACGTTCGTCGGTAGTGTCCATTTTGACGCACATAAATTTTCAGCTCTTTCGATTATATCATGCAAATCGAGTTTAATTTCTTGAAGAAAAATATCATCAATTAATTGAGTGTTTGATGTATTGTTATGGTTCATGATATGTATGTTTTCTTCAATGATTTGAGAGATAAAGAAAGGTTTTCTTGATGGTCAATTTTTTTTTTTAAACCTTCTTGTCTCTAATTGAATAGTAAAACAGATCATAGTTCACAAGAACTGTAACCTCACATGCAAGATAAGTAAAGGGTGGTCATTGAGGTAAGATATGTATATAATTATATACATAAATGTATCTACATACATTGTATATAATACACAAATAAGTACATATAGTGTTTCAGTATTCAAATTCCTTTTCACAAATTCTGTCTAGTTTCCCCTAGGACAAAAAAATTTGATTCTGTAAACAGCACTCATCAGATTCAAAAGCACTGTGATTGCTTTGATGTGAAACCACCTAAAAGCTAGCTATTTAGCCAAGCCACAACAGCGACTGTTGGAAAAGACTAGATAGAGGCATACACAAATACGATGCTTGTATATATTTGTATTAATTTAATTATTTAGGGTTTTGGGCATATAGGTAAATTAGACTTGTGGTAAATGGGGCTGATTAAACTTCGAAGAGTGATGAAATGAAATATACGTACTTGAAGCCAGATGCCCAGATGGACAGCAAAACTCTGCAAGTGGGCACATGGACGTGGTCCCAAAATTAAAAAGAGTTACACATAAGCTAACAAAAGGGCTCACATGGGCAACTTTGTTTGAATCCATTTATTTGCACACATAGAGCCAAAACTGAAACTAATAAAACAAAGCCAGAAAATTAATTTTTCACAAAAGCTGTAAGGAAATATTAGCTAGAGGAACCCCATTTTAATTTTTCAAGTGCTACCAGCTGCATGTCATGTTGTATGTGCTTGGTCTCTTGCAGCATATCTAACACTCACACGCGTATACATAAGAGTCATTTTTTAGTGTGAAATTTTTTTTTTCATACGGACATACTTTTAAATCAAATAAGTTCTTTCTCAAAAAAAAAAATCAACAAGTTTAATAAAATTAAGATTTTAACTCTTTTAAACCGCGTGACTTTATAGTTTATTAAAAAAATAAACTTATTAAACTTTACAGTTTAAAAGTATGCCTGTATTAAAAAAAAAAAGAGTACCCGTACTATATATATAAATACACTTTGGTAAATCTTTTGGTCCGTTATCATTAATTCTACTTATTTTATACAAAAAATCTAAAAGAACCTACAATTTAATTTGTGCCATTGTGTGACCTCAGAAGGTTGTTACGAATTAAATTCCCTATATATATATATATATAATTGTGTTTATTATTCAAAAAATCTGAAAGAGCCTATAATTTGATCTGTGCCATCGTGTGGCCTCATAGGCCAAGGTTGCTATGAATTAAATTCCCCGTATATTACTTATTCAGAGAAATTATATCTATGCGGGAAAACAAGATCCTGAAACATCATTTGTTAAGTCTGGATGTTCAATTTGGAATTGGTTTGTTGAAAATTGAACATGCCTTTATTTAATTTAAACAAGATCCGTTGTTCAAGAAAATATTGTAAAATAATATATATATATATATATATATATATATATATATATATATATATATATATATATATATATATATATATATATATATATATATATATATATAATATCTGTCTCTCACTCATCATTTCCTAATATATATATATATATATATATATATATATATATATATATATATATATATATATATAATATCTGTCTCTCACTCATCATTTCCTAAGTCTGGATTCTTCGTTCGGTGGGTGACATGTCTCCACCGTTACGTCTCTATACCCATCTAGAGGAATACAAATGATTTTCTTGACTCAAATCCCCTTTCTACCCATAAAAAAAATAAAACAATTAGAAAGTATACTTGTAAAATGTAGCAAAATGAAAGGGCATTGCAGTAATTTAATCCCTTGGTTAAGCTCCAACAAGCGATCTGTCGGTTTTAGGAATGCTTGGGAACCTCCTTAGGTGCGTTTGTCTGAGATTCTGGGTCACAGCAAATAGATTTTTGCCAGTCTATCTCTTATGGTCATTAATTGACCACAACTCTCTTCAATTCTGTTATATCTTATCAGACACATTTTGTGTTTTAAATACAAACAATTCAATTCACTTCCATTTTTCCCATTTCACCTTCGAAGTTTTTATTATTCTTCAAAAATGGCAAGCATTAAACTATGCAACTTTGTCCTCCTACTACTACTCGTACAACTTCTTGCTCCTGCTTATGTTGTAGTACAAGGTCACATATAACTCAACCCACTTTCTTACACTATCCAAATCTTTTTTTTTTTCCATATACATTTTTCTTAATATAAAAAAAATGCTCTTATAATTTTGCAGGGTCCAGAACTCAAGTGGGAATTCCTCGTCATCAAAGCTTCTCTCCTTCATCTCCTGTTCATTTCAAGGTATTAGCTATATAACTTTGCATTCATTGGTTTGAATTCTTTTCTTGTTTGGAAGTAAAAACTTTTCGTTGAAGCATGCATTTTGGTGTTTATATATATATATATATATATAGGAAAGCAGTAAAGCAAAGGTAATGAATAGGAATTCAAGAAGATTGATGATTGGATCGACAGCACCAACTTGCACTTATAATGAGTGTAGAGGTTGCAAATACAAGTGTAGAGCTGAACAAGTTCCAGTTGAAGGAAACGACCCTATCAACAGTGCTTACCATTATAAATGTGTGTGTCATAGGTAATTAATTAATTAATAATCAGTTACTGGCTAGCTAGATCAAAAATTTTATTAATTAATTGTAAGGTCGTTTTGATGGTTTAGCTTTTGATTCGAAAAGTCATGGAGTTGGTATCCTCTTACAATCCAACTCTGGTTTTTGTCTGAACAACTAGCTAGTTAGAATGTTATTACATGAGTATTATGTCATGCAAATCGAGTTTTCTTGAAGAAAAATATCATCAATTAATTAAGTGCTTGATGTATTGTTGTTGTTTATGATATGTATGTTTCTTCAATGATTTGAGAGATAAAGAAAGGTTATCTTGATGGTCATTTTTTTTTTTTTTTTACCTTCTTGTCTCTAATTGGATAGTAAAAGAGATTCTAGTTCAGAAGAACTGTAACCTCACATGCAAGATAAGTTAAGGGTCATTGAGATAAGATACATATTATATACTTTGTATTATTGTATGTAATACACAAATAAGTACATATTGTGTGTTACAGCATTCAAATTCGTTTTGAGAAATTCTGTTTAGTTTTCCAAGATAAGAGACCAAAAAAGCTGATTTTGTAAACAGCACTCATCATCGGATTAAAAAGGACCAAAATAGTTTACTTTTGTAAACAGCACTCGTCAGATTCATAAGCACTGTGATTGCTTTAATGTGAAACCACCTGGCTAGCTATTTAGCCAACACGCATAAGCCACAAAAACATCTGTTTGTTTGTATTAATTGATGAGAAGCATGATACTAGAGCATCACAAGATTCATTGAGTATCCATGAAAGTCTCGTGACACGGGTAAAAACTAAGAAACAGAAGAAAGCTTAAATAAACTCTTATTTAAGCTTCTAAATTTGATTTATAGTGACGAAGAACAAATAAGATCTTATCAAATTAGGAAAAAAATTCAGGTAAAATCTTTATTTCTTAATTTATTTTAGAAATAAGATTTTTAATTTCCTTTTTACTTTAGGATCTTTTATTTTCTTTTTATGCTATATTTAACAATAAGGAAAACGTTATTCCATTAGTAGAATTCAAATTTCAGATAAAAGTTTATAATAACAGTGAGAACTTTTATCTACTTAATACTTATTTCATTTTCTTGATTCTTACCTTGTCATTGGACTACCATAGATACTCAACGGATCTAATAAAGCTTTATCAACATAGTTCTCTGTCATTAATTTAATTATTTAGGGTTTTGGGCATATGGGTAAGTTAGATATATGGTAAATGGGGTTGTTTAAAGAGTGATGAAATGAAATAAACGTACGTGTAGTGAAGCATGAGAGAGAGCAAAACTCTGCAAGTGGGCACATGGACGTGGTCCCTAAATTAAAAGGAGTTACATATAAGCTAACAAAAGGGAACACATGGGGAACTTTGTTTCAATCCATTTATTTGCACATGGGGTAATTTTTAAAAATTACCCCTGAGGTTTGCCTCTGATACACCTAGAGAGAATATATGCATATATTGACAACGTACCCACTGGCTATTTATAAGAGTTATACATCTGTTAGGTAGTTAAAGGAATATTCAAAAATGCCCTTAACAACACCTTTCAAGGAATGATAAGATAATTTGATACTGTAGAAGATCTTACTTTTTGGCGCCAAATGGAAAAGAGTATTCGAAAGGCTATTATACCCTTGTGAATTTATTTTTTAACATTACACAATCATATATAAAACAAAACTAAATTGAGTGTTAAAAAGACTGAAATGCCCTTTAAACTAAGTATTTTAACAGTAACAATTAGATAGTAATATGACAAATAAATTAAAATATTTTAAAGTAATTAATATAAAAGCAACACTAATATTAACCAACGGTAATATCAGTGCTGCTTTACTCTATTTAAATGGACATAATTTGATTCTTTGTTTGCAAAGCATCTCAACTCTCATACTTGTCATGGCTTCAGCAAGTTCACAATAGTCAATTGGATCAAGCAGTCAAGAAAGCAGAGGATGGAGGGATGAGATTAATGGCAACCTCATACAATATTCAAACAAGACATGTAGATGCTACAAAAGAGCTGCTTTGAAAGTGTCAGAATCGGATGACAACCCAAACAAGCTTTATTATTGCTGTATGGATAGTAAACATGGTTGTGGCTATTTCAAATTATGGATTCCATCTCCAAATGATTTCAACAGAGGTGCTATATTTGATGGTATAAGAACATATCAAGCAAATTATGAGCTGCTGATGAGTATACAAAAGGATATAAAGGAAATGAAATCAATTATGCAAAAAGCATAACAAAATAGAGTAAAATGCAGTGCTGTAAATGTAATCTTGCTCCTGAACTTGGTTTTTTTCATTTGTGCTATTGTAGTTTCAATAATAAGTGTAATCATAGCTGCTAAGTAAATGTTTAGTAAACAAATGCATGTAATAATACCTAAAGCAGCTAAATGAATATGCATTAGCAAACAAATGGATTCTTTTGTAAAATTTTTGTGTATCAATGCAGTAACTGCCCAGTGAAGCCTCTATTATACTCAAAATCAACTGAACTTAGTCTCACCATCATCAACCAACATACTTGAAACTAACTTGTATCACCAGCCTACTTCAACAACAAATAATCACAATACAATCAAATCAAAGCACAACTGAGACTTGTTAAACTACTGGATGGTAAAGAAACTGTGCAAAAAAGTTTCCATTCAACTCCAAATCAACTCAAAGTAATCTCGCCATCATCATAAAATTGAAACAACAGGCATCACAATTAAATTATCAAATATTTAAAAGAAAGCGTATAAATTGAAAGTGACTAATTAGGCATAACCAAATAGATAAATGGCATTCCAGCAGAATTTGAGTTTGAACAGGCATTGTTTGGCTAGCTTACACTTAGCCGTTACAAGAGACAGAAAGCACACCATATACATAGTTACAAAAAAGGCAACTATCATAGAAATAGTTTGCAATAACTAAGCCAATTGCTACATACATGACGAATGCAGTAACTTCACACTGTTAGCTTATATTTCTGAACAAAATGTGATTAAAAAAAACTCAAACCTATGTGTTAAGTGAGCAAAAGATGATACATCATCTATCAACGTCCCGATTCTTCAAAAAATGTTGCATCATCTGATCCCCACAAAAAAATAGTGTATGGGGTCAGGTTATGTGTTTTGTCTTGTCATAAATTTTGAGCATAATATTCTACATGCTGCTGGATGCTTTAAGCTTTAAATCAGACTTCATTCTTGAGTCAAATGCCCTACAAACATATTACATATATTCAGATTCTAGAATGTTTATTTGGCAACTAAAAAAACGAAGGAAAAAAATAGAGTAATGAGCTGAAGTATGTGAATTAAAACTAAGTGAATTGGTTCTAGTTACACAAGTTATATCTAATGATTTTGAATCTTCTACATAGTATATACTTTTGCTTTCAAGTTAACAATATAACTAACTTAGGACTAGTTAGCTAAGTGAACTGGGAAGCAGTAATAAACTCTGCTAATTAGATTATTCTAAGGTTTTTCATTCTAGTTACTTTAACCCATATTCAGAATAAAACAAAGTGATCTAAATAAGGAGATTATATCAGTTGACAGTATTTTAAGGATTGAAGAGATACTATTATTTTGAACAGATGACTGTGTTTGGCTGATTTGAATGTCTACATGTTGTGAGCTCGTATCAGAAACCAATGCCTGCAAAATAAAATGAAAATCATATGATTATGTTAATATTTTATAAGTTAAAGTATAATTACGAATACCCTTACCTTGTCTTTTTTCATTTGATCGTTAATTGCTCTTGGACAAGTTCTCTTGTTATGGCCCCAGTGGTCACATCGAGAGCACCTAACACTTGAGTTTCGCTTGAATGTTGAAGATTCACCAGCTTCTCTCCTTTTCTTGGTTTGAGGTTTGCCAACAGACCTTATAATTGCTGGTGGTTGTAAGTTATCATGAAGTAAAACTGGGCACCTCTTCTCATCAGGAACTGGTATGATTTGATGCTTGTAAGCGACAATATAAGCTGCCTTTTGCAGAAATGGATGTACATAGTCTTCAACATTATACCTCTTGGCATCTATGCAGCAGAGGGCATGTTTGCAAGGCATTCCAGAAATAGCCCATTCACCATAAGCACACTTTCTCTTCAACAGATCAACAACAACAATCTTGATCACATCTTCAAGGATCTCGGATGTCTCATTATGCCCGAAAAATGACAGAAATTGATCTTGCCTCTTCTATTTCCTTAATAATCTTCCTTTTAACCACTGGTGGCAGCTCATTATTCCATCAAAGGGCTGGCTCATGTCTCCTATGAATCAAGCGCATAGTTTTTCTTCGTATCTCCTCAAACATTCTCACAATTGGTAAACCTCTGAAATTGTTAATCCAATTGTTAAAAGATTCAGTCATATTATTGGTAACATGATTGCATTTAGTATGTGGAGGGAATAGATGCTTTGCTCAACACACGCTGGGGATTTTCATGAGCCATTCATACCGTTCAGGAGTTATAGTTTTCAGTTCTTCCATATGAGAGTTAAATGGGAGTTAAAGTCGGCAACATTTGAACCTCTACGTGCTCTCCAAAACATTTTTTTCTGCAACAATCCAGGAAACTTTTGCTTGAAGTTCGCATAGATGTGTCTGCAGCAATATCTCTTTAATGATAAAGGGAATATTCTATCTAAGGCGTTAAGCACACCCTTTTGCCTATCACTAATAAAGCATAATCCTTCACCACCATTACAACCCACTTGATCATATAGTTTATCCATAAAATATTGCCATGATTCATTGTTTTTAGTCTCAACTACATACATTGCCAAAGGATAAATGCCATAATTTGCATCAATGCTCATAGCTGTCAAAAGAACACCTCTGTACGGTCCTTTTAAGTGATAGCCATCAACCTCAATCGTTGGTCTACATCCTTAAAAAAATTCTCTTCCATTGTTATTAAAACAAATGAAGAACCTCTTGAATATTGGAAACTTAGCACCACCAAACCAATCCCTTTCAAGAGATACAGTAGAACCAGAGTTAGAATTCAATAAGGCATGCATGTACCTAAATAGTTTGTTGTAACTAGCGTTATGGTCCTGACCAAGCAATTCTGATGCTTTTCTTTTGGCTTTATACAACCTCTAATTATTACATTCAATTCCATACTTTTGCATTAAACCAACTGCAATAACAGAAATCTTGATGTCGGGGTTAGCTTTGAATATATGTAGATATGTGGCTGCTACCCAATTTGAAGAGGCTTCGAAATTATCATCAACTCTAGGACAAGTGTGGTCTGGACAATGAGTCTTAATCTGAAATGACTTCTTATTCCAATTAAGGCTTGTGTGGATTCTCCAAGTGCATTCTACTGCTGCACACACGCATGTCACTCTTGTTTTCTCATTTTTCAGCCTCTTCAATCTAAATCCATTCCTAATAGCAAACAATTTTAAAACCTTTCTAAACTCATATACACTGACAAACAATTGTTCAGGCCTCAACACTATCTCATCTCCAACAGAACTGAACTCAAAGCCACCTGCATTTTTTTCATATCTAATGCAAGCTTGTTCTTCAAAATCATCCTCTGAATCATCTCCACTGTCATCCCCAGATTCATAATCGTTAAGATCTCTGTCACTGTCACTTTCACTTTCAAATAAATGGCTCGAATTAGAATCATCTGGATATGATCATCTACAGCAGCCTCATACTCATAATCATCTTCAAATTCATCAAGTTCATTTGCAAATCTAGCATAACTATAATGCAGCTCTTCATTTCCATTGTCAGCCTCATTGTCAACTCTTAAATGTAGCAATACAAAATTATATAAGCAATGGCATGAGCTCTAACATTGCAGATTATACATAAAGAAATATATACATTTTGGTTGTAAAATTTCAGTAAACATTCACATATCATAGTCCAAAATCATCAAAACTTTAATCCATTTTCAGAGTTTACATAATATATCCAATGATTTTCAACTTAAAAATCAATTCATTTTCGGTCATTGCTTCATTTTGTAAAAATCTTAATTAACTATATAAAAAATAAGAAGTGTCTAACTAGCAACAATTCAAAAAAATCCAAGAATATAATAAAACCCAACTTCAGTTTTAAAAATCAATTCATTTTCTCAAAGTAACATCTCATTCTTTCATTTTTGCTTCACTATGAATCATGGAAACACTTAAACCGGATAAGCTCGACCAGACCAAAGCCGACACGGGGCTGAACATAAGTAAAAAAGCCAGAGTGATTGCAAAGATAAGAAGATTTGCAGATCTGGAGGCTGAATCTGCAAATTGGGTTTGCATTCAAAAGCCTAATGGAGAGGATTCTGATTCGGTTATCGTTTCTTTTGGAGAACAACCAAACAGGTGAAAAAAAAAATCACTGTTTGATTTCTTGAGTTATATAATTTAATTAACTATATAAAAAATACGAAGTGTCTAACTAGCAACAATTCAACAAAATCCAAGAATATAATAAAACCCAACTTCAGTTTTAAACTTTTATAGAAATACACACCTGCTGCTCTCTTCAATCGCCGGCTGTTTAGATGCCGGTCATCGCCGAAATTCAGATGGAAGCATAGTTGAGCAGATGACTTGTTAGCTAAGTGTATGTACGCGTGCCTCTGTTATTGCTAAACTCAGTGGGTGTTAAAGTTATGTTCAGAAAAAAGAAGAAGGAGAAATGAAGATAAGCATTGTTAGTGTATTTGAAAATGGGTTCCTACCCCCTCAGGTTTCACTAGTTTCAAACTCATGTCCATTCTCTCGCTGCTCTTGTCTAATCAATTACTTTATATCAGCTTTTGTAAGATTTAAAAATAAAACATAGGTCATTTACGTTATTGCCCTCAACTGCCTAACGAATGTATAACTCTTATAAACGGCCAGGGGGAATGTTATCAATATATGCATATATTCTCTCTAGGTGTATGAGAGGCAAACCTGATACACCTAGAGAGGGCCCCATTTCAAAATTTCAAGTGCTACCAGCTGCATGTCATGTTGTGTGTGTTCGGTTTCTTCTCTTGTTGCAGTCACCACTTCACGTATAGCAAGTTTGTGACAATTAATCATTTTTAGATCATCAGTAGGACCACAACTGGTTGCTTTGGTACGTTTTTCAGTTTGGTTTCAGACTCTTAGTTTCTTCTTTTCGTGCATGAGTCAGCAATACAAGGCCTCTTCTGTGTGTTCCCATGCAAACGCAATGCAAATTATCATTTTTCTTTTTCGTTTTTACAGAGAAAGTTTGTATGCATCTTCGGCAGTGCTGATGTGATGGTGTTGGACCAATAATTATTTTATGGCACGTGTTACTACGCGGCAATCATTTTTAATAACTCTTAAATTTTTTTTACCTAATTAATTATTAGTTTCTCACTTCTTCTTTACCCCTCAACCAAAATAGCTATATATGATAACTTTCTTATTTTTACATAGTTTACATATGGAGTAATTAATTTCTTCGTTTTGAGTAAAGTTTGTGTACATTGGAGCTGCCGTGTTGGTCACATAGCAACACAATACAAAAACCTAAAATGATTAACCCTTTAGACTAATTAAGATCTAGCTCTACAGGTTAGTGGACACTCTACCAAAACTTAGGTCCGAATGCGATTCTCTTATAGGGGACGTGTGTGTTTAATTGATAATATATATATTTAAAAAAAAGAAAAGAAAAATAACCTCCACTGCACAAACTTGGCAATAACAGATTGATTTCAGCTCAGCAGTGATCCAAATTGGGAGGAAACGCCAAGGCTTTTAGGCCCTGTTTTAGACTTTAGTTCCAGAATTCATCTATGTCAGGACCAGACTGCAGCGTTGAGGAATTCCAGGCCCACATTGAATCAGTCAATATACTTTTAGAAATTATAAGCATATTTTAGGGCGTGTTTGGTCGGAGTATTAAAAGTAGAGATAGAACTCTTTTTTTTTTTTTAAATTTATCTTAGTCTCTCATGTTTGGTGCTTTCAAGAGTATTATAATTTAGTTATCCTGTACCCACAAGCAGACAAGCTAATGTCAATTTTGTAAAGAAAATTATGTCAAGGGGGGCCATGGGATTAGTTAGTATTAGACTATATTGATAACTCAATTAAACATAATAATTTACAAATATTAAAATTATAGTAATATGTGATAAATTTAATAAAAAATATTGATTTTAATAATGTAAATAATAAATTATGCTAAAAATCATTAGTAATTTCACATTAAATTAAAATTCTATTTTAATTTTTTTAATTATTTAATATTTTTATAATTTCAAATTTACATTATAAATTAATTATTAAATTAATATTTAAAAAATAAATTTTTATAAAATAATAGAATATTGAATAAAAATAATATAAATATCATAAATAGATTTAACAAAATAAAAATTATTTAACTTATGATTTATATTTCATTAATATCATTAAGGTTGATTTGTATAATTAATAATATAAAATTTTAGTTTATAATAATAATAACAACTTGTAAATTGTAACATTATAATATAAGACATGATTATTTATAGTACAATCCAATAATATTGCACCAAACACAACATAGTATTATATATGTAATCTAATACTATCGAATCCAAACCTATCTTATCCAATCCGATCCGATCTAATCCAATTCAATTCGGCATACCAAATGAACCTTAGAGATAAAAAAAAAAAGAAAAAAACTAACTAACAGAGTATGAGTTTTCCATTTAGTTAAAGAATGAAAATAAATAAGCAAACTTAATATAAATGACATCACATCAATAAACGTTCCTTGTTCCGCTATTATAATTACAAAAAACAACGGGTATTTCGTTTTAAATTTATATTTCAATATCAAGCTAAAATGTAGTTAGATAGCGTAGTTTAGTTTTAAATTCATATTTTAAGGTGTGCAAATATCTATATATGCAAGAGAATCATTACCATAATAGTCCTTGTTAGAGATAATATTCTACATGGGCAAATGATGAATTTTGAGGTTAAGTAAATAAAATTTAAGCAATCCTCAACTGTTGATAGCTAGTTTAATTTTGGTTTCCATTATTGCTGGTCTTGATATGTTCTTTCTAGTCATTTTACTTTTGATTTTATTATGTTCTTTTACCAACCATCAATCAATAAAATAAAATAAGCAAAAGTCAAGAACAGCAAGGGATCGATCTAAATAATTTCTACTTTGTATTCATTTTTTCTTTTAAAGAAAATTTCATTTCTTACAGTTGAATTTTTTTTTTTTTTGCATCAAAGCAAAACTAATTATGTCGAGTCGTATCAAAGGGCTGACTTCGAGATTATCAAGTTCTGCATTTAGCTACGAAGCCCGTGAATATTATTAACTGCCCATATATATAGGCCGGCCATAGGTGATGATCAAGTCACAGGGAAAGGAGCATGTCCCCTGTCAGTGAAATATACACCAAAACTCTATGATGCCAATAAGAAGAGTATCACGGGTGGTGTAAAAAATTTAAAATTTGTGACGTATATGAAAGGTTAAAGTATAATGTCTCAGGTTCCAAAACATTTCATGCAAATTGTTCTAAAAAAGATTCATGCAATTTTATTCTTTCATTGCTCATTTATTTGCCTATATGTTAAATAAAAAAGTCAAAGAAGAAACTCTCTCTCTAAAAATTCTTTTATGTTAATAAGTTTATATTATTTTAGTTAAATTCTTGTCTTATTAAATTTAACTACTCTTTATTTTAATACTTCTCTCTATTTAATAATAATGATATAAATAATAATATAACAGTATTTGAATAAGGAAAAGTCACTCTTTAAAATTGGAGAGAGAAAGATAATCTCATTTGAAGAATTTATTTTTGTTGATTTTATTATTAATAGGACTTTTCAAATGAAAAATGAAATATTATTTGAAGAACGCTTTTAAAGATGAGTTCAAGTTTGTGCAATTGCAGAGATTTATAGGCGTAAGTTTTTTTCTCTCACGACCACACATACGAGTGAAGAATAGACATATCCTTAAATGTGAGTGAGGGTAATACAATGGATTATACCGTAACATATAGATTTCATTTTATTTAGGTTATGTTAACGGACTTCCATTAACACGAGGAGTCACACCGACGCTCATAAGAGCTAGCCTGGACTCTTTTTAAGTCAACAGTCAACTTCGAATATGACCCTCTCAAATCGAAGCTGATCAGAAAGACAAGCAAGATCTTTGAGACTTTGACAATTCTAATTGTTTAGTGACGATCCGATTAAAGTTTCACTTTCGGTCCACGATAACGTTCCATGTCTCCATGGTGATCCAAAAGTTTATTTCTTCCTTAAAGCCTAAGGTATTTCATCTTCAAAAAGCAAAGTGACAAAGAATTTGTTGGCAATGAAAAAGAGCACCCCCTTGTCGTCCCTAAGGTATCTTTCCAAACGATTTTTTTTTAACGACATATTTATATCTACAGTCAATAGACTTTATAAAATATGGTTTATTGAAACATATTTTAAACTC
Organism: Citrus glauca; assembly: GCA_029633175.1. Lineage (NCBI taxonomy): Eukaryota > Viridiplantae > Streptophyta > Magnoliopsida > Sapindales > Rutaceae > Citrus > Citrus glauca. Next base: position 23,687,898 of record JAQOOD010000004.1, read on the forward strand.
TAAGCTATAAGCTATTGACCTCCATGCTAAGGTTCCTGGTGCCCGTGAAGCTGAAAGAATTAATAAACAATTAGAGAAGGCGTTTGGCTGTGAAAAACAATCTGGGGTTATCAGATATCGGATCTGTGAATAGTGATTTTCTTTTAATTAATTAAGTTTGAGATTAGTGATTGACATCTATATAATTTGTGATTAAAAAATATATATAAAAACAGAATCTTTTACAATAGAGCATGACCCTGGCCACATAGGATATATATTGCAATCGCATGCAGATGAAGTAGTAGTTTCTCCAAGCCGATTAAGACAAAGTTAATTTAAATTTTGACAGCGTCATGAACTATGAGAAAATGTCAGAAAATGTTCTTCTTCTTCAACCCATTACAGAAGTTATTAGTTATCATATATGCTGTTTGGCTTTTCAGATACAATAAATTATTTTATCCTTCAACTTGAATATGTCTTCGTTTGGTCAGACTAGTTTGATAATCCCCTAAATTAAGTCACAAGCAATGCATGATAAATTTTATATAATATACAGAATAGACGTTTGCATTTTTTTTTTATAAATAACGACCCCATTTGAATTATTTTAATAAATCATAATTCTCCTTAGATGTGTAAAAAATATTTGTGAAAAGAAATCTCAACGGATATTTTCAATCTTCATGGACAAGTACTTTTATTGAACATAAAAAAACAATGAATAATTTTTTCCCCCAATTGATGGGGTTCATTGAGATTTTTAATTCCAACTATGATACTATGGCGTGAGATTATCGAATTCGAACATGGCTAAAAAATTTGATCAAGACAAGACAAGTTCTTCTCCTCAAATTTCGGATGGCTAATATTCAATATTTAACATTCTGCTTCCCTTATCTGTCCAATCTTAGCTCAATTCTTAGGATGCACACGTTAGGATGACATATCATCTTAATCAAATGTGAATGGTTTACCCATTATCTATTATATCAATAGTTTATAAATTATTTTAATTATTTGTAATAGACTCATTATTGTATCTATTAAAAAAAAACAGCTCAATTCTTCTTAGAGTGTGTTGGAGATTAATGTTAAATAGCTGTAGTTTTTAAGTTACAGCAGTAAAGTGTTAGGTAAATAATACTTGTTGTATTTTGAAAGTTATGTTGATATGATTTTTCAATTATATAATGAAGAATTTATTATATCTTTAATAATTTTGTTAAAATTATTATTTAAAATTATATTTACTACCTATTATTAACTTTTATTTTATAGTTATATCTTTTTTTCTACAATAATTATAACTTAAAAATTACAGCACCTCAATCTCAAATGCTCCCAAATGCACCCTTAGTATCTCTGTTTTTAGGAAATTGTTAAGGTAATGTAAATTATCATGACTGCACAATCTCATAATTGCTACCGATAACACAAATATCGAACCAATAAAAACTACACATATATTATTGATAACAAGCACAAGGTTGACGTATGGTACATGACAATGTACCGTAACAATATCGCTTTTTTTTTTTAATTAGTATTTCAAGCAGCAACGTTAGTGCTAAATATTTTTCGATCGAGGCTTAGAATGAATCAAACAATACATATTTAATTTAGCATACGAGAGCTGAATCCTCGAGCAGATCGAATTATAAGGCCTGCAACAACTCATCGAGTTGCGTAAGTAGCATAATAAAATTTGCTCATGACTAACGCATGATCGTTGCTATTATTATTTGAGCATTGAAATGAACAAAGTAATTACACAACAATGAAGATAACCAGACAGCACCAATGCTTGTGCCTACACACAAAACTTTATATACGCGTACACTCTATATATATATAGCGCTTATTTGGTGAGGGTTTTATCCCAAAAATTAGCACAAAAAATAACACCTTATAGTGGATAAAAAAAATTCATTAAAAGACATTATATATATATACACACACACATAATGCTTATTTGATGAGGGTTTCTATCCTTTATTATTAAAGTGTGAGTTGTTTTGTATTAGACTATTATACCATATGATAAAATAATTTTTCTATTTTTTAATAAAGTGCTAGAACTTTATATATTATATACATATTTTTTTTTAATGTAGTTATCAGATAATAGTGATGGGAGCACAAAAATTAGCACAAAAAATAACACATCATTACTATAGGATCAAAAAAGTTTCCGTAAAAGACCTTTTTTTTTTTACTTAAAGTTTTTGTGCTAATTTTGTACTCTTTTCGATATAAACATCATTACACGGTTATCAAAATGCTTTTGTTTTAATAAACAATATGTAATGTGAACACAACCTAGAATTGAAGACGCGCAGAGAGATATATTTTATATTTTATTATGCTTTCTCAACTATCATACAAATTAGATATCTTTACGTGCTAAAAGAGAGAACACTTTTTTTTTTTTTTTTGAAAACTCTAGTTTGTTATTTAGTTTAGTATTTTCATTCAATAAAAATAAAAATTGCCAGAAATTTTGTATCTTTTATTTCCGTTTCGTCATAAGTGACTTGAGGAGAAATTAATAAGATGACGACTAAAAGCTATTTTCTTGATTTTTTCATTAATTTTTTTGGTGATTCATGATCTGCTAAGATTGCGTGAAAGCAAAAGAGTTTCAAAGACACCTGCCTTTGAATTATCCTTGCACAAATTTGAGTGTAAATGCATTGAGTTTGGGATGAAAGGGACAAAGGGTCTTGCTTTTAACAAAGTGGTTTGTCGGACACATACCACTTGTGTAATAAGCACGATGAAAACTGATTGTAACATTTCAAAAAATTTCCACATAATTATTTTTCATGTACATGAAAATTTTCAAAAGCAACCAAAACCCCTCAAAGAAAAGAAAAAATTAAGAAAAAAAGAGCTGTTCAAATTGAATGGGAGCATCCTTGTTTTTCAAAACCCTAATTATATGGTATAAACAAAAAAAATTATAATAATAATGTCCCAAAGAGTAATCGTTAGCAAGCACAAACTTAGGTGTCATTATATCTTGCCTTATATGTTTAAGAGGGAATAGCATTAATTATTGCTAACGAATAAAAATATAGCTCCCAATTGCCTAATTAGAAATTTAAAATACCATTATTGGCGTAAATAACAAATTTTACCTTAAAAATTGCAAAAAAAAAAAAAGGGGAAAAGACAGGGCTGGAACCCACTCCTGATGAGCAAATTGGACTCGATTTTTTATTGAGTTATTATTATTAATTTTTGTCATTTTTGACCCTAAAAATTAGGTAATAAAAAGACTAAATAGGCAGCGTTGACGTATTGATGACGTGGCATTTCAATCAAGACAGCGGAGGAATTCACTGCCGTGTTTTGCAAAAGGGGAGATTTTTTATTATTATTATACAAAACCGAGTCCAAGGACAGTGGAGAAACAAGAGGGATAAACCTACAACGGGAGTGGGGCCCACAAGAACACGAGGATGAAGGCTTCCCGAGAACCGACACGACGACCAACAGGATAATGACACGTGTGAGTCTAACGGGCAGGGCAGTATGAACTGGCAATAGCAGGTAAATATTTTTTTTTTTCTTCTTCTCTTCCGGAAAGGGGGCGTCTAAAAAATTAAAATTCTTTGCACAACCAAGGAATTTATTCACTTTCCAGTAATAATAAATTACTAATATATATTCTTTTTTTTTTGGGTGTCACCTGTTCTCTCTCTAGCTCTTTTTCATTATATAATGACCTAGTCCTTTTCCAAGAAAAATTGCTCTTGTTAACTAGTCTCTTCATCTCTCTCTCTCTATTCTCTCGAATAGTTTCTGTGATTTGGTCTCTTGCTTTGAATTCAAAACTAACGAAAGAGATGACTACTGGAGTAGGAGATGGAGAAAGCGTGAGTCTTGATCTTCTCAGGCAGAAGATGGCTGACTTCGCAAAAGAAAGGGACTGGGACAAGTTTCACAGCCCGAGAAACCTCCTTTTGGCTCTCGTACGTGTCATTCAAAATTCTTGATTTATTCTTTTCTTGTCAAGTTATTTAAAAGTTACCCTTCAGTCCACTTATTTATTTATTTTTTCCGTTCTCTGTTGGTATCTTTGATGATGACACAGAAAAGACTCAATGAAGATGATGATCATACTCGTGTTTCTTCTTTTATTTTCTATGTGGGGTTTTGAAGACCTGACCAAAAATATTACAGCCAAAACCAGTTGTATTGTATTTAGAGAAAATCGTAATTGATTTGTTGCTCACAGTTTTTTTTTTCCCTTTTCCAAATTAGTGTCATGTCTTTTTTAATATTATTTACTGATCTTCGAATCAGAAAGTCTACATATATTACTGAAATCTGCTGGGGTAACTTGATTGATTATATTATATTACATATGTTAATCTTCTGTTTGAAGTTAGGGTTTAATTATTAAGCAGACAAATCTTCCTTTCTGCTTTTTCTATTTTGTCTCCCTTTAATTACATCTTGTTGTTTTGACCTTTTTCGATTTTGTCTCTACCCCCATAATATAAAAAAGACCCTCAAAAAAGTATAATTAAGAAGATTTAACACGATGATTATTTGAGTCACAGGTGGGTGAAGTAGGAGAGCTCAGTGAGATATTCCAGTGGAAAGGAGAAGTGCCAAAGGGATTGCCAGATTGGAAAGAAGAAGAGAAAATACACTTAGGAGAAGAGCTTTCAGATGTTTTGCTCTATCTAGTTAGGCTCTCTGATATCTGTGGCATTGATTTGGGCAAAGCTGCTCTCCGTAAAGTTGAACTTAATGCCATCAAATACCCAGCTACTGCCTGCACCAATGGCTCTTCAAACAAACAACCAACTCCAAATTAAACCTGCAACCTCCTGCTGCTGCTGCCGCCTGCTGCAAGAATAATAATAATAATCAATAAATGGCACCAACAAACAAGACTTTTATTTTTTCTAAGTTTCTTCTTCTTAGGCTTTAGAGTTAATACATGATGCTTATTATTGGCAGGAGGGTTTTCAGTTATTGCTGTTTAACTGCATGGATGGAGATTGGAGATTTAATTAATTGTATGGCAGTGTTTGGATTTTGCATTTATTCTCAGATTTTGTAACTTTAGTAGCGGCTGAATCGAATCCCTCTGACATATTATTAGATATGACCGTGATATCATATAATAGAGCTAAGCTAAGCTTTTGCTTTTAAAATATTTGATGTTTTGGTTTGGTCTCCTATTGTTTTGGCTTGGTCTCCCAATTCTGTTGTGTTCTATTTGATTTCTTCTTGGCTTTCTAAGTTTAAGAACATTAAAGTTTCCACCTACTTGTGGAGGAAAATAAAAACTAAACACTGACATGTCGAATCAACTATTACTTCTTCAATTTGGTTACTGCAAACAATGTCATACAAAATATAATATGATATGTTCTCCCCTGCTGTTAGTGTGGTGCGAATTATCGAACTAGCAAAATGATAAAGAGTTCTAATACTGACACAATTACTATAAAAATAATTGTAAAATTATGTGTCGTTATAAGGTTATATTAAAACTTAGTATTAATGTTTTATTCAACAGGACAAAATTATATAGTTTTACATTTGTTTTGTCGTTATTGTGTAAGATTTGTCTATGCAAATATCAACACTTAAACGATCTATATTCTATTCTATAAGAGTCATGATATAACAATAAATTTTTATACAAATTTATTTTATACAAATTAATGTGACATAAATTTTTTGATTGAATAAAAATATAAGATAATAAAAATAAAACATGTGGGCTAAAAATATTTAATCTAACTAATTGAATTATTTATATAAGAATTGTTAACTGTATCTAAATTTTTAACATTTTCAGTAGACTTCAAATTACAATATAATAGTAAAACTATAACAATTCAAAATAATAATACCATGCAAGCACTTTATGCTAGCTAGTTAGAAAAAGATAATAATGATGTATGTGTTTAAGGCAACATAGTAAGAAATCACCGTTATCATATGTTTCTTTAATTGATAACATTTTTTTTTTGTTATTGGTAATAATATTTTTCTCATATGTACAATAAATTTATGTAAAATTTGTTCTTTAGAATATTTTCTCGAGATTGTAAGAATGTGTTAGTTGTTGTAAGGGTAAATACTTGTTTAGTCTCTTTTTTTGACTTAAGAGCTTGTTTAAACTCTATATTTGCCATTGTTAGAGATGTATTTATACACATATATAAATATTTTCATGTGATAGGATTCCTATATTGCATTAAATAAATGCACCATACATTCACCTTTTCCCATTAGTTTTTTGTTATCCGTAACAAATTTTCGTTAATAGTAATTATATTATTGTTACATGTAGTAAGTTTCCGCAGCATATATTGTAAAAAAAAATAAAAATTAATTGTCTATACAACAAAAAATTATTAACAATGATAAAAAAAAACAAAGTTGTTGCTAATTAACAAAAAAAGAACTAGGCAGATATTTACAGTGCAAATGATGCTCTTTTAGTCCCACTTTTCATGGTATTATGCCAAATTGACTAGTTATTTTCCATGCTGCGTTGGCTTCCACCTATTATGAATGTGGACATATGATAGTATCATCAGGTGAAAGCTTAGCCGTCTTATTAAATCAATTAACAAACCATCTCTTACGGTAAAAAGTCAACCAAGGCATTGCACTTTTATTGACGATCAGGAGCAAAGCATTGCACTAAGCCACTAAGACACCCACCGTCAAATGATATGCATGCATCAAATTTGAGAACGTGAAATATTTTTTCTGCCAAAGTTTCATTTTTTATAAGGCAGGAAGTCTTTCAAACCTGTACCTACGGGAAATGGATTTAGAATGAAACTTTATCACAAATGTGTATTTGAATATAACCAGTTAAAAACCCATAAAAATAATTATAACCACCACATATTTCTATTTGAATTAATTAAGTTGAACATTCAACGATTTATTTTAATTGTTCAAAATATTACGAAAGAAGAAGTTAATTTTTTTTCCCATTCTTCTATATAATATATTGTGTAAAATCAAAACAAAACTAACTAAAGTTTAAGGCAGTTGGCATTTGGATTATTCAAAGGTTGATGATTATGGTCATGCATGTGGGGAAGTGGGGGAGCAAGCAATAAACATTTGTAGGAGGGGTTTATTGAGCCGCCCCAATGTGTGCTTGTACGGGCACAGTTAGAACCACACAGCTTTGTAGTTTGGGTGTTAATGGTGTTTCTGTTGCTCCTTGGGAGATGCCGATGGAGGGCTCGTTTAAATTGAATGTTCATGCAACTGTAGATGTGGACCGTGGGAAAGTTCGGCGTGGTGTGGCGCGACGAAAATCATGATGAGATTGGTAATGGCTGCGGGAATATATTTTATGTTATGTTGCCGAGCTTGGGCCCTTACACTTAGACAAAAGACACTTGTTATAGAGTTAGTTTGTTTCCCATTAATGGTTAAATCTGAAGAGCTGCAAGTTGTTGAACTTACTGTAAGCTAGCAAAGTTCTCATACTAAATACTTTTTATTTGTTTTAGAGTATAATTCTAATACTAAAGTAAGATTTTCAGATTCAAATCTTGATCTCAAGGACTTGTAATAACCAAATACTGATTTTTTTGGTCAAATTGCTATCTATAGTTGTGGTCCTTATGTATAGTTGGAAGATTTTCAAAGCCATTTATATGTTATCCTTGATATTTTATTGTTCAAAAATATATTTGGTTAAGTTTATTCTATAAAAATATATATTTGCTACCCTGGAGAGTTAAAAAAAAAAGGTTTAAAATCAAATTTTTAGGCTATTATCTCTCGTAGGATTCGAATAATAGTGGCCAGTTATAAAAAAATTAATTACTTGGAAACCAGTCAATAAAACCCCAAGATAAGTAGAAAATTTATAACTTTACGTGTCATTTGTACAACGAAATATAATGTTACACGACATCCGTTTAATTAAATTTAGAACAAAGCTTTTTAGGATATGCATCGTATTACTCAAAGAAAAAGCATTGGGACACTTAACAAAATTTAATAAGATAATAAATGTAAAAAACACCCAAAGTATGCATTGCAACGTGTTACATGAATAAATGGATTCTTTGATACCAATAAAGTTGGCTCCATGACAATTGAGTTTCTTTAAATCGCTTGACTGGATGTTTTTCAGTTCGAGTCGCAGGAAAATTGTATTTATTGGAAGAACCTGTGCCTTCCGATTCGAACGAGGACTTCTAATCTAAATTGTGATATGAGCCTAAAGGTATTTCCTACATTTAGAACTCTAAAAAAAAAGTAGATTCTTTGATGATCGATACATCTCACCAACTACTTCTTTTAACATCTTTACATAGTTTATAGTTTAAAAGAAGCCCATCACTCATAATCATTACTACCACAAACCTAAAGTAAAATAAAATAAAAAATTTAATGAAAAATATATTTTTTATAATTCATTAGCATTAGGCCTTGAGCATCATATATTATTGGAATAATCACTGCCATAATGACCATCATGATTAACCTCAAGAGCCAAACTTTAAGCCAACTATATAAGAAACACAAGCACAAAACACTTCCACAAAAATGTTGAAGAGAAGTTCTTTAAGTGTATCAATGCTGTCAAATTCCGCCTTGTTAGTCGGGTGGTGCCGCGGCAGTGTGCGAAGGCGGTCGAGGCGGCGGAGGGTTTGCATGGTTCGGCTAGGGAACAAGAGACGGAGGTTCTGTCTTGGGTCACGGCCAGTGGTTCAATGGGGGGTCATGGTTGGTCCTCTAAGAATGCTGAAGAAGATCATCATGGAAATCACACCAAATGGGCGGTGGATAGAGGCCTATTATTTGTCTTTGCCCTTATTCTTACGTCCCCAAATAATTCCATTATGTTGATTTTCTAATAACGTTTTCTTTTTGCTTGTCTTTCGTTTAAATATTTAATAAGGGGACAGCAGTTAATCCCTCTCATCAATTGAATGGCAAATCGCTGCTTTTATAAAATGTTCAAAGTAACAAAAAATGAAGAAATTGACTGTTTTGTTGCAAGTAATGCTAATGCATCTCAAATTTCGAGCCAATGGTGTGCCCACAACTATTATTGAATGGTATGTTGACATAATTATCAATGATTGTGATTAATTTGTTACTTGAGTGAGAAAGCCGAGTGTTAATGCTGATTTTTCTCCAAGCCAAGTTTACTGAATGGATCGATCAACGATGAGATCCAGTATTTCTCGTAAAAATTGATTCCAAATAATTAAGATCCGATCTGAGGAGAGTTTGATCGATAAATTGAAGGAAGGATATAAGAAAACGGATCATTTTTCATATAAGTGTAAGTAACCAAATCACTTATTTAAGTAAAAAGAAAAAAAATGACATCATTAGTATTTTTTTTTTCTATTGTCGTCTTATAAAAATATCTACAATAACCACTTTCATCTCCTTATTAGAGGTAATTAATGGTACATTTATAGTTGAAATATAAATTAAATTGTATATCAACTGACAGTTTTATGTATCAATTATTGATAGAATTGTATAATTAACATGCAAAAAAGGATAGTGCTACTTGATAAAGAATGGCGTAGGCGTGCCAATTCATGATAGATGACTGATCAGTTGAGATATAAATTATGTATTTTCAATTAAGTGTAGAATTATTATTTCTATTCTTATTTGTTTTTCGAGAGATTTTAAAAATATTTTCATAGTACTACGTTCACTTAATGCATTTATTACATGTGTACATTTCATTTTATAATAATTAATAATTATATTTAATTTAAGTACGCTAGTCATATGAGTATTAAGTGAGTGTGTTAGGTGAGTGTAGTACGATAGAACTACTCTAAAATCCCTCATTTAATATAATTAAATCTATATATATATAAAGTTAGGACTTAAGGAGGTGATATGGCGTCACTATTTTGCTTTTTTATATATTCTCTATTATCTAATAAATAGAGATTTTTTTTTAAATTTGGCTTTTCATCTTCTCATAATTAATTTGATTGTATTTAACTCATTTAATAAATAGTAACTTTGTTAATATATATCATTCCTCATCTTTTTATATTTTCTATTATCTAAAATATCTAAAATATTGGTGGATATTCTTTGTAATTTTTTTCTCTTTCTGTTTAAATTCAACAATATGTAATCATTAATAATATTAATTATAAGTCTTTTGAAATATTTATTTATTTATTTTATTATGCTAGTAATTAAACTTTAGTGGCATAAAATACATGAATCTATCTATCTATATATATATATATATATAACTAGGACTTGAGAAGGTGATGTGGCATCACCATTTTGTTTCTTTGTATATTCTCTATTATCTAATAAATAGAGAATTTTTTTTAGATTTAACTTTTCATCTTCTAATAATTAATCTGATTGTATTTAACTCATTTAATAAATAGTAACTTTATTAATATATATCATTCCTCATCTTTTTATATTTTCTATTATCTAAAATATTGGTGAATATTCTTTGTACTTTTTCTCTCTTTCTATTTAAATTCAACAATTCAACAATATGTAATCATTAATAATAATTAATTATAAGCCTTTTGAAACCTTTATTTATTTTATTATGCTAGCAATTAAACTTTAGTGGCTTAAAATACATGAATTAATTAGGAAGATAGGTTCTTTCATTTTTCCCCAACGATATCACTAAGGCCTAATTTTAATGTCATAATCAGATATTTAATTATGCAACCTTTTGTTGAATGTCTTTTGACTTCTTTAAAATTTATTATGCTATCAATTAAACTTTAGTGCCTTAAAATACAACACCTAATTAACACTATATCATATAGCAATTAAACTTTAGTTGCTTAAAATACATTAATTAATTAACATAGGAAGAGGTGTTCTTTCATCTTCCTTTAATAATGACACTAGGGCCTAAGTTTAATTTTAATAATTTAATGTCTCTTCCTCTTTCTATTGAAATCCAACAATATGTAACCATGAATAATAATTAATTATAAATCTTTTGAAACATTCATTTATTTTATTATGCTAGCAATTAAACTTTAGTAGCTTAAAATACATCAATTAATTAACATTGGAAGAGAGGCTCTTTCATCTTCCTTCAACAATGTCATAAGGGCCTAATTTTAATACTATAATCTCATATTTAATTATACAACTTTTTATTTAATTTTTTTTGGATTCTTCAAATTTTATTATGCTAGCAATTAAACTTTAGTGGTTGAAAATAAATTAATTAATGAACATAGAAAGAGATGTTCTTTCATCTTCCCTCAACAATGCCACTATGACATAATTCTTCTTATTCTAAATTTAAGTTTCATTTGCTTGTCATCATTAGCAACACAAGTCGATTATGATGCAACTACCATTATAATTAATGGAGAACAACGAGTTATCTTCTTTGGTGCAATTCATTATATTTTCGCAGCAGTCCACAAGTAATGTATGCAAATAATTAATTTACAATTTCTCAAATCACTTACACTTTCACATTTTATTCTTCTTTTAACCAAAAAAAAGCTACTTTGCTATGAAAATATTATCTTAATTTTTTTTCCTAACAAGCCAAACATGATCTCACATTCTTTACGATGCGCTTTCATGTTTAGAAAAAATTATGGGCAATATTTTTGGATCCAACAGCATTGTTATTCTTAAAATATGTAAAATTTGATATGATTTATTTTTATATGCATTATATTTGTGCAGATGTGGCCAAATCTTATACAGAAGGCAAAGGATGGAGGGGTCGGTGCAATTGAAATTTATATTTTATAGAATGCTCATGAGACTCAGCATCGTCAGGTGCCAATTATTATTATTATTATTATGATGTGCAATCGTTATTATTATTGAAATAAACATACAAAATTAACTTATTTAATATTCCTTTTGAGAAGAGATCAGAACGATTTCTTAGGAAATTTGAATTTCATAAAATTTTTTATTTTTAATTTAATATTTTCAAAGCCTCGCGATTTCCTAGTTATATTATAAAGAGAAGTTGGCTAAACAGAATCTGAATTTGGGCTGTGAGGAGGGCCACGAAGGCCCGTGGTTGCATGGAACTATCCTGATTCTAATGGTGGAAGAAGAAGAAGAAATACGCAAGTACAGATATAAAACCTCCTCCTACAGAAACTGCACTCTCCGCTAACAAACAACTTCTTCTTCAACAAATCAAAAAAAAAAAAAAAGAAAACATGGCCACCGCATCTCTCCTCTTCTGCTCTCCCGTCGTCTTTCCAAACCCTAAAACCCCTCATCACCTCCTTCACTACAACCATTGCCACCTCCGGCCCAAAACTTCCTCTTATTCATCCTCGTCTTCATCATCATCTTCTTCTTCTTCCTTCACATTCCCAAATTTACCCCTCAAACCCTCCAAAATGGCAACCCCTACCCCTGTCCTCGCAGACTCAACTCGCACCGTCTCCACAATCTTCTCTCTATCCGGCCTCTTCATAAAATCCCTCATCCAAAACTTGGCTCCAACCCTAAACAAATCTTCTCTGCATTGCAATATCGTCCGCACGGTGGGCCCCGTGTTCTTCGCGAGGATGCGTGAGCGGCCCGGCGGGTACCTGAACATCCCTCTGACGGTTGTGGCGGCGGGAATGGGGAAGTGGCTGGACATATACAGCGGGGTTTTGTTGAGTTGGTTCCCGAACATTCCGTGGCACCGGCAGCCGCTGTCGGCCATAAGGGACCTGTACGATCCCTACTTGAATCTTTTTCGGAATATACTCCCTCCGGTTTTCGATACGCTTGATGTCAGCCCCTTGTTGGCTTTCGCCGTGTTGGGCACCCTCGGCTCCATTCTGAATAACAGTAGGGGTATATAAGGATCAACGAAATAATATTCACATTTTTTTTTTCAAACTGTCAATTATTGGTTAGCTAGTTTTGCATTCATGCATGCATTTCAATGTCATGGTTCTTTCCTGGGCATGCCTTGGATTATTGGGTGTGTCCCAGATAGAGCACTCAGAGATATTTGTCAAATACTATAATATTTTTGCTAAAAGTACGATTTTACTCTTGCATCTTGCTCGGGCAAAATTCCGGCAATTTTGTCGGTAACCGTTTTCCCTAAATCATTATTTCGCTTTTAGCTCGAACTTTGAAAAGTTTACAAGTATGTCAAAGTTTAACAACTTTGAAAAGTTTTCAAGTAGGTCCCAATCAACTTTGAAATATTTGCAATTAGATCCCTATGCTTAAACTTTAAAAAGCTTGAAAACAGGTCATATTATGAACTTCGAATGTGCAAATAAGTGATTGTGATTTCTTTTGTTCTTTTAACAATCTATAGGCGCAGTATAATATGAATTTTACTGAGATTATCCTCAATTTGTATATTTACACCACAAAGTTTAAAAATAAATTGAGAATAATTTTGAAACTTACACTAATTAGAATTGAGACTTCTAACTCCATATTTAGAAAATTACTCTATTCCCAATAATATTAGTGAGATATATCTACTCTACTCATATTTATGAAAGTGATCAACCTATCATTAGGTTAGCGACAAACTATATTGACAATAAATTATATTTAAAATATTACATAATTTAAAATTCACTGCTGTGAGCTCTTATACACTTGTAAAATAAAAAAAATTATAATATTTTACTATTATTTAACAATTAAATTTATTATACTCTCAACTTTTACTTTATAATTACAGATCTTTTTCTATATCAACTGTGACTTAAAAACTATAATACCTTAATATTAAATTGGACTTGAACTCAAACCTAATCAGAGACAGCAACATTGTTATCATCAAAAATCAAGTTTTTTGTATAGTTTTGATCTTTGCTCAAATTCAGCTTAAGGCATAAATTATTGTTAGGGGCAATCCCACTCCTCCCTGAAGGTACGCAATAACAGCGTGGTATTAGGTGCATAGAGCCTCGAGTTAAGCAAAAGTAGAATAAATTAGCTTTTATAAATTTGAACATAATTGAATTGCATTTAAGGAAATCAGATGTCACGTGCAGATTCTAATGTAGATGCAGAAAAATTGATAAGGAGTACACAGACAATGCAATCACAGTCCTATTTTGGTGGAATAACCATTTTCCAGAAACTTGCTATGCTACAACATTGGATTTTTTGATACTTGTAAGCGCTGCAAAAGGAAGCTAGTTCAGTTGTAAGTTGTATGTACAAGTTGAGATGCACGCAAATAGCCACCCCATTCTGCCGCAAGAAAATATACACTGCTACATTGGCAAGCAATGGGTATCAAAGAGAAGCATTGCCGGAATGCACTCACATAATACAGAATTGAGATACCATCAAGTGTTTTCCTAGAAAGCTCTCATACCCATACCTGAAAATGATTCTGCTCACAAAATTGCTTTTCCCACAAAATATGTTGCTTTGGTCCCCAAAAAGCCTTGTCTGATACAAGAGTAGTCAAACTTCATTTTTTGCTGAAATATGAAAATAGCGTTGGCTGTTTCTCACCAGCATCCTTAACATTTCCCTTCCTCTTCAGGGGACTCGTTTCTAGCTTATTGTTTCCATCTGTAACTGGCTTTGAATCAGCTAGAAACTCCTTGTAGTCCCGTTTCTGTAGTCGCTTTTGAGTATCTTCATCAGAAAGTACAGAAGCAATGGATTTGGTTTCAACTGAGGGTTGAGTTCTTATGTCATCCGCAGTCACAGCTTCATCTTTCATGCTTTTCGGCAGATTAGTCTGAGCAGTAGTATCAAATGAATATTTCTCTTCCAGGCCTGATACTGGTTCTTCTTTTATTTCTTTGATGGGCTCTCCTTTCATACGTTTGGGCAGATTTGTCTTCACAGACTCGTCAAAAGAACTTTTCTCCTCCATTTTTGATTCTTGTTCTTTCTTGATTTCCTTCTTCAAAAAGAAGTTTGAGATTGGATTCTTCCCCTCAGTCTTCAATGGAATCTGCAGAATATAAGTTAATGATTTTTTCATCAACAAAACCAGGAACTATAACTATCTAAAGAAAAATTTCTATGAGAAAAGCTGTCAGATATCTTTTGATAAGACCACAATATGGAGCAATAAACGATGTAAGGAGCTATAGAACGTTAAGCACGGTTGCTAATGACCTCGAGTAGTTCATAATGGTTAAATAAAAGCAGCCATAAATGGCTAGATTTAATAGCAAATGCTAACATGACGCACCTCCTTAATGCACTCAGGCCCATCGAAAGATAGCTTGCCCATTGCAGGTGTCACAGGATACCACACCTGGAAATAACAGTTATTATTCCACGAGACAAGAATGATAAGTAACCTGGAACCCCATCCCCCTTCCCCAATTTCCCAATTTAAAAAGGAGATGTCATGCTGATAGTATATCCAGAAGGCATACCAAATCAGACTCTTCATACGGTTTAAGAATTGTATCATATTTGGAAGATGAAGAACCATTTAGCCACGCATCTGATGATTTATTGTCACCCAAAATTACAGGCATCCTGTCTATAATTATCAACCAATGAATTAGGGCATGGCTGCTCCATTTGGCAAGAATCAAGAATGCATGGAAGTCATGATCAATCAATTACAATAGCATATAAATTTCTCAATTTCCTCGCTCGAGATCAAACTGAAAGCAAATGTATAACCTAGCCAAACACCTTTAACAATATTCTATTTCTTAGAATTAGCCAGATTACCATAATTTTATCTAGGTCAGAGACCATCAGAGTCCTCCGACAAAGTATTTGCCAGTTAGAGTCCTAAATAGTGTTACTATTATTTTTCAAAAGAATAATCAAAATGCAAAACAAATATCATATTTCAAAAGAATAATCAAAATGTAGAATAAATATCATGCTCATGAACATTCTCATTCGTTTTTAATAACAATCTGTAGCCTGATTTTCTACCTTTGCAATAAATATAAGCTATTCATGCATTTTGGGTATACTTTCAAGATGCTCAAACAAAATCAATATGTGACAAGGAAATGTGGCTTCATTCAAGTGAATCCTGACGCATGCAAAAAACACTTAAACTGTCATTTTTTGAAAAATGTATGAGTATGAAACTGTAAAGATATTTCATGACCTAAAACAGGCAATCCGAATAATGAAAGCAAGCAAAACTCACCATGCAGCCACTGTAAGGCAGCTGATGAAGAAGTTGTCAGTATGGTGAAAGTGTAAAGTATCTCACCTGCAAGAAAGCATATACTATTGTGATTGTCTAAAGATAATGGAAGAAAGCATAAGCCTTTCAACAAGGGAAAATAAGGATTTCTGATAAGTAACTGTCAAATATCAATGTCTGTAAGTTATGACAGATGTGCCAACATCTCATCATAAAGGGTACTAGAAATACTGATGAGAAGATTAACTACAAAAATGGAGATTAACGAGAAATACTAATGAGAAGATTAACTACAACTATGGAGATTAACGAGAAATACTAATGAGAAGATTAACTACAAAACTGGAGATTAATGGTATAAAACCATATTTTTACTAATACTCTTATATCAAAATAATTTTCCTCAGATAAAAATGTATCAGCTGTGAAGCACTAGCCCTGACTGAATATAAGCAGAATATAAGCAGAACAGCTTTCAAAACTGAAAACTAATAGTAGTAAAGAATTATGGGTTAAAAAAGAGTGGATCCTGGAGCAAAATAGTCTGGCAACTCATGTCATTTCAAACAAGTGAATATTAGAGGAGTGTTCACCTTCAGAGCTTTGCCAGGTATCATAAAGCGCAGCAAACACTAGAGGCCTACCATCCTTAAAATGAATGTAGTAAGGCTGCTTCTTTGACCCATCCTTTTTCCATTCATAGAATCTGAGGAGAAGATTGAAGTCAAGTAAAGCATGGAACATCAGAAGCATTAAATGGAATAAAGTCAAGTAAACAAGGCAGATATTACTGTTGGCCAAATGGAAATAAAATGAATGTATTAGCTTGTTTAAAAGCTGCAGCTAATATAACCGAAGTCAGAGAGATTAAAAGAAAATGCTTCACGAAATTATTGGAAAACATCCTCCTAAATTTTAAATTACACATAACGGCTAAATATTTTGAAAAAATTTTAAGATTCAGCTAAAACACTTCAAGAAAAATATTCAAGATAATAAACATTAGTTATTAAACAATAGTAAAATGATGCAGCAGTAAAGAGCATGCATAATCTTATGAACAAACCAAGGAACATAATACCCTTCTACTGCCACTAAGCACCGGCTTTTGGGAAGAAGACGACGAAAAGAAGCCTTTTCAGTCACTGATTCAGATCGAGCATTGAACTGCAAAGCAGAACACATATCAGACATCGACAATCCTCCCACATAAATGAGTGATTTTGACCTTATGACTCACTGATCAAATTACAGTCATCTTACATTTGTATTTCCCTTGAGATTTGTATAAAGAACTATACAAAAATGGGAGTCGGTTTCGAGCACCAAAATAATTTCTAGAGATTGTTAAGCCTTTTTTTGGGAAGAAAAAATTAAAGAAAATCACATAAAATTAGGAAAACCTTCTGGCCCATTTCGGGCCCAAATTCAATGGCTTTAGCACACCGGTTTTGAACTTTTCAAGGAGAGCATTAGAATAAATACGCTCTACAAAAACCTCTACTTATTTCACTTTTGACCATGCCATAAACGAAAGCTTGTTAAACAAAACGACTCATAAAACCACCAATTCACAGCATCAATATATTTATTTATTTTCGCATACAACCTGATGGTAACCCAAACTCTCCTCGGTATGTAGTGGAATTCTAAACCCATACCTTCTGTACTACCACAAGAGGTTTTATTAGTTAAACTAAACTAGCATCCACAAAATTATGTTATAATTATAACTTAATAATATTAATACTGCAATTAAATGTTCAAGCTAAATGGAAATTTATTACCAGAATCAGCTGAATAATTTCCAATCTTGGCCTCTGTTAGTGCTACTCTTGTTTCTTAACAAAAGTATCATTTCGATCATAGACTAAGCTAAGTAAGAGCACAAATTAAAGATTTAAGTAACTGGAATGAAATAAATTGATATTACCATCCTATAGAAATCAGGTTTCTCATTTTTCTTAGTGAAACTAGGAATTAACCCCCATTTCATGCAATGGAGGACAAACCCTTCACCGTCGTCGTCCCTGCGAACAACCGGAAGATTCCATCCCGGCGCGACGTTGTTCGACGGGCGATACCTAATTCAAATTTTCAAACGAATAAAAAATTAAAACAATCCGTTATTTTTTTGTTATTATTACTATTACTATTTTAAAATGAAACTGAAGGAACAAAAAGCGACAGTACCTGTCCATGTTGAGAGTGCGAGCGGGGCTGCCGGTGCGGTGACAAGCCCTCGGGACGTCGTCGGCACGGAGAGTACAGCGAGCTCTTCCACACATCTTTGTTTAATTGCTCTGTTAATTCAATGAAGGCGCGAAGCAATCGGCGGTTTTTCTAGAAGCAACCGTTGGTTTCTGATTGACTTGAATCTTCATCAAAAGGTGCTTGATGTTGACACGATGCCCGATACTTCCCTATCCATTTGTCATTTCATGTATTATTATTATTAGGCAATTTAAATCCATGTATCTGTATTTTTTTCCCTTTTTTAAGACAGCCGAAGAGTATTTAGTCTAATGTGTTAGTTATTACATTTTATAATGTTGAGTGTAAGGATTTAAGTCTTTAAAAAAATATTTATGAGATTATTTATAATTCTTTTTAATTATCAAATAATTAAATAGAGCTCGTCTATTCCTCGTCAAATATTTGAGAGGGTTTGAAGAATTCAGGGCATTTGAGCAGCGCTTCAAAAAAGTATATACTACGAAAAAGGTCCTAATTATAAAATCTGTTTATAAATATTAATTGTGATGCCTACAATCTTGTATAACAGTATTTAAAAAAAGAAAGTCAAAGTTAATTTATTTTTATGAATTAAATCAAAATTTTCATTAAATTTTAAAAAATTAAGAGATAATAAATCTAATGGATTTTTTTAACTTAGTAATTTAATTAACTTAATTTCAACAAATCAAGTCAAATCATTAATTAATTATTTTTCAACTAATAAATATTTTTAGTCATTAAGTAATTAAATTGTTAAGTCATTTTTAAAATTTTTTACTTAATCTAAATATTCTGAATAACAACATTATAACGTATTGTTCCAAATATCCTTATTCAGATTAATTTATTTTCATCTTTACTTAAATTATACTTATTAATTAGTATTATTATCATCTCTATGACTTTGTGATAATCTATTAGGAGATTAATTTTTATCTTCAAATTAATACTATTTCTATCTTTATAAAATTTTATGAACTTTTTTGGTATAAAACATCATTCATTATAATAAAATTGATCAATATATTCTAATTTAGAATATTAAAAGATTGTATCCATTTGAATATAATGTATGTTATAATTAAAGAGAAATTGCCAATATTCCTTTATTGAAATTAATATATACATCTTACTCTCTATAGTTTTTATAATAACCAAGAACTCCCTGATAGTATAATCTTAAAGTATTACCCATGATTTTAACTATACTTTATTCATATTTATTATAAATGAAATAAATTATGTTAATGAAGATTAAAATGAAAAATTTAAGTACTAAAAATAAGAAAATCTATAATTTGGAGTGAATAAAAAAATAATTTTTTATATTTTTCTTATAATAAATAAATATTTTTTTATTTCCAGGTTAAATTATCAAATAAATAACCTATTTATCCTTCTTTTCTTTTTAAATTTATATTGCCAGTGTGTTATTAGTTATTATAAAAGTTGTAGAAGATAAATGGTATATATTGATTTCATTAGGAGAAATTGACAATCTCTCAATAATAAAATATTATTTTATTAATATTTTATGAGATGTTTATTATTTATCTAACATTAAAATTATGTAAGGGCACAAATGTAAAATTATTTGGTTTCAGATTTTTTTAGCTGAAAAAAAGAAAATTGGTACTTTTTTAGGAACTCAAACAAAAAAGTGAATATGACATTCATATTTAGACATTCAAATCTATTTAAAATTTAAATTAATTATCTATTTAAATAAATAAATAAATGATACATAAGAGAAAATCCTAATCCATTATTGTTGACTTCTTTTAATTATCAAAATTCAAAAATTAATAGTAAGGAAATTGCTTTATTACAACATGTACAACCTCTATTAAGTGTGATAAAAAATTAACTCCAACCCATTTCAACCTCATCTTAAGTTTGAATAATGATAAAATTACTTAATAATTTTGTCTTAATAAAGTTAAGATTGAATTCATCAGTAGGGATTATATATTTTCAATTGCCGCATCCTCGTAACCTTATGTCTTTACCAAAGATAGTAGTGTGGGAGTGTTCGAGTGAGTCTTTATACTCTTTTTTGGTTTCTTTGTTCAGTTTTTCTCTAATTTATTTATTTATTTCTAGTGCTTATGGACACTTCGGAAGTCGTCTGCCTCTATAGTTCACTTTCGATGAATGAAGAGGTTGCTATAGTGGTGGTATCTAATAAGGTGCAACAACGAGGAGATGCAATGGCTGCTACATGTCGGCTTGGCAAGATCTTAACGTCAAAATCATTCAATAATGATGTTTTTGTGAGAAGTATTCCGACAATCTGGAAATTTACACGGGGCATTCGAATGGAGCTTATTGAACATTTTTTTTTGCTTCCCTTCAAAGCAAGACCGTCATCGGATATTAGCTATAGGCCATTGGCATTTTAATCGTTCCTCATTAGTCCTGTCTCCTTTAGCAGATGGTGGTGTTTTAACTAAGCAAAGTTTTAACTCAGTTGCCTTTTGGCTGCATATTCTTAATGTGCCTCTGAAGTTCCAAGGAGATGGCAGAATTTATTGGAGGTATGCTTGGTGTTGTTGAGCAGGTGTATGTTGGACCTTATGGTGATTATATTGGGTAATATCTTCGTATTTGAGTCTCAATCAAAATCTCTGAACCTAATCAACCGAGTTTGTTTTCATACCAGAGAGGATGCCTATGTGCCCTCTGTTATGTATGAACGCCTGCCGAATTTTTGTTATTTTTGTGGTAGTTTTGAACATTTGATTAGGGATTGTGTTGCTTTTGAACTTACTAAAGCTGAGAAAGGGCGAGCATTATGATTGATTATGCCCGTAGATTTGTGTGGCTCGTGATTACAATAAGGTGGTGGGCCGTAATGCTTCTCCGAAGCATAATGTCTGGGTGCTGGAATCCTCTAGTCTAGAGTTGACTTCTCAAGGGGATAAACATGATCAAAATGGTAAGAGATGCTCTCCTAATGTTGCTTAGTGGGTTATAACAGTAGGAAAAGTGGCAGCATCTCTATAGGGCTATAAGTATTTGGTCAATAGGGTGATAATGGTTTCATTGTGCAACCGACTGTAGGGAAACAAACCTTTTGCAATACACGTGTGCTACCTCATTCTCTCACTAATACACTCGCGCCTTCTCAATGACAGCTCATGCTCCACACGTGACTTTACTCCAAAACGTGATATTGTTTCTTTGCCTGATAAAATGGCATTAGATGCTTCTCTCAAAACTAATGCCGGCTATAAGGATGTTAATGATGGTCTTTCTCGCAATTTTTATCCTATCTTGGGTTGTGCTAATAAGGATCAACGTGAATCTTAAGAGGTGCTGCAAAACTTAGCAAGTCTAGAAGTGGGAAAACTAAAAGGAGGCAGTGGAAGCGTCTGGCAATGATAGAAAGTTCTACTCCAGTTTCTATTCCCTTGGCTATGGCATCAAAAAGGCTCATTAATTAGAGGGGGTTGCAGATAAGAATGGCTCTGGCAAACGAGTATGATTAGCGTCTGAGGATTATGCCCATAGGGTTGTTGATGGTGGTTCAGTGACTTCTACTAATATTTCTTCACAATTATCAATGGGTCCTAAGTCTCAGCCCCATCAATCGCAATGAATGTCTTATGTTTGAATGTTCGAGGTTTGAGGAATCCTGAGACATTCCATGCACTTTGAAAAATTCCCCATGAGACATAGACAAATATTAGATTTTTGTGTGAAACTAGATTAACTGTGTCTGAGATGGAACATAAGTATTCATGTTTGAGATTTGAAAATTGTTTGGTTGTTGATCGCCGCAAACGTGGGGGGAGGGTTTAACTTTCCTCTGGCAGCGAGAGATTATTTTTTTGTGCATTCCTATGGTTGGCACCGTATTAATGCCAGTATACGGATGAAATATGATTTCATATGGCATTTTTCTGGAATGTATATGCATCGGGAGGCTGCTTTGAAAATCGAACATGGCAGCTACTACATAGATTGCATTCTTTCTTTTTTTTACCCGAATAATTGGAAGTGATTTTAATGAGATTTTGAAATTGTCAGAAAGACTTGGTAGGTTGCCTAGGGATTTGAAAATGATGCCAAATTTTCAATCTGTTTTGTAAGATTGTGAACTACTAGATATTTTTGTAGATCGTCTTCTACACAATTTTTGTAGGAAGGCTCTGAGTTTTTTCAATATCGTCACTCATCTCGTTGCTTGGGGCTATGATCATAGTCATATTTTTGTATCTTTTAAAAATTCGGTTGGTTATGCTAATAAGGTTTCTTCGTGTAAGCGCCATTTACAATATGAGGCTTTTTAGAAGGAGTATGGTCAGTGCTGTGAAATTATTTTTCGCTATTGTCAAGGTCATGGTTTCGGAGAGGTGGATCAGGTTGATATTTTTTAGCAGAGGGTTCGTTCAACAGCTATAGTCTTGTCTCAGTGGAGTAGTCATAAGTTTAGGGGTTGGCGTAAGCTGGTGGATGCAAAAATATTTTAATTGCGAGATTTGTGGATTAGTAGAGAGCATTATACAGATGGTAGCTGTATGCAGCGCTTAAAGGCTGAAATTGATGGGCTTCTAAATGAGAAAGAGCAATATTAGATCATGCTTACCACGTTATTGGTCAATGTCATGACATCATATTATATATATAAATAGTACCATACAAGTTAATAATTTGGTATATGTAAATAACACAGTCAACACTATATATAAAAACAATACCGTATACCTATTTATGTTCATCCTAAGATTTTTAACTGTTATGAGCTAAAAAATACCATCCGTTTTGCTGTTCGATTTCTCGTTAATCGTGAAATAGACACAAGATCTCTGGAATACATAAATATTTAAATTATAATAAAATACACATAATTAAATATTAGAGGATTTGAACACATAAAAATAAAAATATTAGTGAGACTTAAAGCACAAAATGACAATTATATCCTCTACAAATATTCATTCTCTAGTACTAAACAATAGGTGTGGTGTTTACTTACTTTTGTTGAGTCACTTGCTGCAAGGGCGTTACAGGCTATGTATTTTCATTATTGTTCATTTCTTGATACATGCATGGGCAGTAATCCATCCTTTATTTCGTGGAGTATCCTTTGAGGGCAATAGTTATTACAGTGCATAATTTTATGAAGACTAGGGTCTGGACAGGATGTTCATATTTACCAAGATATTTGAATTCTTAGACCTCTACTGTTCAAACCTATTTTGTCAGTTTTCTTAGGAGATGACGCTATGGTAGCTGAGTTGTTTTCGGATGAAAATGTCTGGAATATAGATATGTTACACTGGCATTTTTCAACGGCAGATATCTATTATATTCTGAAGATTAAATTACCACTGTAGATTCTTCAAGATCATATTATGTGGTATTTCGATTGTAGTAGGGAACATTCTATTAACTCTGGGTATTATGTCGCCTTGGGGAAGAAGAATTTGTCACATCTTGCAACGTCTGCTGGTTCTTCTCGTCAGTGGTCCTCAATTTGGAAGTTGAAAGTTCCCTCCGAAATCAGATGGTGTGCTCTCTTTAATTTGCTTTCTACTATGTGTAATCTCATGTTGAAAATGGTTGTTGCTGACCTAAGGTGTATACTGTGTGGAAAGTGGAAACCTTGGTTGGTTAGTTTTGCACGCTTTATTTGTTTGAGGGCATGCTCCTGATGTGTGAGATATATCTCCTTTTTCTGGGTCTATTTTGCCTAGTTGCTTTTCTTGTTTGTGGGAAGTATAAGACAATGTGCGTTTAGTCTTTTCATCAGATGAGCTTTATTTGTTTGTTGTGCTTATGTGGGGGATTTAAGGGCAAAGGAATAAACTTTTGTATAATGGGGCTATTGCTTGCTCTTTTTCTGTCACGTCTTGTGCTCAAGGGCTGTATGATGCTTTTCGTCAACAATCCTTTACGTGTGCAGGTTTTTCTTAGCCAATCGCTTCCCCTATGTTTTGGGAACCACCTCATGTGGGTTGGTTTAAGCTTAATTGTGATGCGGCTGTCAATGCTCAACAATGTATGGGTAGTTATGGCGTTGTGATTCGTAATCATGAAGATTTAGTTGTTGACAGGAGCTGACATTGATGATGTTAATGTGGCTGAGGCGGAAGCTTTACACTTTGGTTTAGGACTCACAAAGAGAGGCTGGTTGGTCTCTGACTCTCTGTTCCGCAGTCACTATCTTATTATTTTTAAGATTTTCTCATTCTAATTTAATGAATATTTTCTCTATTAAAAAACAAAAATTAGTCGGCTTAAGTAAACTACCTCGGTCTTAAACATAAGAAAAAACAAAAAAAGAGTATGAAAAGTTTGTCCCCCCCCCCCCCCCCACCCCAAACTATCCCAGCTCTTTTTATTCTTATCCTTAAATATTCTCCTCTCTCCTTTATTCTCTTCTCTTCCCACTGTTTTCCTACGTATAAAATATCTACACGCAAACTATTCAATCAAGCAAACAACAAGACAACCTAAATTCTCTCTGTGTCGATACTTTCGACAGAAGTTTTCCGCTCAGCTCCAATGGAGTCAAAATCATCTGCTCGATTCACCTTGGGCAAGCAGTCTTCTCTGGCGCCGGACCAGCCGCTTCCAGCCGACGACGATGCTGACGGCTCCGAGGCCATTGACCCCAGGGTGAGGCTCATGTACATGGCTAATGAAGGTGATTTGGACGGGATTAAGAAGCTCTTAGACTCCGGCACCGATGTTAATTTCCGTGACATCGATAAACGCACCGCTTTGCATGTTGCCGCTTGTCAGGGAAGGACTGATGTTGTACGGCTGTTGCTCAGCCGTGGAGCTGACGTGGATCCTGAAGACCGCTGGGGCAGCACTGTAATTTTCATTAACCCCTTTCTTGTTCGAATTTTTTAGCAAACACTTGTGTGATTGCTTTCTGAAAACCCTTTTTAGAATCACCTTAGGTGCGTTGGGTATTGTTTTCATATCTTGTTTTCTATTTTCTGAATTTAGAAATAGATTATTTCTAAAAATATTTTTAAAATATAAAATTCATTCTACATTTTTAATAAAAGAAATAAAAAATAAAAAAATTCTTGTTTTGTTTATTTCCCAATACAGTATTAGGCTTCAATGAATAGCTTTCCTCTATAATCTCTCAAAATGATAATAATAACAAACATCATTAATATTATTAATAGTAATAAAAACAATAACATCATTATTATTATTGATATTATAAAAAAAAATCTCCCCGTCAATAAAACTTTTCTTTTCTTATACATTATGATATTTATGTTTTATATATTAATTAAATCAAGTATATATAATCTATCATTTTTCTTTAAACAATTTAAACAAATATAATTAACAACATCACCTGATTTATTCTTAAAATTAGAATAACCAAACTAATTAAATAACAATAAAAATAATTTTATGTTAATTGATGTTTATTTAATGAAAATTATTTCAATAATAATTCTTTAAAATATTCCTATCAAACGGATTTGATTACTAATAATTCTTTAAAGTATTCCAAGTGTTTTTCAAATTTGTTTTAATTCAATTGAGGCTGTTCACTTTTTCTTACTCTGTTCTTGTATACCTTTTGCAAATCTAAGTAATAATCATTTTCAGACAATCAAACTCACTAATGTGACCATTAATAATGAGCTAATAATTCATAGTTGATTGAACAGCCTCTTGCAGATGCTGTGTATTACAAGCACCACGACGTGATCAAACTTTTGGAGGAACATGGTGCGAAGCCTCCAGTATGTATCAACACCTGTCATGTCCTATTTGCCCTGTGATTTTCAGTTCCTGTCGCACTCTGTCTTTTGTGATTTTAGTATGATCTCCTGAACCTTATTGCATCTGTATATGTGGTTCTGTCTGTTCAGACAGCTCCCATGCATGTTCAAAATGCTCGTGAAGTCCCAGAGTACGAAATTGATCCTAAAGAGCTCGATTTTTCCAACAGTGTTGAGATTACAAAGGTATCTCATAAGCACTTCTCCAATGGTTGTTTCTTATTTCCGTTCTTGGTTTTACGTTCGATAAGAAAATGTATATGGATAAATAGGGATGGAAGGAATGCTTTTTTTGCTTGAGCATCAACCTTTAGCACACTTTTTGAGTTATAGAAAAAGCTTTTATATAGGATCTGACATCTGATTCCACTCTGCCCGATATAGTATGGCTTCCTATGTATGACGTTAAAGCAGTCAATTGGGATTCCTTGTTAAGGCCAAACTTGTGTGATGTCTGATTGTTATGATTCTTTGTGGTTAAATGTTGCACTAATTTATTATTATTTTTTCAAAAAATAAAATACTTTTAGCTTTATAAGAATGTGATTACTGAAATTGAAATTTAAGCTCTCATATTTGCATTAAATCAGAGAATTGACATATCAATGAGTCTTCAAGTTGCAAAAATAAAGATTACAACATACTGATCCGTTTTAAGTTTTACAGTCTGCAAGCACATGTTCTTGTTTCTTTATGTTGTTATTTTTTTTTAATATTTATTTTTCGTTCTTTCTTGGGCATGGCAAATGCCTTCTATATTCTCTGAAAATGCTCCATTTAGTCCAAGCCTTTCATCTGCGAAAAATATCAAAACTTGATAAGGGATCCATCGTATAAACTATCACCTCATTGATAATAGGGAACTTTTCGGATTGCATCATGGCGTGGAACACAAGTTGCTGTCAAAACACTTGGAGAGGAAGTTTTCACTGATGAGGATAAAGTGTGGGTTGGTCTAATACCATCACTGATTTTTGTTCCTTTTTCTTATTTTGCATTTTTTCATTTTCTTAAAGTTTGTTTTAATTTTAATTTTTGGAGTATGCTTTCTGGAATCTTTCTTGCGACTTTGGAGTTTCATTGCTGCTTGGCATTGCAGGAAGGCATTCATTGACGAGCTTGCATTACTTCAGAAAATTCGTCATCCAAATGTTGTCCAGTTTTTGGGTGCTGTAACCCAAAGCACTCCAATGATGATTGTCACAGAATATTTACCCAAGGTTTATTTTATTCTGCAGTTACTATAGCAAGGCAGACCTTATATTGGTGACTTGTTGTAGTGCTGTTGAATTTTAGTTCCGAATCTATTGTTTTTCATCATTTTGTCCTTGGGGATATTGATTTGATTGTATACAATTGGCATTATCTGTCTTCATCAATCAAAGTTCTTATGCTTTTACTTGTAATTACTTGCAGGGAGATCTCCGTGCCTATCTGAAGCAAAAGGGTGCATTAAAGCCCACACTAGCTGTGAAGTTCGCTCTTGACATTGCTAGGTTGGCTTCCTAGTTTGCACAGCAAGTCTATCTATTACTTTTGGCTTGCTTGCTGCAGAGCTATAAGTGATGCGTGATTTATGGTTCTAAGTTTTTAGGCATAATCATTGAGTTGGAAATTTGGAAAATGTATTATGAGATTTGAGATAATTTGTGTTTCTCCTTGTAGAATTTTAAACACGTTCTGTAGTTCTTTTCGTATCTTAGCAATTAATTTAAATGAGGCCATCATGTTTGAAGTTGAACTTGTTATCTTTATATCCCTTAGCATTTGCATTGAAAATCAATTAACAATTAATATGCTTAGAAAATGGTAGGACACATATACGACTGTGGGAGAAATTTTTTTGTAAATTTGACGTGGCTTTTAGACCATATAAATTGCTCTGCGTATTTTTTGGAGTGATATATTGTAATTTGTGTCTTTGTATATTTCTAAAACAATATGCTCTGGTCTCTGTGTTATTCTTTACCCATCCATTTGAGTAGGAGGGACCATTGTACATTGATATATTTGATGAATTATTAGGTGTTTCTTTTTATCTTGATTGGAAGTCATCATGTCTATTGTAGGGGAATGAATTATTTGCATGAAAACAGACCTGAAGCAATAATTCATCGGGATCTTGAGCCTTCGTAAGTTTTCAATCTTACATACCCCTCAACTGCGCATGTAAAGAATTAGAAAGTATGAATGATTAGTACCTGAATGGTTAAGACTGTTTTAAAATTTCTCAACTGTTCGAGTAAGATAACAGAAATATACTGCGGGATGATTCTGGGCATCTGAAAGTTGCAGACTTTGGACTCAGCAAGCTACTGAAATTTACAAATACAGTAAAGGAAGACAGACCTGTGACATGTGAGGAAACTTCCTGTAAGCTTTCTTCTTTGGGTACACTTCTTTATGCTATTTTCTTTGATTAATGCTAGCTTAGCAGGCTATGTACTATAGATTTTTAGCCTTTTGATTTTGGCCTTGAGAAAGAATTAGACCAGCTCGGAATGTTAAGTGACTGTCCGGATCAAAATTTGCTGCATGGGCTCCTATCCAAATAGGATCTCCAAGCAGTCTCTTGCAATAGGCAAAATTTTGAAGTTTTAAAAGTTAAATATTTGTGTGCTTTAATGGTAAATGCTTCATGTCATCCATTTTTTTTGACCAGGGAGATATGCAGCCCCCGAGGTTTACAAAAATGAAGAATATGACACTAAAGTGGATGTGTTTTCATTTGCTTTGATCTTACAAGAGGTTCTTCCTCTTGCGCTCTCTCCCTCCCACTCTTCCCCGACACCCACCTCTACCTCATCTTCCCCTCTCCACCTTGTCTTCAAATAATACATGATATTGTTTCCAATATGCTTTAGGATATGTAATATGGGTGGTGGATATTAGGTTGCAATTAGTAAACATGGATGCCAACTTCAGCACTTGACAAGCTGATATTATATAACAGATGTTTGAGAAATCTTGTTAATTAAGCCTGCAACATAGGGAAATGAACTTGTGGCGGAGATTAACTGCCCTTTTCGAAATTATACCTGTGACTCTTTTTACAACTAAAGATTTCTTTGAATTTTCAGTTCACACATACTGCTATATTTCTTGATTATCATCACAAGGGATGTCAAAAGTTGAGGACACTGGATGTTCAGCATGGAAATTTAACAAATTCTCTATGGATGCACCAATCAGACTTAAATTATTGACAACCAACTTAGTTTGTTTCTACTTTGATTTTGCTGTGGTTACAAATATTATGCTTTTAACTTGACCATCAGCTGTTTGTGCATTTATATTTGCTGGAAGTTTAATGTATTTTGTTGGTTTGTTAATGTTACGTTACTTTGAAGTGACATTTAACTATCCCAAAGAGTGCATTTTCATGATCAGATCCATTAGTCAAACTGTAATGCAAATGGATTTTAGCAACACTTTCTGTATGTTTGATCCAATCAGTATGTACCAGTACATACTGATATGGATTTAGAGCTATATATGAAATAGTTTTTAGCAATATTTTCTGTATGTTTACTTTTACTGCCTCAGTTTTACACTTGATGAATTCCATGTTGCTTGAATATCAATATTGGCATCTCCCCAAAAAAAAAAAAAAATGAAGTGTAAAATTTAACACTTTATAATTAAGAAGATCCATTTGTCAAATTGTTAGAATGCAAATTTGCAACACTTTCTATATGTTTACTCAAATCAGTATGTGGTGGTACATACTTGCATCAATGCACAGCTATATATGCAAATAGATTTTAGCAACAGGTTCTATATATTTATTTTTACACTTGATGAATTCCATGTTGCTTAAATATCAATAGCTGTCATCTTATGTTGTTTTAAGATCAAACGTGACATCCTCATTACAGTTGATGATATAATTGCTTTGGACATTTTTTTTCAAATTGATCATACGTTGGATTTCCATGTTATCACTTTGGACTTTCTATAGTCTATATTTCTTGTTTATTTTTCTACTGATAATAGGCAAGTCTAAATTAAGTTGGTATTCAATCCATCAGATGATCTTGTTTCCCCACAATCAATGTATTGATCCTCCCTGTATCCTTTTGTTGAAATTTTTATTATTTGGATAACAAACAAAACTTGTATATATTAACAATGAATGGGTTTTAAAAAAGTGAGCAAGCTGGCCACTAGACTAGGATCAGCATGAAGACAACCTTATAATCTATGCAAAACAAAACTAAACCATTCAAGTTCAAAAGACTTAACCAAAGAAATTCTGTCCACTATGCTAGGATCAGCATGGAAACAAGTTATTCAATTTCAGCCCAAAACCTGATGCTGGTACTGCAGTGGATTGATAATTTGACTGATTTACCCTTGATCTACATTCTAGCGGAGGCTGGTTTAAGATTATGAAGATGAAAGAAGTGTCTTGAAATTCCTTTATCAGTGACACCCAAAGCTAGCGAATGAACTCTTTCCCATAAACATTTAACATATTCCCTAGCCAAGCTATATAAAAGCATTATTCAATTTCTTTTTTGCCAATTCACCCCAAAAGAACCACAAACCAGAACACTTCCATAAAAGTTCTGTATATGTAAAATTGGTTGATTTGTGTGCATCGTTGATTAGTAATATATCAAATTAGTTGAGTTATTTATCATTTTGATTACTTGAAAGTTGATTACTGGGTTTTTGTGGCATAAAGTTGTCAGGTTACATACTCTAGATTAGATATATTGCATGTAAGGATGATGCTTTTTCTGGGTTCCAATAATTTATTTAATCTGCTGTTACTCTAGATGATTGAAGGTTGTCCACCGTTTCCCACAAAGCCAGAAAAAGAAGTTCCTAAAGCATACATAGTGAATGAGCGGCCACCATTTAGAGCTCCAACAAAGTATTACGCTTATGGATTAAGAGAGTAAGTACGAGATCAATCTTGCTTTCTTCATATTTGTGGTGTTCTTCTGTAGACATATATGGGTATATTGCTGGTTGATCCTGTAGTCACCCAATTTTTTCAGATGATGGCATCATGATTTTCCCATGATTCTTTTTTATCTCATCACAAAAGCTGGCACACGTTTTTATGCAAAGTCAGAATTCCTAAAAGAATGCAATAAGGTGGAATTGGCTTCAATATCGCTAGGCCAAAGTTTGACATTGTTGAAATTGAGCTTTTATTGTTTTAAGAGATAAGGGGAATGAATCAAATTGTACTTCTTTTGTTAGCCTATTCTTGGATACATTCAGATTTCAGCCATAAGATAGCAACATTAAACAAATTGAGATTTCTCGTTTCCTTTTATCTAGTGATTCCAGTTGCCATTCTTTAGGCTGGCATGTGGTATCCAGGGACCCTTGTTTTTTGCACCCTTTTTTGGTTGCTTTCATTGTTCCATGGCAAATGTGTAATTTAGAGGTCAGAGGAACGTTATCATACTATATATCATTTATAACAATGTTTCCATTTTGTCTTCTCACTTGAGGTGGTTCACTGTTTGACAAAAGCTGTTTTGATTCTTCTTAAGGTTAATTGAGGATTGCTGGAGTGAGGAGCCATTCAGGAGACCAACATTCAGGCAAATACTTATGAGGTTGGATGACATAAGTGACCAGCTTTCTATTAAGAGACACTGGAAGGTATCAATTCTCTCTCTCTTTCTCTTTCTCTCTCTCTCTCTCCTTGCATGTAAGTTTTGTGTGTTCATGTGTGCAAGCACTGAGCTTTTCTTTAGCCTTATCGCCATCAAAGTGCTTATAATTTCTATTATAAACTTTTATAAATGACACATAATAGCAGTATTTGTAATGCATAGCAGGGTAGATTTTGTATAATGGCATATTCAAACACCTTTTTCACTTTACCCCATGTCTTAATTTGTCCCTCTGCAATTTTATTAAAGAATGTACCCCTTTCACTTTAATAATGTCTCATACTACCTTGACAGAAAATTATTTATCCTTGAAAGGTAATGGAAACTACTGAAAACAAGTGTTTTTCCTTGTTCTCCAGTTGGTTATTAAACTTTAACAAATGACAGCCTGTTTCAAGGACTAAGAGAGAAAGAATGGATTGTAAAAAGTTTTCAATATAACTCTAACTAGATCTTCTGAAGCAACTGAAATTGATTCAGTAGCAAACCTAGTTCATGTTCCATCCAAACGTTCATCTGTTTTTTGTGACTTGATTAGAGTTGCTGTTTATGGTTTATTCAGGCATGGGGATAAGGCTGGGAGTTTCATGTAGTGAAAGTAGCATTGTATTGTTTGCTTACATTTTTTGCCCAAGGCATCTTCAATTCTTTGTTTAATATGATAATGTATGGATACATTGGTTGAGTTTCTGGCAAGTTCTCTCTCATTATCTACCTCCTTACCTTCCATCTCTCCCTCCTCTAATCAATTTACTTTCAATGTTTAAAACTACATTAAAATATCTCATGTATCCAAAACCATGATAGGAAGTTTGATTTGCAGTATGAGAGAGAGGCAAATTAAAGGGACCAAGCTTTCAAATTTGCTGCCATGGTGTTAGGATATACAATTCTTTTGAATTTGGATATCAATATGTTGATGATGTGTGAAGCAGAAGCCAAAGAGAGAAGTGGCTAAGTTCTGTATGTGCAAGTCTGTGGTTCATGCAACAATTGATTTTGTGTTTTCTGTTAATTTAAATGGAAAGTCAACCTGCAAGGGACATTTACTTGCAGTAGTGTGAGGGGAAATTTGATTCAAATAACTTTCTAGAATTAGTCTAGTTGCTGCAAATTTGCAGTTAACTCAATACAATGTGATTCCTTGAGCAGCATTAATAATGAGGAAAGTAAGAAGTGAAGGAAAGTTGGCCCTTCTTGCTGTGTGATTTAGATTTACCAAAATAAATTTCTTTCTTGAACCTTAGAAAAGATAGTTCCTGATCCTTGATAAGTAATATAAGAACTAGGTGAATGCGCTTGTTGCATAATCCCAGGTTATTGGCGTTTTGGGATATCATCTGGAGCTGTTTAAATACATTTTGTTGCCTGTTTTATCTTGAGAAAAAATATGTGTCTTATCCAGTACCCTGCATACGCAGGTTGGGCCGCTAAGATGTTTCCAGAGTCTTGCAGCCTTGTGGAAGAAAGGTCATGCAGATCCAAGCAGCCGTTCATCTCGCTCTACAAACAGATGAGTAACTGTTGCTTTGGCACGTGCATAATTTCAGTTCCTTACTACCCGGAAATCTGGAGCTTTTTATGGCTGGTTTTACTGATGAGTTCATATTAATTGTTTTTGCCAGAATCTTGTTTGAGTTGTAAGGCCTGTCTCATCCTGTATTTTGAGTTCATCTCTTCCCTTCATGCTCTTGAAATAAGATGTACAGAAAATTGAAAGGACCTGACAAGGTAATTAAAAAATAAATAAAGAACTATGAATTGTTGTTACATTCCCTCCCTCCTTTCTTCGTTAATCTTTTCCATCTATGAAATTGAAGTTTACACATAGTGTTGAACATTCTGTTTTTTCTTTTTATTTTTTGTTTTTTGAAAAAGAAGATTAAATGAAATTTACAATAACAGTATGAAAGCAATCTGAAGTTTTGAGCATTCTCGTGATTTTTTTTTTGAAGTGTTTGGTATCTTCGCAGCAACCAGCTTCCAGTCATTTCTAGTTTATGATTCTGAAGTGCTTGGATTAATCAAATGAAACTTTTTAAGGTTCTAATTCACCATGTCAACTGACACCTACATTTGAGATCATGTTATTTGCTCAAACTTTGGTGCCACAAATTCACTTGAAAGTACTGGAGCTCAGTCAATGTGAGTTTAGATGAACAAGCAACTGTATGACTCCGATTATGTGGCAATGATGGGTTTCTCTCAGAGCAGGAACGGATGAATCTCGTTCCTCCTGTGCTGTTGTTCTTTGTTTCTGCAGTCTAGCTTTAATTATTGTAATTTTGCTGTGCTATATAATGGCATTGGAGGAAAAATAGATGGTCTGATGATATAGAAAAACAGTTGGATGTTCATGTTATGGCTCTTGTGGACTCAATAAGAGAACAAGATATCCTATCTGAAGTTCTGATTCCAAAGATGGCGAATGTAGATGAGCTTTGAAACTGGCCTCTTGTTCCATGTATTTTTAGTGGACGGTTGATGCTGTCCACAGACACAGAGCTCTTAATCTTGGTGACAGGGATTTTGACAATACTCACAAAACTTGTTCAATTCTTTTTCGGCTTTGTGTAGGTGTTAGACATTGTTTGGATTCATGTATCTATGTGGTCTAATAAGAAAAGGGAGAACAGCAAATTAATAAAATGCAACTTTACATGCAAATAGCTTCTCATCCTAAACTACAAAAGCTGGTTTTGGCCGAACCTAATCTTCCGATCGACGTTTGATAATAAACAATATCAAAAGTCACTAATATTGTTTGCAGAAAAAAAGGTTTGGATAAATTAAATAAAAATATATATTATTTATATCCATGGATTTGTGTACTAAGTTTTAGAAAAAAAAGAAATTATGATTTATTTCGTATAAAATGTGTTGCATGATTAAATCGTGTGGATTAAATATCTTATAACTCACATAATTTATTTTTATCATTTTGTATTTTTATCAAACAAAAGAAGTTGTGGCACATTGGTTAATAAAAGAGTCTTTTTAACTCTGATTACCACTTTTGCACTTTCGAACAATGAATTTCTATCCATTCATGATAAGAATCGCACAGCAAAATCTTGTCGACAGTGGCATGTTCTTTAGTTACCAATTGGCCGGCCACCCGAACGTTAATCGGGAGCAATTACGTTTATGCATCAAGGAATGCAGCTCCTCTAAAACGAAATATTTCTCCCCATTCTCTTCTTTAGCCAGCAAACCTGTCTCATTCCCTCTCTTATATTCTTCATTGTTCGAATAGACTTTTGCCTTCCTTCTTAAACCACCTTGTTAATTAACCAAGTTAGACTTGGTGAGGTGTTGCCGTCTTTCAGACATCATGAATCTCAACTTGTTCATATCACAAATAAAACAAAATAAAATTAAGACAAAAAAAAAAAACCTTATCATACCAGGCCCTAGGAACCTGTTTCAGACCATATAATGCTTTAAAAGTTGGCATATCTATCCTTAACAGCAAATGCCGCTAGTTGAGCCATATAAACATCTCCAGAAAATTCATCATTAAGAAAAGCATTGTTAATATCTGTTTGTCTGACCGCCCAATTCTCACTACAATTTAATTGAGAATCATTCATGATTTGACATCGGGGTTAAAAGTCTCAGAATAGTCCACAACTGTTTGATGAATCCTTTTGGCCACAATTTAGCTTTATACTTTGACATTGTGGTATCAGTATTTTATTTGGTTCTAAAAACCTACCAACACTTCAGATAGAACCACCGTCTTAACCTTTGTCCAAACACTTATGATTACTAAAGTTAAAGAAGGAATTTTTAAACCAAAGACGTTCTTATCATCACACAATATTTTAGAACCAACTACAGTTATAGAAGCTTTATCATCCTCTGTGGAAAGTAGCTATGTAGAATGAATTTGATGCCCTTGTTAAGAGCAAAACTAAAAAAAGAAAACATCACTTTGCCCTTAGCAGAAATCCGCCGATGAATTGCCCTGAAGGTAAAACTCCTTGTTGACTCCTTGTTAAGCTTTAACACATTGGAGAAATAGAAATCTAAAGCTAAAATATAGACCAACCTTAATGTTTTATTGATACGGTTAGCGTTCAATTAATATATATATATATATATATATATTCCCTTTAAAATACATATAAATCCTTTCAAGGGATAGTAATGGGGAGGGGAGGGGACCGACATCCCCACACTCATCCCCAATATTCTACGTATATCTTCGTCACTATCAAAATTACTTGAGGGGATCCCCGTCTTCTTCCTGAATAATAAGAAGGGACCCTAAATAACTGATACGTTTTTAATTTTTGAACTTGATTTAATCATATTAAAATAAAATAAAAAATTTAAACAAAAGTAAAGTTTGACAATATATCTTAGACTAACATTAATTCAATAGAAACATCACACAAAAAAATACAAATCATCATAATAATTATATTCGTCAATCTTCATAATCTTTTAATAAAAAGAAATTATTTTTATATCAATAATGAAATAAATGAAATGGGTATAGATACTAAAATTAATATTTTTAATAAAAACATTTATTCTTGCACCTCGTGCTCATCCTTTTTTTTCCTCAAGGAATGTGGCAAATTGAGAGATAACATTACGTTTCAAATCTAAAACAATAAAAATAATATAAGCAATATCACTCATAATTTAAAATAATTTTGGGCCAAGACTTTTGAAATATGGTATAATTGAATAGTAACTCAGGACTATAACTAGTTAACTAAGCTCATAAATTTTATAGTTGATTTGTACGAATATTTTGATATTTTTTATTTATACTAATATTTAATATTTTATAATTTAATTTTTATTAATCATTTATTAATAATTCTAGAAAATAAAATCAAAATTAAAATTTTAATATGAGGAAATAGGGAATGGGTAGGGGATGGAGATTCCATCTCATCTCCATCCCTTTCCCGAATAAAAACTGGATAAAAAATTGTCTATATCCCTTCACCGAATAAGAAATTGGGTTCAAAATCATCCTCATACCCTCCTCGAATAGGAAATCCCCAAGGGTCTCCGTCACCATGGGGACATTTGTTGTCCCTAATCCTTTCCTTAGCCTTTGATGATTTCTCTCTAATAAAATTCTTAAAAATTCAAATTCTAAAAAGATGGAGTTGGGAACTAAAAAACTACTAAGTTTGAGTAAAAATAACATCATTTTTGTTTATTTCTACTTTTATTTTGAACTTATTTATTACATATACTGATGTACATTTCTTAATTACTTCAATTACCTCACATAACGTTTGAGATATTAGCTTTTAATATACACATCTCTTCAATCTTGGACAAAATAATTTTCTTTTTACGTAAATTGAACTACTTTCAATATGCCCCACTTCGATCAAATACTAAATGTGTAATTAAAATTATTGCAAATATTAGTCCAATGCAAATTATTACTACACATAGGCATGGCCAGTTCACAAGATTTCTATATTAGGGTGGATGGATACCAAAGTAAATTATACGCAATGAGCATAAGGAATTAAGCATAACGATGCAAAGCAATTATGTAAATGAAGGGGCTGAAATTTTTACCTTCACGCGTATTTATAGTTTGTGGAGAACTTGTCAGGATCGTTGGCCTTGAATCCGGAGAGTGAATACCTAAAAAAGACACTTCGACACTCAAGTTAGTGTTTGATGAAGATTAAAAAAAGAAGAAAGATGGAAATGATAGGTTCTCCTCTAAGTATGAATAATACTTTTGGAGGCCAAAGACCATTTTCTCTTAAAAATGAGTCTCTATTTATAGATGATGAGTGATGTGGATTTAGGGTTTTGCTTTAAACCCAAACCTAATGACATGTGTCACCCATAATTTATGTACATGTAGAAGTGAATTTGGTCATAGGGAATTATTTCACACATGCATAGTTTCCTAACATTATGATTGTTGAGTGTTAGAAAATGTATATTTATAAAGGAGAAAATCATCATTTTACACTTCAAGTTTGACTAACATCCTTACTTTTATGTATTTAAACTTCTTATCATTTAATTATGTGTGTTGTATTATAATTAAGTATTTTATGTATTTTAGGAGCATCATAGTCATTTCACAGTGAACGAGAGATCAGACGGTAAAATGGATATTACTTTTTAACTCAAGACGGTCAAAAACCTTAGGAGTATAAAAGAAAAAATGGCACTATTTATATGTACGGTATTGTCTATGTTACTGTTCACGACATTGTTCACATAGACAATCAATGAGGTGGCATTGACCGATGATGTGGCATTAACTGATGAGGTGTCACGATCCTGTTGGACTAAAATTTTATACAATATTGATTGGTGACGTGACAACATGTTAGGGGACCAAAAATTGCGCATATAGTACATGCATATACACAGGATTATTTTCAACCAAACCACGTTACTGTTCAACCCGGGTCAAACTGTGTCACTGTTCAAACCACGTGGTCAAACCGCGTACTGTTAACTAATGGCGTGGCGCAATCCTAAGCGTCCAAACTGTCTTTAATCTGATGACCATGATTTACTTAATGTATCTATAAAAGGGACCCCCTAATTGGATATTTCTGAATCCATTTTTGGGATCCATTTTCTGTAATTCTTTCTCTATCTTGTATTTTTTACGTATTTTAATAAATTTTCATTTTTCCCCTAGTTCGATTATGAGTAGCTAATTTTCTTTTAAGCTTGGGTTGAAGGTGAAGTCTCAACCTATGTCATGGACTTTATTTGGTAAATTTATTTTCTATTTCCCTCTAGTTTTTGTGGATATTTTAACTTCTCGTCGACGAATAATAAGCTTGTCTAGATACCGCCCTGATTTCACCAGCTCCCTAGTACAATGTTATTATTATTTGGCACGATAAGCCCTTAGGACCATATTGATTACTGTGGATTCCCCCCTCATGATTTAATTGGTATTAATGAGGAATATTTAGCCTATGGTACATGTTGATAGAGATCCAGATACCCAAGTACGTCATTTCAATGGATTTCTATTCAATTTATTCTCGTCATTTAAAATTCAATTTTAGGATAATCTAAAGCCACTTTCACCACAAATCCAACAACCCTCATACAAAATTAATTCTACACACAATTAAAATCTATATCCTCATGGGATCAACACTCGTCACCATTGATCTATTCTACAATAGATTCGTGCACTTACGAGTTTAATAAAATTTGCACAACAATGACCTTTGAGCATGATTTTCCTAGACCAATGGATTAAGGAAGTGATTCCCTCTCTTGCCATCTTCGGAAGAATTTTTTCCTAAGTGTTATTCCCTTGGAATATTTGGGGTGTTATTGCCCGGAATAACTTCTTTTATTTGAATAGATAGACATGTGGCATGGTTTAGTGCATTTGAAATATGGCACCTATATTACTCCCTCTGCAAGTGTATTTTCTTTAGCAAATACATTAATTGGAATAAGAAGTTCTGACTTTTGTTTGACCGGCCACATGGCCTTTTTTAAAGAACTATGCTTTGGGTGTTTGAATATATTTCAAGAGGAATGTATCAATGAACTTTTCTCTTTGTTGACTTAAGGAAAAGTGAACTATTTCCTTTGAATTGAAGTTTTTAGATGAAATGTTATCTTTGTGAATTCTTTCTCTAAATTGAAATTCTAGGAGGAAATTATAGTTATTCTTTGAGGTTTTACCTTAAATTGAAGTTCCAGGAGGAATGTTAGTTGTTCTTTAAATCATTCGAATCTACTAAATTTTACCTTTGAATTAAAGCTTCGAGAGAAAATGTCAGTTTCCTTTACTTTTTCCTTAACCGAAGTTCTAAGAGCAAATACGAACTTTTTTCTTAAGTCTTCTAGTTAGTTCAAGAACGGCTTATGAAAATCTTTGTTTCTATTCCAGAATTTTGATAAGCAGATATTTTATGTCTTGGTTTAGCTTGACTTATTTTTGTCTTGGCTTGTATAGGGTTGGCCATTTCTTAGTTTGGCTTTCCCTTGTTTTCTTTGGCTTTTGCTTTCTTTCGTTAGCTTTTGCCTTGTTGGGCATTAGCTTTCTCATGGCTTTTCTTTACCACGGTCTTTCCTTAGCCTTTGTTCACCTTGTTGGGCATTGGCTTTCTCATGGCTTGACATGCTCTTCTTGCCTTTCTTTTTGTTTGCCTAGTTTTTTTTTTTTTTTTTTTAACTTTCGATTGTCTTACAGGGCATTTGTTTTTTCTTGACACTAGAAAAAAATGACTTATTCTGAAGGAATATTATCATGAAAGTTTTTCTCCTTGTTGGCTTAGGGAAGTTTTTCCTTATTATTAGCTTTAGGAAAAGTGAAATATATTTTCCAAAGGAATACTATTATGGAGTTCCACGAGGAAATTTTCGTTTCCTTTAACGGAGGAATGAATATTCCTTGCTCTTTAAACTTCATCCTTGAACTGAAGTTTTAGGAGGAAATCTAATTTTCGATGAAAAAATCTGAGTTCGGGTGCGGATTTAGCCTTTCCGGATCCAAACCCGGACGCATATTTTCTATGTCGGACTCGAAAATAAACCCGCCTTTTTCCACTCCGGGTTCGATTCGGGTTTAACCCGAGGAAATTTGGGCACTTGGATTGCGGATTTTCAACCCGGATTAATGAATCCAATTGAAAAAAAACTAAATTCAACTAAAAAAATCAAATAGAAATGCAAATCTTGGATTTCAGCAAATCAAATACAAATTTAGGTTTTAAACAAACCAAATACAAATCAGCGCATTCAATTCTTGGTTCGATATCATCATCATTATTGCTACATTTGAATCAAATCGATCATGTTTCCAGCACTCTAATCTATTAACAGCAACAACCAAGACTTTCAGTTTTTAACCCGTGAGTAGTTCTTCAGATTTATTGAGTGGTCGTTTTGAACCCTTCGCAACGGATTGCCTTATTTGTTAAAACTTTCTCCACCAAGTACTCTTCTAATTTGTGTACGCAGGCATCGTGTGCACTCCCCTCAATAGCAACTACCTCGCCTTCTTCCTTGAGAAGAGAAAGGGTAGTATAGAACCGATGTAACTCCTCAGAGTCCATACAGAGAACAGATGAAAGATAGAAAAAAAAAAGTTGAGATGAATAGGCAAAAGAGAAAAGAAAGTGAAAGCACTTCGGTTGAGTGAATAATCACAGCCAACAATTAAAAAATATTTCAAAATTAAATAAATTATAAATAATGATGATGATGAACAGTCGCATCACCGTTGGTTACCGGTCGTGCCAAAAAAGACAAGGAAACAACAGCTGGTGATGATGATGATGAACAACCGCGAAGGTGAAAACGATGATTTAATGAAGATGAAGATGAGCTAAAGAGGGATTAAGAGAGGAAATGGTTGCTACGGCTGTGAAAGTGTAAATGAGCTAGGGCACCATTTGGGCTTTTTTTTCCTATTTATATTAAAAATAATTTTTAAAAATTAATATTAAAATTAATAAATATCTGGGTCCAGATTCTGGATATATGGGTTCACCTAAACCTAAAATCGGACCTGGATATATGTGGGTTTTGAAGATGGCATCCGAATACCGGATTTATTTAATCTGGTACGGGTTGAACTCGGTCCAGAAAATCCAGGTTTCGTTCGGATCCGGGTTAAATTGCCATCCTTACATTTTGATGTAGGAGGAAATATTTCTTGTTCTTTGAACTTTTCTGTTGAACTGAAGTTCCTAGAGAAAATCTTCATTTCCTTTTACGTATGAGGGAATATATATTGTTCTTTGAACTTTTTCATCTGTTAAAGTTCTAACGGGAAATGAAAATTTTCCTTAGGCAATCCAGTTAGTTCTAAAATTGATTTTGAGATTTTTGGAAACATATATGACAATGTATGAGATGATCATGAGCGCTCATGAGACAATAATGAATGTGGATTCTTGTGAGATACATATATATGAATATTTATGCTTGTGAATGCTCGTTAATACACTGCATGAGTCATTTGAAAATATGGAATAGTTTTCACATGTTATGATCAATAACTTGAGTACATGAGTTATAGATTATCATTAGATTAATATTTTCAAGAGTTAAAATCATTCATATAGTCATATCAGCTAAGATGAAATGTTCCTCATCTACAAGTTATCAATTTAAGTAAGCATTTAGATTAGTCCAGAATATAATTCGAATGGTCTTTAGCTTTTTCTCTAGGGGGCCAATATCATGGCATCATCTACTGTGAAAGTCATCTGTAAATTCTTTCTAGAGCTTCCTTAGGATTTTTTGAATTCCCTTTTGTATGCATTTTGGAACCCTCGTTCCTGATCACTATCTGTACTATGTGCCTTTTTTAGGTTGTTCTATGTGGGTTCAAACTTTTTCTTTTGGTGGGCCAATTTGCCTTTTCATCTATTTTTAGTTTTTTCGAGGCTATCTTTTGATTGTTGTTCAAGGGCAAGCATCATCTGTTATGGAAGCCATCTAGAAGTTCTTTTTACAGTTTCCTTAGAATATTTTGAATTCCCTTTTGCAGGCATTCTTGTAACATTTATTCCCCATCACTAGTCGTTTCCTATGTACCTTTTTAAGTTTGTTATGTGTAGGTTCCAACCCTTTCTTTTGGTAAGCTAATTTGCCTCTTCGCCCGTCTTTTAATTTTTTCAGTACTACTCTTTTGACTGTTTTTCAAGGGCAAGTAATTTAGTTTTTCTACTTCCTCTAGGAATTAGCATATAACATTATGAAATTTGTAAATAATCGAAAGTAAATACAAAAATGTAAAGGCTAGATGTGTAAAGATAATCATTAGTTATATAATATGTAAGGAAAGTTAGATTAATCTACATTGGCATAATATCCGTTTATTTATTCCCTATCAGGAGGTGAATATTTAGGTTGTCCTTAGCCTCACTCGTGGGTAATACCATGATTGTTAGATACAGGATCATGGTTATTCTATTAGAATATAAAATTATATTGATCCACGTCGGCTTAATACCCTTCATATATTCCCCTTGGTAAGGTAAATGCTTGGGTTTTCCTTAACCTCACTCGTGGAAAAATAAATAAATTCCGAGGGAATAAATAAAATGACAGAAATGTAAATAAGTTAGTATAGCTGTCAGGAATTAGTTTTAAAGACCACTTTGACCCTTTTTTATCATCTTGACATTTTAGTATTTGGCCAAAGTTTTATGTTGACCAAATGAGTTTTTCATTTTCTTTACTCTTTATCTCCATCAACTTGCTTGAAGAAGAGTCCTTTATTTTTTATCTTGGATTTTTGGTTTTATCTCCTTTTTAATCATGTTTAAGGCATAGGCCTCATACATAAACCCATTTTTATTAGTATATGCAAGTATTCACCTCTTTTTACAACCATACACAACCAAATTTAATCTAAGAAAGTGAATTTAAAGTGGTGGTTGTGTGGGCTTTAAATGACTTTCAACTTAGAAGTTCCCCACAGAAAGCACCAATGAATGGACTGAAATTTTTACATTCACACGTATTTGTAGTTTGTGGAGAACTTGTCACGATTGTTGACCTCAAATTCGGCGAGTTGAGTACTTAAAAAAGACACTCCAACGCCGAAGTTAGTGTTTAATCAAGATTTAAGAAAGAAGAAAGATGGAGAAGATATGTTCTCTATCTAAGCATGAACAGTACTTTTGGAGGCTAAAAACTCAATTCTCTTAGAGATAGGTCTTTATTTATAGATGATGAATAATGTGGATTTAGGGTTTACTTGAAATCTTAAATCTAATGACATGTGTCACCCGTCATTTTTGTACACGTGGAAGCAAATTTGGTCGTAGGGAATTATTCCACATGTGCTTATTTTCCTATCATTATGACATTTGGAAGTAATTTCCCTAGACCAATGGGTTGAGGAAATAATTCCCTCTCTTGCCATCTTTATGAGCTCTAAAAGAATTTTTTCTTGGGTGCCATTCTGCCGGAATAGTTGGGGTGTTATTACCCCAAAATAGTTTCTTTTATCCGAAAGGATAAACATATGGCATGGTTTAGTACCTTTGAAATATGGCACCAGTAGTAACATTTTATGTTATGGGATAAAATTACATATATGATGCTAGATTATTCATCATCCTTCACAATTTACTTGCAAAAAAGGAAAAAAATACAACATAAGTTTCAAAGAAATTCAATTAAAAAATTATTAGTTTTATCCATAAATTTCTATGAATTAAATTTAAAGAAAATAATGTTGCACAGCAAAATCTTAAGAATAGCCTATTTTATATCTTTTAGTTGGCCAGCCAACGGTCAAGTCGTGGAGTAATTATTTTTCTTCATTAATGAATGGAGCTCCTCTAAAACAAAATATAGTTATATTTCTTCTTTTTTTTAACAAACACACCTCCTCTTATATTTCTAGTTGTAGGTTCCATATTTCAAAGGCACCAAACTATATTACCTATCTACCCTTTCAGATAAAAAAAATTATTTTAAAATAATAACACTCTAGCTATTTCAAGGGAATAACACCCAAGGAAAATTTTTTTTAGAGCTTTTAAAGATGGCAAGAGGGGAATTATTTCCTCAATATATTGGTCCAGGAAAATCATGCCCAAAGGTTATAATAACAGGATAATACGCATATGTTGAATAATTCCCTACAATCAATACACTTTCACGTGTTGAAAGGTGACACATGTCATTAGATTGAGGGTTCAAAGTAAAACCCTAAATTCACATCACTTATCATTTATAAATAAAGACCCATCTATAAGAAAAAGAGTTTTTTAGCCTAAAAAAAAACACAGTTCATACTTCATACTTAGAGAGAGAAACTCATCTTTTCTATTTTTCTTCTTTCTTTAATTTTGATCAAAAACTAACTTGGGCCTTGGAGTGCCCTTTTCAGGTACTCACTTTGCCAGATTCGAGGCCAAGAATCGTGATAAATTCTCCACAAACTACAAGTACAAGTGAAATTAAA
This sequence comes from Citrus glauca, assembly GCA_029633175.1. Taxonomy (NCBI): domain Eukaryota; kingdom Viridiplantae; phylum Streptophyta; class Magnoliopsida; order Sapindales; family Rutaceae; genus Citrus; species Citrus glauca. The sequence goes on from JAQOOD010000004.1 coordinate 23,732,550, forward strand.
AAGCCAACGCCTTCACTCGTGATCCAAAATAGACTTTTTGTCTACTTTCTTAATGTTGATAGCTTCAAAAACAATTAACCGTTTGCGATATGGTATTATATCCTATTTGTTTAAGTTCCAATATCCAAATTAGAATAGACAATGGGTAGGAGAACTTTCTTAAACCACCTTTGTTAACCAAAATAGACCTGGTGAGGTGTCGTAGCTTTTCAAACATCTTGAATCTCAACATGTTCAAAGCATAAACAAAATGGAAAACATAAGAAACGAAAAGAAAAGTAAAATTTATCCAAAATATAGATATATAAGATAACTCTTGTGCTAAGTAGAAAGCCGGGAGATTGAGATAGAGATCAGCACTAAAACTTACAAAGTTTCTCTGCAACAATAACAAAGGACAGAAGCTATAAACCGTCTTTTTCAAGAAACTAGAGAAATTAACTTAAAAATGTATTAAAATAATCATTTAACTATATCATTTAGTGAATGATGGTCAAAATAATACGATTTCAGGCACTTTCTATAATGATTAAAAAAAAATTGAAATTTCATGTTATTTATTTAAGGTAACTTTCGTATCCATTTTATTTCATAGACCCCTACAATTTAGTTTGACTGGTAATTGAATTCTAAAGTACCAAAGTGCCCTTTCAAATAAAAAATAAAAAATAAAAAATAAAAATTCTATCAAACACTAGTTACCATTTTTGTTCAAATAAAAAAAATAGATATCAATGACAATTACCAAAACATTAAATGCTATTCCCAAATGAAAAATTCAAAAACTGATTGAAATTAAATAACCCTATTGCCAAGATAAGAAGAAAACTTTAGGGAAAATAACTTCAGCCAAAAAAAAAAAACACCATAAACAAGTCAAAATTTCCAAAACCATAATATCTCCTAATAAACTTGAAATTAACCCTATTTTACATTTCGAAAACTTTATATACAATATAAAAATTTTGATATCTTGTTTTCATGTTTTTTAATTTGACCTCATACATGTAAGAAGCTAGAATCAAATCGCTGTCAAGTAGTGAATGGACCCGACCCACGTCAGCTTCCCAATTGGCGAACTGGTCTACATTACCATGTCATGTGTCGCATGCACGCTCAATTTATCATACACGTCATCGTTGAGCCATTCAGACTCCCAAGATGTCTTTTGATGACGCTCATATACATAATATGTGAAAAGTAACGGGGGTGCGAATGTAAAAAGTGTTGGGGACGACCGGACGAGTCGATAACCCTAAAAGTAGGTATCCACAAAAAAAAAAAAACACAAACAAAACAAAAATCAACGGTCATTATCATGCGGTCTCCAACCCTTCACCATCCTCATAATGTTTCACGTACTTTTAAGTCTCCGTTGTCCAGCTCCGCGTTAAGTAAAAAAAACGATTATACTCGCTGCATTATGCTGCCACGTGTAGTATACGGAAAAGTAAGCGGCTTTTGGTCGACTAGGCTTCATCATTTTGAGTTTTTGAGAATCCGAATGCACTTGGACCGCGTGATTGGCACGTGCGAAACTTTACTCCCACCTTGTTTCACTTCCAATGTAGCAGGGCTAGCTGTAGCTAGTAGGCCATGAAATGGCGGCAAATCTAAAAGCTCAATATATACGTTGTCTGTAATTGTCATACTATTTTTATATTATTTGGAAAATGGAAACCTCACAATCGAGACTCTTCATTCTTCAAGATCAAGAGTAATAATAATATCACGGCATATAATTATATTATTGTTGTTGTCCCTAAGTCAAAAGAATCACGAAATAATTATGCAAAATCTCTTAAACTTACGATGTAGTCAAAGATTAATATTTAATGATGCCAAGTTTTTAAATCAGTTAAACTCATGTTACAGTAGATACTTTATACTAGGGTCCAAGTTTTTAAAATTATTAATGCGAGATCATATCAATAACGAATAATGCATGAAATGGCTTTATGACACGTGAAATTGAACAAATTTTGAGCTTGATGTTACTGATTTTACTATTTACATCCTTGGCTTAAAAGAGTGTTTACAAATTCCAATTATTTCCACATTTTTAATGAAAGCTTTTTGTGTGGCCAGGAGAAGGGCAGTAGGGGGGCACGAGATGCTGGATTCCATGCTCATGAGAGCTAGGAATGTCGACATTTGATTTTTATATGAATCTCAAATGCAATGGGAGCTATAATTGTAAGGGTCACATCAAATTCATTACAATATTTAACATCATGCGACTATTAACATATAAGCTGTTACATGTGTTGGGATTCAAAATATTAAATTTTTATTAATATTATTTATTAATATAATTAAAGTTTGTATTTTTTATATTTTAATAATATTCTCACTTTAACAAAATTAAAATCACCTTTTGACGAAATTTTACCTCATAAACTTTTATTTTATAACTAACAGCTAGCAAGGCACATGAAATTTAAGAGAAGCTAGACTAAGAGAGACACTAACTGTAGAACTAGGACTGAAGATACTTTTGGATCATTTTCTCAAGGTGTGATAATCTTTTGGATGTAGGTCAGCATGCATGCAAGCCAGTGACTCTAGATTTAGATTTTATCTAGCTTTGTCTTGCTAATAGATATAGCAATCTACAAATCCTGCTGCTCTTTTTATATGCTTATATGTAACTAAGCAAATGATCATCCAGACCTTAAGGTCCAACTTTTTTAATTTATAGTGATATTCTGTATAGGAATATTTCATATAGTTATAAAATATTATATGTGGTCTTAATTTAATCAATTATAAATAAGAATAAGTTCTATTAATTTTTTTTAGATTTCGTGTGAAGGAACTTACCTCCACATCTTAATAATTACATTAAAAGTTTAAGATGGAGCAAATATATATATATTTTTAAACTTTTGGGGACATTAATTTATACAATATATAGTATTTATATTGAGAAAAATATTAAAGAGAATACAAATATTAATTTAAATATTTTAGATGACTTTTTTTATAATACTACATAGTTTTGGACACTAATTTTTAGAAACTAATCTATCTTTTTTCATAAATATCTATACGTACTATTTGACATATTCTTTTAATTAATTATTAATGTAGTATATATTTTACCTTTATTTCATTTGCGTTAACAGTATTTAAGCTAAAACTTTAATTTTTGTAATAAAACTCATATTAAATTATATATAGTTTCGTAGTAATAATAAAATTAACTTGGCTCCAACAAAGAGAAATTTTACTACATATATGCATCCACACACACACAGAGAAAAACAATGAATTTAGCATTCGTTGCTACTGAACTCTATGGGGACGCGAGGGGACCTCAAATATATTTACCATGAATGTTGCTGCTTCATATGCCTCTCATTCAATGTTTTTTTATTCATTTAAAAAAAACCTCAACGTGCATGGACCACAACCCATTACTTACTACGTAAATGGCACGTGTTGATCACGCGCCGAGCCGCTGCGCGTGCGATGGGCCTAGAGGCAGGAGCGAATCTTTGTTCCATTATGCCAACACGAGTCCGTATAACTGCTACAGTGGAAGACATATGTAGTATCAGTACATGGGTCCAAAATAATGTAAAAAAGGAAAAGGGCAGTGAATTAAATTACCTTTTAATTAAATAAATAAATAACGAAGAAGAAGAAGAAAGTGGAATTGATATTCTCTGAAAAGCTTTAGCGGTCGCAATTCTCATACGTCGCTGTCAGTTATAAATAAAAATTAAGGGGAAGCAATGCCTGTCCTGTAGAATTGATGTGAAGAATAAGAGGGCTAGCTGCAGCTGCTGCTGCTGTTATGTAATCAGAAAGAAGCCCACTGCTCTCTCTCGAGCGGGAAAAAAATGGAAGAAAAAAGAAGAGAAAGAAACAAAGCCTTTCTCTCTCTTATCTCTTTCTATGTTGTTGACTGATCACTTCTTGTGAGATCTCCTGTGTTTATTTTTTTCTGCGTTGAAACTGTTCTTCGATCGCTCACTTCAAAAAAATTTGTTGGTATGAATTTTTTTTTAATTTTTTTTCTAGCTTCTCCTGTGAAGATTTTGTTAAAGTATGTTGCTTGCTTTTCTTAGTTACTTTTTTGTTTCTGTAGGTGACGAAAGCTATGGCTGTTGTGTTTGAGGGCTTCTCTATCCGGTTAGTTATATAGTTAGTTAGCTTAGTTTTCTATGGCCTTTTTTTTTCTATTTTTAATTAACATGTTGTTACAGTGACTACGCGGCGAAGAAGAGGAGCGTTGACATAGCGAAATGCTGGCCATTTGGTGGAGATTCTGATTCTATTTCTGATGAGAAGAAAAGAGAAGTTATTGAACCCTTGCTTCCGCCGATCACCGTCACAAAATTCCGCTGGTGGTCCCACGAGCTCGAACTGCTCAAGTCAAAAGAGGACGAGAATGAGTCCTCCAGTGCTGTTGAAGAAATCCCTCAAGATATCACGAGAAATTATGATGATGACGACGACGCCGAGAAATTGGAAACCGTTTGTCCAGTTTGCCGGCAATTTGCAGGGGGCACAGTGAATGTTGTGAATGGGCATGTTGATATCTGTCTTGCTGAGGCATCAAGGGAGGAGAGAAGAAGGCAGTTGACATTGGCCGTGAAGGGAAAGTCGAGACCGCCCAAGAAAAGATCCATTGTTGAGATTTTCGCTGTGTCTCAGCAGATCCAGGAGGTTGATGTTGATGCTGACGATGATGAGAATTTGGATGCGGTTGATGGCCAAGAAGATGAAATGAATTCGAAGAGTGAAGCAAAGAAGAAGAAGAAGAAGATGAAGAAGAAGAAGAAGAAGAAAAAGAAAGTCAAGAAAGTGAAAGTCGTGAACAAGTTGATCATCAAGAACAAGAACAACAAGAAGGATAAGTTGAAGAAAATGAATAAGGTATGTGTGATTCTTTAAAGCTTGATTTTGTTGAAAACTTTTACAGCATTTTCATAGATGAAGAAATGTATATTTAGGATTCATTATTTCATGTCATTGATAGAATACTGTATGCAAATCTTGATTAAGAATTTGCAATCTTTGTCACCTTTATGCCTAAATCACTGCTGGAAAAGCTGGTTTAATTAAAGACTGTATGTATATATGTATTTGTTTATTATGAGCAATGAGGGTTCAGAATAAAAAGAAAAAGGTTGAAAGAAAGAGAGATGGGGTTTTCATGTTTGACAAGGTGGGTGTGTTTTCCTGATCCAGCTGTGCAGTACGGGATTGGGTGGAGATGGCTTTTATAGGCCTTGAGGGTGAGGGTTTTTTGTCCTTAGTTTAGCATATCAATTATCAAATCCGTGATTAATGATGCTGTTTCTTGCTTCACTGTTTGAAGCTATAGCATTTTTATTTTATGTGAAAGATTTAATCATTTGGGCATGGGGGGCCAGTCAGAATGTGTTGATCTCATGGCCAGCCTTAAATTTGATCATATGGATTGGAGAGGTTATGAAAAATCTAGTGGGTGTGATGTTCAAAGTAAGTTTTCAAAAGGACTGTGCTGATGGTAAGATATATAAATCTTGTTGATGATCTACACCAATGAGTTATTTGATGCAACTAATCCTGGACCGCAGCAACAGAAAAAAGAAAGAGCAAATACCATATCACGGTGTTATCTTGTCGATTGCTTGAATAAGGTACTTTTAATCACGGAGATTACTTTATGAAGTGGGATATACAAATATTAGTTTGACTTGTTGGTTGTTGGAGTTGGAAAAGTAAATTTTTGCATAACTTGGTATCTTTATGTTAAAGAATACAATGGATGCATGATTATTTTGTATTCTGGGGCACTGTATTTTGGTGTTTGAGTGAGCTGCATGAGTTATGTGTATGCCCACAATGGTTCAAAGGAGGGATGCTATGGTTGTCTAAGAAGGTTCATCAACAGCAATAGCTTCTTGTCAGTTATTCCAGGATAATCGCTTTGGATTTTCAACTTACCCCCTATGTTAAAATCCCAAAGCTGAAGATCTTTTTCATTATTTTATGGCACTTCTTCCTGAAACAGGATGCATCTTGGTGTCACTGGATTGGCCATCATTTTGCTCTATGTGGCCTGTGGCAAGATTTTATTTTCTTTGAGGGATTCATTTTACTTTTTGTTCAATGGATTTTCACTTGGATGAGATTCTAAATTTCTAATGTTGAAGCTGCTGGTGCGAGATGAATATTTTTTGAGAACTACCATCACTGGATATCTACCTTGAATTTACAAACTTTCGACTGTTAATGAAATATTCCTTTAAAAAGAGTTTGAATGTTGTTCAGAAGAACATATTGCAGGTGCTGTTAGGGCATGAAAGGGATAAGTTTGTGACTTGCATTTGTGATCTCCGGCGGTGTGAGCTTAGGCTGAAAGCAAATTGCGAAATTAAATTACCATATTTAGATGTTGCTGGATATAGTCCAAGAAAAAGGATTGTAATTAAGATATTTGTTGAAGAAATAAGTTGCTCTTTCCAACCTGAAGAACTGCAACTTGAATGAAGTTACGGATGTAACGTTTTTATTATTTTCAGGAAAATGTTATATGTAAAAGAGTTCGGTAATTTTTCGTTACTTTATAAGATAACTGAAAAGTCGTTGGATCTGGAAACATATCTGCTGAATTTGAAAACCTCCTAATTTTCATTTTTTTAAGGCCTTATTGTTTTAACATCATGCCTAGTTTAATTCACGTTTATCATTTTAGCTTTAATATTTCTTCTCAATGAATATATGCATTTTATTTAGTTTTTGTTTGTTGGTACTAACAGCTGCTAATATCTGTTTATTTCCTTGTATTTTTGGCCTTCATATCATTTGACGATTTAGCTTTCATTTATGATTATGACTAAAAGCTCTTACATCTGCATTTACGTTCTTGGCTAGTGCTCTTGCTGATCCTATATCCTAAAACTAATATTTAGTGAAGTATTGGCAAGAATGAGAAATGAATTGTCTGTTTAATTGAGCTATAAAATTTTGGGAGGTTTCTTTTATGTGTTATTTTAGACATTAGGTGTTTTTTATGCTTTATGCTTCAATTCAGGAGATATGCCTACGTTATATTTTACTATTCTGATTGCTCCTTTTTCTTATGTATTAGTTGTAAGTGCACATACATGTGCTTGTACATGCATTATAATGATCAATGATGCAACAAAGTAGTCATATCTCTAGGATACAATTGTCACAGACTCCAGTAAGCTCCACCTTAAATTACCAAAGCATTAGTCAGAATCTGCACATCTACTAGTGAAGTAAAATGTAAAGTTCTGCACATCTATTAGTGAACTGATTACGTTGACAGCTAAATTTAGTATAGTTACAAATGTATCTGCTTTCTAGTTTATTACATGTTGTTACAGCTTTCTTGTCTGTTTTAGGAGAATACTAATAAGCTCAAACAGCAAACTCCAGTCAAATTTATCAGACAATTGGATGATTCATCATGTAACAAGGGGTTTGCAAAGGACATCTTGGATTCTGTTACTATTCATGGAATGAAAAGACATCCGAAATGCTTATCTAATAAAAAGAAGCACAAAGTAGTTCAAACTTCGAAATTGATGACAAAGCATTATGAAAAAATTCGGGGCATTCTCAAGAAGCACAAAAATGATGTTCCTGGGCAGAATGCTACAATTTGCAGCCAGCAGAGAGCTAGTCAAGTGACTCCTTGCAGCATTCAACATTCAGACCGGCGTGTCAGATTCTCAGGCAAAGATGACATACTTGGTCCAAGAATGGAAAATGTTTCTTCTTTTGAGAAAAGCATTTGCAACCTATATTTAGATGCATGTGCTTCTTCATCACAGAAACACCAGTTGATGGGAAGTGAGAAAGAATTAGCCACTGTGAATGAAATGTATGGTGATGTGGGATCAATTACCATAGAAAATGGAACTGGGCTGCAACGTGTGATTGAAAAAGACTTTTTCCCCAATGGCCATGATCGTGTTGATATACCAAATTTTCTGAGGCCAGATATTGCTTCTCAAGAAAAATTAAAGCATCTGTCAGAGAACTCCATATCCCTTAGTCAAGTTTCAGTCCATGATGATAATTTGCATATGTTTGATCGAGGCAACCAAATAACTTCTCATAGACCACCATATGCTGGTTTTCCCAGACTTATTTCTACACTAAATGAAATGAGCAATCCATGCATAAATTCTCATTTTGGTGGTACTGTTGCTAGAGCTTCCAATCCCAGTGATAATTTTGTTGATTATTTTGAAAATCATTCCCATGGAATTGCTGAAATGACTTCAACGGAAAATATGAGGGGATTTCTGCAGCCTTCATCTTCTGGATTTACTTTAAATGGAAGTGCTAATGTAAGGCTTCCGTCTGTGTCAGAAAATATGACTGACTATGCTTCGCAACCATGTTCTTATCTGCCTAAATTGGGAAGCTTGTATCCTTTTCCAGAGTGGAAGCAAAGAACGGCTTCCTTCAGTCAAAACTTCATGAATGATGAATGTTTTGGTTTGCCTCTTAATTCCCAAGGTGAGCTTATCCAGGCAAGTTCAAATGATAAAGGAAGTTTTAACCTGATAAAGAAGATGAGTGTAGGAACTGGTTTGTCTAGTTGCTTACCCGTGGATAGCTTTGACCTGCAAAAATGCAAAGGGGCTTGTTCCCGCATGAATGAGAGGCATTTTGTTGAGAAAGCACTTTCAGGAGAGCAGCCAAATTTGTTTTGTGGGGAGAAATATGTGAAAGAGAACTATAATTTATATATACCAGCCAGACTAGGCGTTTCTGGACCTGAGGTTACTGGAAAAGATGGTGTCAACTGTCTAAATTCGGGGAGTGGAAGCAACCACCCTATATGCCAGTTGGATTCAGACCGACATATGATGAACTTTTTCAATGGATTCGGCCAATGTGACCAGCTTCAGAATCAAGAGAGAAATAGGTTGATTCCTTCAAAACAGAATTCAGATTTCATGTCACTAAACACTACACAGCTAACAATGCGATTGATGGGTAAAGATGTTGCAATTAGTGGAAGTAGCAAAGAGACAGAAGGGAATCTGGATGGAAAGGTATGGACTGACAAGGGAATCATAGCAGATCATTGTTCTTTGGGTACTGCCCCAGGCAATTTGTCTGTCAAAAGGCATTTTCAGGAGGACTGCTGTTTAAATCGAGCATCAGGAAAATCAATTCAGCCATTAGAAATCCAAAGCAGTGTGGCCAGCAATGCACCAATGACGGCTCCAGGTTCTAGGCCTTTTCACCCATATGTCAACTGCAAAACTAATGATGTAATTCAAAATCCTATCCTTCCCAGCAACGGGAATCATAGTCCTAAATCACACCGTCTTGCTTATCTGCCCACTTTACCTTCGCTATTTAGTAGGGAAACAAACTCCCACGAGCCCTTCATATATGGATCAGAAATTTTAGGGGTCAGCTCTCATCTAGCTTCTGTATCGACTCCTCACATTAATCAGCATTTGCATTGGAGTCCTGCCAATCCAAAATACAAGCAGAATCATCCTCGAGGTACAAAATCGGCTTTCAACTTTCCTTTCTTGCACCCAGATTGTAGTGAACCTGTCCAACAATCTTGGTTCCGAAGCTCTACAGAGAGACTGCTACCATGGTTACATGCAACTCCACAGGTAAAGACGCCTTTGGTCCCTTGTCAGACTTTTGGTGATACAGATGGCAGATACCCTCCTTATTCAACTGAAATGAACCTTCTTGCTACCCCATCAGTTCATAGGCCAAATGTTGTGTGTCCTTCCCATCCCATAATCTCTCAGTCACACATGCAGAGTTCAGTTGGTCCAGCATCTGTTGTTCACCCCTCATCTGTTCCAGCCTTTTCAGATATCAGACCAACCTCTTCAATTGACATGAGCTATGGAAACAGAAACATGGTTATAGACAGAATGCAGTCAAAAGGTTGTGGCATTATAGGCCTTGACCATTGTCAGAAAATGAAGAAGAGGCACGCGTCTAAAGAAAATGATCGGACAAAGCCTACTAAGAAGCTTAATTTAGGAATTCCTGAAGATTTAAGTGTTGTGACAGAGTTGACAAGAGAAGATTATCAGAGGAATAACCAATTTTGTGCAAGAGCTTCTCAATGCAATTCAAATGGGGATCAAGCAGGCAGTTCACTATGTGGTCCCTTAGAAAAGCAAGAAGATGCAACTGCTACTGCAAGATTGGCAAGACACAATCTTAACCAGGAGAATGGACAATTTGAACTCTATTCAGACAGTGCTGAAGCAAGCGCTGTAGTTTGTGTTTCAAATGACAGTCAAAGCATTGGAGTCGGAGCTTCAGCTGGCATTGATTCTTCTAATCTGGATGGTATGGGAAGATCTGGTCCTGTCAAACTAAGTGCAGGAGCAAAGCACATCTTTAAACCAAGCCAAAACATCGACCTAGATGACTCCAGGCTGGTCCACCTAACTATCCCTTTTGCTGCAATGCCTGATTCTAATATCTTCTTAGAGTCTCAGAAGAAAACAACAAAGATTTACAGGTTTTAGCAGTAAGTATTTATTAAATCCTGTAATTGAAATTTTGTTTGATTTTCACATACTCATACATCATATTGCCATGTTCACGAAACAGGTTTGCTCTTCCTAATAAAACATATCTCACTGCTCTGGTTGGCTGACTTCAAAGGAAATGTGTATCATCAAGTGCGGTACTCATCGAGGCTTTTGTGACTACCTCCAATGTTTGGAATTATATAACCATATTTTATTTACAATCTTTTTCTCTGAGATCTGTCACTGAATTATGTTTTTTTTTCCCCTTTCGTTCTTAATTAACTATTTCACGCATGTGCATCTGTAAGGAATTCGAATGCTTTGCCAAATTATGACTCGAAATTCCGAACATTTAGCCGTGTGGAACTTTTTCTTTTTAAACATGAAATTGTTGCTTAGATGATTATCATCTAGTTTCATTAAATTTCGATGCCAGAGATGAAGAAAACTTTTTGTTAGCTTCTTCTTTTTCTTAGAATTAATATTGCAAAATGTATTATATTTTCTTGGAAATGATTGATATAAACATGAAGAGGGACCTAAGTTCTGTCAGATATGAACTTTTACATGAGTAAATACATGCCCTACTAAATAGGAGTGAATATAACGATCCTAGAAAAAAGGTTAATGAAGACATTCACAGTGTTATACTGCCGGGTTTTTAATGACCACACAAAATATTCTAAAACATTCTACAATAATACGAGAGTATATGATCAAAATTTATTTGTAACTTTGATTATTTAATGGGAGTATGGTTTCTTTGAGGGGGGAAAAAAATGGTTCACAGCCGCTCTACAAGATGCAGATATGTAACACCATGAACATACAAAATAAGATTCTCAGGTATAATTTATTGATCAATACATAAAATTCAATCAAGATATTGAATAAAAGTATGATAATTTCTTCAATTCTCTGCTGAGAATAGAAGGATATTTGTTTTGATTGGGCCGGTTCCTATACGTATGTTTTGTCTACCTTTCTTTCTTTTCTTCATTATCATTACTGGAACAAGTTTATACTAATCTTTCAAAAAATAAAAGATAAAAATTCTCCTATCTAAGCTGGTATCCTCCTACTTGGCTGACATAAGTATACTTAAAGGTCCTCTCTTGTTGTAAGAAATGATCAGTTAGAATTCACAATCACTTTTGAGAAAAAGATAATGTTTTCCCATTGATAGAGAAACCTCGTGGCTCTATTTTGAAGATTCCACGTTGTGATGCATAATTTGAAGATCCAAAGTGTCCTCATGCCAAGACATGTTATGGTCCGTTATCGATAAAAAAAAAAATTACTATTTTAACATAAAAAATCTCAAATTAACAGTTAACAATTAATACTAGTTTGTCTTTGTATACATTCGTCAAGAACATTTACAGTAACAAATTCATCTCATTCTCTTTGGTAACACAAATTAATTAATTGGAATATATGCTCTAGGTCGTGGCATCCTACCATCTTTACATTTTTACACAAGAGTTATAATTGAAGGGAATGCGAGACAGATCTGATGACGCAGTTGGAGGCTTGGAGCTCCTCAACGCTTCTTTGTTTCTTTTTCAGCCTGCAAAAACAGCACGAAACATATATATGATGAGCAACTGCATATAAATGTGTTTAACTTTTTAATTCAGTAATTAATTACCGCTTTGATAGCCCGCTCGACAGCTTGCCATCCATGTTTCTCAACATATTGAGACACTGATTTTCTAGCATCAAGGCTCATCATCTGAAGAACCTTCCTCTGATCTGCCGTATAATTTGACGATGGGCTCACATACCCACCAATCTTTACATATCTCCTTATATGCTTTTCATATATATACGCTGCCCCATGGAACATTGGCAGCACCAACCACATGCAAAATAGTAGCTTCATGTATGTCCAAAATGGAAGCCTGCATGCATATGCATGGTTAATTAATTAGTAGATATTTTAGATACAATTCTATAAACACTTAATGAGAATGAAGCATGCATATGTACCAAGCGAGGACTTTGTAACATGATAGCTCAAATAAGGTTATGAAAGAGTATATAATCCAGTACGTCAGCCACTGCTGGTCATCTAGAGTTGAAGGCGACTCAATTGCTCGCAATGATGCGTATCTGTATGTACATTCATATCCATACAAATAATTAAACGTCTCGTTCATTACGTTATATAGTTCATTTTATTACATTTAATACAAAATAATTTTTACTTAACGCTTTTCACTTACAATGGATAAAGAAGCATAACTCCTGGCCTGTTCAAAACACAAATCAAATTTAATTTCTTGGCAAGGATTTAAAAGAGAAAAAATTTAGAGACATGTATATCTAATATTCATATATATATAAGAGCAATTATTAAATTAATTAATTAATTAAATACCCGATGAGCGCATCCAAACGTTTAGCGATTACTGCAAGAACACCCATATTGCAGTGTTATGTTCTTTTGATTAATTTTCCCGATTGATGGAAATGATAATGCAAAAATGATTTGATTTGCTGTGAAGAGCATGCAAAGAGGGCAAAATAAGTATTTAAAAGGTTTAAGAGTGGGCGTGCTTTGATCATGAAAACAAGTAAAGAATTTTTGTTGCAACGATCTCTCTTTCCTTTGTCAACAAGACAGGCATCGAAGAAAACATGGGAGAAATTAATCATGCGAAAAGTTTTACTTATTCTTTACACCTTTTAAATGTCTACGTTATGCCTTACCTCCCTTTCTTCTGTGGCCTTCCTCCGTCTTTTTAGAATTAATATTTATTATTTCACAAATTTTTTAAAGAAGAAAGGAAAAAAAAAACTCAAAAAGAACCTTTTTATGACTAATTTATAAAGAATATTCTAATAAAAACCAAGTACAGATTGATGCATGTATAAAAAACTTAAAAGTCATTAGAGATTGATACCCACATGACAATTAGAGTACACATACATAAAATAAATTTAATAAAATGACCTCTATAAGTCTATAGTTTATGTTTGCCAAAATGTTCGATTTATGATCCGATACATTACATAGCATGTGTATTGTTTGTTAAAGCCACTAATATTACTTGGGAGTGGAATCATCATGCTCAAAATTCAAAAGACACAAAGAAAACAAAAAGAATATTGTGATAAAAAGGCTATCACTAAAAGTGAATTTATCGAAGGGCAAAAGGATTTGAGAATGACTTTGCTACATCATTGCGTCAATTCCGCCCTGTCTCTGTTGGCCAACTAATTAATTTTTATTTAATTGAGTGGTCCAATAATAACAGCAATGTCCTTCCGTAAGTATTTCCAAACTCTCATTTTGAATTAAACTGTTTTTATTTGTCACTATGAAGTCTTTATAAATGATCGACACTCGCTGGTGGTAAAATTTTAACTAGCCAATGAAGGGGTGGCGCGTATACAAGAAAGTGTTTTGAATATAAAAGTCCTCGACAAGCTTTAAATTGAGAGTTTAAAGGTTGGGTCATTATGGAAAAAAATAAAGTAATATCTGAAAAAAAATTAGAAGATGTCTCCTACTTAGTGCTGAATAATTGCCGAGAATCATTTGGAGACAACAATAACACTGATAGGGTTTCTAATTAAAATTAATACATGTTAGTATGAGATGACCCATCGGAACCCATTCAAAATCCTTTCTAATTGTTATGGGCACTAAAATCGAGAGAGCGGACCACACCAGACATAAGCAAGGCAGCTGCGCTCATCAAGGATAATCTCCTGAACCAAGAAGGGAGACCCTACCAATGCACGTTTTGGTTTAATGGAAAAATTCTTATATTTATAATGTTGAGTGTAAAAGTTTGAATCTCTATAAGAGTATTATGAATGTTAGTTTCAGTACTTTCTCAATTATCAACTAATTGAGTGAAGACAGTCTATCCCTTACGAAATGTGAGTGGAGTGGGTATCCCTCGAATATTAAAGAGGATTTAAAGTATCTGTCCAAGTATTTCAGTAAGTTAATGTATGGTGGTGGTACTAGTTGTTTAGTACGACTATAAATATTGTAATTGTAATGTCTGATTTAATATTAATAACCATCTCTATATAATAGAATTAAAAAAAAAAGACTCCACTTTAAAGAGATTTGAGGATTGAAATTATATAATTAGATTACACAGTTGCCCCTATTAAGGAGGGAAAGAGCCATGTATGAATTGCCACAAGTCAAAAAGGACTAAAACCACTCTAAGGGGTACACTACTATCAAAGATTAAGTTCATTCCATCACAAAGGAGGTCTCTCTTCACTCTTTCACTTATTCATATTTATATTTAAGATTTCATAAAAACCCAACCTTAGGGACGGTTATGGGTACCGCTCGCAACGGATTTGCCATTATCAAATCCAAACCCGCACAAAATTTAAATTACCAAAATCATCTGCAACCTGCAGTGAGTTTTAATTTTTTTAAAAAAATCCACCTATTACGGGTTTTAACAATTATCAAACTTGCAATAGTATCTGATAGATTTTTTATGGATTTATACATTTAAAATAATAAATGTTTAATATATAAATTTACAATAAAAATCTCATGTCATGACCCAACCCAGACCTGACAAGATATTGTCCGCTTTGGGGCTTAACAAGGCCCGCACAGATTTGTTCTTGGAGCGCCCATACACCCCAAAATACGTCTTGCCAATTAAAGTGTAGATCACCCCTTATAAACCCAGCATCTCTCCCGTGCTTTGCCAATGTGGGATTCTCCTAGGGTGTTACATACACCCCTCTTGGGGACTTAGTATCCTCGCTGAGGTTTGCCCTACCATCGTTCAAGAGGACACGCGGAGTCGCTCTGATACCATAATGTCATGACCCAACCCAGACCTGGCAAGATATTATCCGCTTTGGACCTTAACAAGACCCGCACAGGTTTGTTCTTGGGGCACCCATACACCCCAAAATATGTCTTGCCAATTAAGGTGTAGATCACCCCTTATAAACCTAGCATCTCTCCCGTACTTTGCCGATGTGAGATTCGTCTAGAATGTTACATATACCATAGTATCATGACCCAACCCAGACCTGGCAAGATATTGTTTGCTTTGGGCCTGCACGGATTTGTTCTTGGGGCCCTCATACACCTCAAAATGCATCTTACCAATTAAGGTGTGGATCACTCCTTATAAACTCAGTATCTCTCTCGTACTTTACCGATGTGGGATTTGCCTAGAATGTTACTTACAAATCATAATCTTTACTCATAAGTTTCAAACTGAAATACCTCTAATTCTTATTCAAATAAATCCACATATCCAAACATCTAATACTAAATAATCTAACCTGAGGTCATAAAAATAATAACAAAAGTCTCAAACTCCAAATTACACGTTCATAATAGAAATAACTAAATAGAAACACGAGTCTATTCCTCCTTTTATTCAAATGGTAACGGAAACAGAAAATTTCTAACTTCAAAGCTAAGCGCACCTCTCAAAAGAAACTTAATTTGTACAAAAATAATGACGAGGGGTAAGTCGTCAACTCGATAAGTAAAGCCATTTCTAACATACTAGGCCTATCGATACAAAAATATTGCAAGCCTTATTTTGTTTAAAACATATATCATAATCCATAAATTTCATAAAACGATATATCATGATAACATAACATAAATTCTTAATAATTCAGAATATCCAAAAGCATATTCACTTACGAAGTAAATCATATAATACGTATACAAAAAACAAAAGGTTAGCTCTTGTCACATAGTGTCACTTATAGTCTCGGTGACCTGGCCAAAAACAGAATCAGAATATCATGTGCACACTCAAACAGAAACCCAGTACTGGTCCAGACAGATATATCGTATATTATGATCAGAATTAGAATAATTATGGACGATGAGCCAAAATATTAAGAATCTCATACAATCATCAATAATTGAAATCAAACATAAGTACAAAACATTCGTATCAATTTCATAAAAGTTCATATCAATAATTTAGGCTTGCATAACATTTTAAAGATAAAATCATAAAAGTACCTCATGCCATAAATCATTTACATATTAAAAAGCATTTATAAAATACTTTGTTAAAAAGAATTTAGGTTTGAAAACATTTGCATAAAACTAATTTTGTTATCAAATAAATTAATCCTTTAAGTAGTATAAAAAATACGTATACTTATAATAATAATATCAAAATACTTAAGCATATTCAGTATACTAGGAATGAAGTTACTTACCTCGACAATTGAATTTGAATTAACACACTTTTAAGCTTCTAAGAGCTTCAATCACCTTCAATACCTTAAACAAATACAAGATATGACAATTAATAACTTATTCTAAGAATCTGAGTTTCTAATTCATACCCGTACAGGTCTGATTCTCAGAATTTTAACTCTTAATCTAAAACTCAGAATGATATAATATTCTATGAAACTATTCTGACATCCATGAATACCCCATGTAAAATTTACAAGAGGATCCGATATCAAAAACATTTTAAAAACTATTTACTTCTCAGCAAATTCGAAACTGTTTTCACATAATCTAAACCAAATAGAATGGGTTCCGTGATTTTTATAAAATAAAATACTAATCCGAAAATTATGAAATTAAAACTGGGAATCCTAGACACATATATTAACCTACGTATAAACTTTCAGAATTTTCTGAGTTCATTTGATGGTACAAATAGTCTTGTGAATCTGATCGCAATGCTGGAATCGTAGTTTTCCAGTGCAATGGGTTTTATTTCGAAAATACATATAAAATTGAAAACGAAGTCGAATTTAATGAAATAAAATTTAATCAAGAAGCTCTACATGTCTAGTTTCCAGAAATATAAATTTTATAAGAAAATTCGTTCAAAAAATATAGGTTTAAAATCGAGATATTCATGCTGTCCAGAATTATCCTGTGCTTAATACGTCAAGGATTGATTAACTAAATTCATAATAAATCAAAACCCTAAATAACACCTAAATACATTCTAAATCTTGCATTATGATCTATAACCATCTGGATTTGTGCCATTATAAACCCTAGATAGAGTGATTAGAAATCTGTTGAGAACAGAGAGAATAACTTACCCGTGGCTTTGATTCTCTCCTAAACAAATGTTTGAATCCTAAGATTTGGGTAAGAGCGAAAAGAGCAATAGAGAAGAAGAATAAATGTCGTGAATTAAGGTTATGGAAGGGGAAAAAGTATGCATTTATTGGGAATCTTAAGAAACCCTATTTAATAAGGACTATCTCATAAATAACATCTATTTGTATTTTAGTATCCATTTCTTAATAAGCGTTATAGGCCACCCATAATTATCACTG
Organism: Citrus glauca; assembly: GCA_029633175.1. Lineage (NCBI taxonomy): Eukaryota > Viridiplantae > Streptophyta > Magnoliopsida > Sapindales > Rutaceae > Citrus > Citrus glauca. The sequence goes on from JAQOOD010000004.1 coordinate 23,750,348, forward strand.
AAAGCCCAATTTCCATAATTTAATATTATGAAAATTTGTGGCGTTACACCCCAAATTCCACATAACATGCTCATTTTTAAATGCAACCAATGTAAATGAAAAATTAAAATTTCAACATCAATCCAACACAAATTCTCAAATTTAAGTATAAAGTACACAAATCCATTAAAAAAACCGCAAACTAGTATAGAAAAATAAAAATTATATTTTATATTATCATTCAACACAAGTTCAAAGAGAATATCTTCATTTCGTTCACCATCATTAACACTCATCCAACATGATGCCTACAATAATGACTAAGATTAATATTTTTCAAAGAATAATAATTTTCAAATAATAATTCAAAAAAATATAATAATGAAAAATTCATGCATTAAGTTCAAGAAGAATAGTCCATACAAAAAGACTTTGGTTAGTTGGCACTTTGCATAATTGCATTATTTTTTTATGTATTTTTAGATTTAATTTTTTTCAATTAAAATTAAATTAAAAATATTTAAAAAAACATTGCGGATCTAGTGGATATCCACGCGGGTACCCGCTGGATATTGGGCTCATACCAAATCCACAAGCATCTAAGTACATGTTCCAATTTATAATACCAAATCCGCTTGCAACCCACAAAATTATTCATAGTAGGTGGGTTTTAACCGGCGTGTTTGGACGGATTTGTGGGTTTGTTGGAACCATTGCCATCCCTACCCAACCTTCTCTTGACCATATACTGACTTGATCGTTGAAGTATCATCGTCAACTATTGTTGATGATTCCTTTGACGATTGTTTTCCTCTTTTTTAGGTTTTATGTGAGCCTTTCCCATCAAATCCTTCCCAAAAATTTAGAGAAATCATCTTCAAGAGCAGTCCTCAAATATTTTGGTCATTACAATCGAGCCATTATCTTGTCCAAAATATTGTGAAATATGAGCAAGAGCAGATAAAAGATGATAATGTCAACCTCGGGAGCAATAAATTTAATCAAAGGCGAAGTTGGATATGATCTTGATGGAATGATCATTTTACGTGGCTATCCATTGGCTCTGGTTGACCATTTTGAATTCAGAGTATTTGTTAAGAATTTGCAGCGGCTTTTTGGACTTGCAACATCTAACACAGTTAAGGCCGACTGTATAGAAATTTATGCAAAAGAGAGACTAAAAGTTTGTGAAGTGTTGGATAAATTGCTGGCAAATCCAGCCTCAGTGCTAATGTGTGGAGTGCTACGGGTGATTCTGAGTACTTGTATTTGACAACTTACTTCATTGACGATGAATGGCAATTAAAGAAGAAGACTTTGGATTTCATTGCAATTAATCGCTCTCAAACAGAAGATATGCATACAGAGGTTGTCATGACATGTCTAATGGAGTGGGATATAGACCGTAAGTTGTTCTTTGTGGCTTTTGATAGTTGGGCTAGCAGCAACAACATTGTATGTAGAATCAAAGACAGGCTGTCACAGAACCGATTCCTCTATTTAAATGATCAATTATCAGAAGCACTATCTGATGTTACAACTAAGATTAGGGAAAGCATTCGATATGTTAAAAGTTCTCAATCAACACAAGCAAAATTTAATGAACTGGCTCTACAAGTTGGAATTGAGAGTCACAAGAGCTTATGTACTGACAATCCTTCACTGTGGGACTCGACGTATTCCATGCGTAAAGATGCATTCGAGTACAGGAGACATTTAGTCCTCAGCAAGAATATGAACCAGACTACAGAATGTGTCCATCTGATGTGGATTGGGAGGGAGTGAGTGCCACTATTGGCCGCTTGAAGCTCTTCGTTGAAGTTACTAATGTTGTCACAAAGAGCAAGCATTTGACTGCAACCATATGTTTTCCTGAGATTTGTGATTTAGTTGATTGAATGGTGGAAGAATCCAGATGATTACATTAGTAAATTTGGCTGTAAAAATGAGAAGCAAATTCGATGAGTCTTGAGGAAATTTTGTTTATATTTCAAACATTTAGATGCAAATCCAATATTCCTGTCATGAGATCATATATTATGTGACCAAAGTCATGCATTATAAATTCGAACACAAAAACAATTGCTTCTTTTACCATGTTATCATAAAAAATTTTACACCAAGCAATACAAAATATTCTTATGTGGCAAGATAGCGACATGTTCTCATCTAGCATTTATGGAATTAGGTAATGCATTGAATATTCGCACATCTTTCGCCATCATTTTAGAAGTTCCAATATAAGCATCATCATACTGCAAGCTGCAGCTACCATCAAATTTGTGGTCCCTTATCAAATTTCACAAACCTGCAGTTGACAACAATGTACATTATTTGATTATCGCCCAGTACTTTGTATTAGTTTCCTTTCTTTGTCAATGGTTTAAAAATAAAAGATGCAAAAATGCCATTCCATTTAACAATGCATCATTGCATCCCATTCAATTATGCCTTTGTTCATCTTTGTTTTTGACCACACAATCTTACTTTGCTCAATATATTCTTCCCTTCGTAATTAATGATATCAACTTTGTTCCACTTCTTCATGCTTCCACCACCTTTTGATACGTATATAGGTCAATATTCCACCCCGTTTCAGCAAATTCCTTGTGCTTTGTTCACTCTAAATTCTTCTATATGTTTTAACCATTTTAGCTTATCTCAAAGTTTGATCAATTTCTTCTATTATTGAGAAGATGCAGCCAGATTTATATGTACACATGTGGGGTTGTGCATGATTTCCATCATTTACTTCTAAATTTTAGAAGCCCCACATCTTTTCCTAGTGCGGGGTTATTGAACCATGATATGTTAAGAGATGCGTATTGTTGCCAAGAAAACAATTGTCATCAATTTTATATATACGAATATAAAACAATAGTTTCTATAATTGAATAATCACTTTGCATGTGGATGAGAAAATTGTGCAAAAATTTTATGTAACAAAATTAAGTTAAAACAACCTAATCAATAAAAACTAAATCATACTAACGTTTACGTGAGTGAAGTTCAAACTTAAACCTCTTTTAACTAAATTGCACTTGACTTTGATGTATCATTTCTAAACATATTTACTATAACTATTTACCTTCTATATTTTTTTACTACTTTTAGACTAACCCAAATCTCTTTACACGTTCTATTGGAATTTTAATAATTAACCAGTTTAGAGCGAGTTGTCTATTTAATCAAAATAAACATAGCTAATGCAGTTGGTGTTCTTCGTGCATCGCTCTTTCTTTTCTTTAAATTCTTGCGGTACGTATCTTTCAATCAAATCAATCAAAAAGATATACATACATATATGGAAAAAAAATTAATAATCGAAGAGGAACCTGTACACAAAGAATACTAATAAGTCTTGACTGATTCGTCTATTTTGAAATATTTATTTATGCTTCTTTAATTATCATCTTTTTCTTTTCTTTTTTTTCCAACAATGATTTACTAATACAACTAATTAACCAAAGATTAGTGATACTGAACAATGCAATAGTGATAAACAAGTTAAACAATTTTAGCAAAAATGGAAGAACAAACTTTCTTCTCGGGCACCTTCCCTCCTCACCCACGACTCGGTAAAAACATATAACATCAGTCTCAAAAATTATGAATCTAAGACGTTTTAATTAGCTAAAACAATGGAATAAACTATATCCTTAATTTAAATCATTTTTAAGTCATATTTTAAGCTATATTGCATGGTGGATATACTAATTAAGCATATTATTGGACACACACATGCACAGACACAGTTGATCGATTGGTCAGATTTCAATGTTTTTAAATGTAAAAGAGGTAGAAGGGTGATGGGTGAGCAATTATAACTTCAGACAGTACGTAGTACCCAACATTGTGGTCCTTATTACTGCAAAAAATTTCAAGACTTTTTTCCTTCCCGAGTCACATGAAATAAGAAAAGTTTTGCCAATTGAATAAAGTTAGTCACTGTGGAGAATCAAAAGCAAAACGTAGCCCACCAGAGGCGAGGCATGCTTTTTCACATATCCAGTAAATAATATCTTGTGTACTCTCCTTTGAAACTCAATGCATTTTTATTGTTCTAGCAAGAGCGAGGAAGTGATGAAAACTCACTGTTCTTTAAGTTAAATGAGTATTTCTACATTCATATTTCAAAACTGTCCTAAAAGCACTTAAGAAAAGAATTGGTTAACTTCTTGTAAGATTTAAATAATGATGGAAAGAAATGAAGTAATAAATTGTACGATTGATTTTCTCTATCTTGATTATTGATTAAGATAGATTGATTGTCAATAATTAAAAAATTGATTATTTTAGTCTTTGCTAATCAATCAAATTATGTTAATTGTATCATTTTCTTTTTTAATTTTAGAAGAAAATCTTTCCTTATGCTCGTGAATCAAATGAATAAGAGTGAAATGTATTTCCTTCATATTATTATTCTTTAAAAGCTTTTGACTTTCATTCTTTTATTTTTACTATTTTACCCTAGAATCAAATTTGTTCAGATGCTTTACTTTTATGAGTCTGGCTCTAGGGGAACATAGTAAAGTGCCAAAAAGAAATTGGAATTTAATGGAAACTTCAAACAATAAGCGGATTTGATTGGTTTCAAATCAGGATGGGAGAAATGATTAATTTTGACAAAGATCATGGAGGTTTTTATCATCTTCCCCTAGCAAGAGCGAGTAAGAACACTAAGATAGTTTTTTTTTTTTTTTTGTCAGTGTTGAACTATATATTCTATGGTTTGTCAATATTTGAAATATATATTCTATGATTTGTCAATATTCATCAAACTTATCATGGTGATAGGTCCAACTAGGAATGGTGTGAGGACATTGAAAAAGATTGATAATTACTACCTTGCTTGACATTGCAATAATTTCCGTCTTTTTCATATATGAATATATATACACATACGTACATGTACCACAAATTTACACCAACATAGTCTATCAGCTAAAGTAATATAATAATAGAGCAGACTTTAAAGGGAAAAAAGGTTCAAGATAGAGGAGTTGACAACTTGATTCAACTTTGTAGCTAGTTATAAAATGTTGGTACATAACTATGCATTAAGGCATAGAAGTGGCTCAGTACTTTAGTCACGTTTTTAACATCTATAATTAAAATATATAGATCAATATATCAATTTATTATTCATGTCACCAAGTTTGGCTTGACATGCATGTTCTTCTTGACACTTTTAGTTTAATTTTATATAACTATTACTTAATGTTGATTATTCAAAATAAATGTACACATATTATAACATTATTTATCTTGTTATATTATTAATATGGTATCTCAAAGACATTTTTAAAATTTCTCCTATAATGAGGTATGGTAAATGCGCATAAAATTTAGTCAAATAATTATGCCATGCATGAGCATGACAATATAAATTTGTTATTAAGGCACTACTACTAATAGAAGGTTTATTCATTGGCGACTTTTATATAGTTCGGACTCAATGATAGATTTGGGGTACCATTCTCATCACTATCCCAATGATATGTTGACATAATCTAACCCGATCCCTTTGTCAGACTAGAGGGGGATCGTGCAAAAACTCATTGTATTACTTATCTCATGCTTATATATAAAGTTCATATCATAAATTTAATCTATAAATATATAAAGCTGGTTTCGGACTCTACTATAAACATATATAGTATTCGGACTTTATCTGAAAACATACACAAAACTTATGCACTTCACATCTCACTATACATTTCATATATAGAGTCATTTTCTTATAAGGGCATCCTCATTTTGTTAAAGTGAAGATGCATACTAAAATATAAAAAAAATACAGATTTCAATACATTAAAGATTGCGTCTTTTTATCTGTTAATGTTATCCTCACTTTATTAAAATGAGGATGCCCTCATTAGAGATTTTATTATTATTATTATTATTATTATTATTATTATTATTATTATTATTATATAAACATAAACATGCTAAAAATGCAAAATATATAGCAATGCATGTTGTGGCTTATCCTCAACTTATTATAAATTGAGTTGTATAAAATCTTGGTAAATAGGAAAAATAATGAGTTTATGACTCAGTGAGTAGATATAATTTATATAAAAAAATAAAATAATATGTATATATAATCATACGACATAATCTCTCATTGAATATAATACATAAGTAAATATGAAATCATACATAGCATACATGACAAACTGCACAAATAGTATCTAGGAAAAATAACTGTCATACTTGCCAATAACATCACCAAATGAGCATAAGGGGAAAATCATGGTCATACCCAATTGAATATCATCATTGCATAGGTTCAATACTCATGCATAGAGCACCTTACAAGAAGGGTACACATCTAGTGACTTGTAATCTCATTTTATAAATGAGTCAATAATATAACATCCCTAAATATAATCATAGCATGTTACTACACCATGTAACCACACATAAACGCTTCATATAATGCATCATAGTAATAATGGCACTCCACTCATAAAACTTAATTCACTCATGGATTAGTTGGGCTCCTGAAAATTCCCAAGATTATGGATTTCTCTTAAAACATAGGGTTTTGAAAAATAACTATTAGATTTGATATGGAAACTTATATGTATCATGAAAGTTATAGCATAACTATTCAAACTTTATAAATGTATTATCTACTGATTCATTAGATATAAAACTAATTGCCCAATTCCATTTGCTACAACATTTCCTCTCAATTCCTCTTTTCAACTTCTTTTTCACTCTCGACTTCTTAATTTCTTTTATGCTTTTCCTTCCTTATCGTCTTTTCTTTTTTTCTCTTGTCTATTTTCTCTTTTTCCTCACTCTCATCCTCTCTTTTTTTCTTTTCTTTACTTCTTCTTCCTCTTTTACACTCCTCTCTTTCTTTGCTCCCTATTTCTATCTGGACTTTTCAAAATGAAGTAAACAAACAAATTACTTAAACTTTATATATGAACCCATTGAAGCAAGCATTCAAATTGATAAAGCACGCATGTGTAATAAAAGTGCAAATGCTCGTTTAAGCTCTATATTTTGAGTTGAATGTTCGTTAGTTTTTATATTTTGAAAAATGCCGCAAAACACCCCTACTATTAAATATTTCATACTCTTACCTTATTTTTCTTTACTTTTACGGTAATACCTTCACAACAATATTCTTGGTGACATTAATAAAAGTACAAAATATTAATTTATCAAACTAAAACTAAAACTAAAATTGAAATTAAAATAAATTTATTATTATTATTATTTTACTTTGAGATTTAATTTGATAATTTAAATATTTTACAAATAATCTAAATATTTTACAAATAATTATTAGTAAGATAGGAAGATATTAAACATAGTTTTGAATTAGTTGGTATTAGTTTATTTATAAACAATTATTAGAATGATTGTTGTAAGGATATGAAAAATACAAGTTCTTTTAAATTGATAATTATTTATTAATTTACTACTTAACTTTTTTATGGATAAATTAATTAATGCTCTCAAGATTGTAGCATGGATATTATTATTGTACGTAATGGTAAAGAAAAATAAGAACAAAAGTGACAAATATATTTCAGCAACGTTATTTTGAAATACTTTTTAAAATATTATAACTAAATAGATAATTAACTTATATTTTAAAATATAAGAATTAAAAGAGTATTTAGCCGTGAATGAAATGATGAAGCATGCAGGTTAAGAGAAATAGAACACAGTTGCTGGTTTAATGACGCAAGCATCATACTGCTTCTTAATTAATAAGCCAAAGGTGGCTTCTTAAGGTACAAGCAGGTGCATGACATGAGTAGCAGTTTAGATGTTGAAAATGTAGACTTTTGTGGATTTATTTTAGGCCAATTAATTGGTTTCTTTATATGTTTATTTTTAGATTTGATGTTGAGCATGCATAAGTAGAAACGTGGAACAAAATTTAGAAAGGAATTGGTACTTAATTTCTTGGATTGGAAAGACATTGTTGAAACGGCATTATATAGTGCATTTAAAGAAAGGAAAGTGGGCATGCTCATCTCACATGCCAAGTGATTAGCATTAACAACCTTTTGGTAGGGGTGGGCAAAATACCTGACCCGATTCGATCCGAAAAAAATCTTGTTTGGATCAGATCGGGTTATATATAAAACCCGATCGGATTCATTTGTGTCAACCCGATCAGATCATGAATGGATCAGATGAAACCCGATCCGATCCGAAAATCTGATCAGGTTGACACGAAATAAAAAAAAAACAAAACAAAATTAAAAAATCAAAACTGACAAATTACACTCACCCACACAATCACACACCATCAAATCCTAAACACTCACCCGCACAATCTCACACCACACACACGATCTACACACACCACACACCACACACAAGCCACACACGATCTACACACAGAGTCACAAATAAACACTGAAACACAGTCAGTCACACATAAAGTTCACGGCTTCACGCTTACACCGACCCACAGCCGCCGACCAGCGACGTACACGCCACACCCTCCCTCTCTTGCATTCCACAACCGACGACGACAAAAGGCAGTTACATAGCGCACACCCACAGCCAAACAAACGAAACAGTCATGATTCACAGACAGTCAAAGACACACGAAGTTCAAGGAGCAAGCTGGATCTGGTCACCAGATGCAGCAACCGCCGAGAGTCGACGCCAACCAAAACTGCTCTGCCAATACCAGATCTACCAATCTGTTGCCACCAAGTACCGGATCTGTTGTGCCACCTCTACGCCTCCAATCCTCCACCATCACCTGATCCAATTCAAGCTCCATTCGACCCGGCAAGCTCCATCTGATTCAAGCGTCATTTGGCTATTGACTTTTGACTTTTGAAAGCTTTGGCCTATTAGTGTAACTTGACAAAGATGGTGTATGTGCTTTATATATTATAAGTGAACAAATGTGTAGATCGTGTGTAATTGTGTACATACTTTATACCCGATCTGATCTGATCCGAACTCAACCTGAACCTACAACCCGATCCAATCCGATCCGAACTTAACTTTTATCCAACCCGACTAACCCGAAATTCGATCGGGTTGATTCGAATCTGACCCGAACCCGATTTTGCCCAACCGTACCTTTTGGTACTTGACTAGTTGAATTTGACTAGGAGAAAAATAGGGGTGTTCAATTTTGAAAAATTTTGGTTTACCACTTTATCCTTTATACTGTTTCTATTTTGATCTTCATTTGTGTAATTTGTAAAAACAAAAAAAGGACAAAAAATAAACATGTGAATGTAGCATATTGTTGTATATATAGATATAAAACACATTAAGAGAGAAGGGGATGTGTAATCAAAGCCATATATAATGTTATAATTAATTGAAATAAATACCTATTTGCATTGAATTCCCTGTAGATTGATATGAGATTGGATTGGATTGAGTGATGATAAAAATCTATTAAATCCATCAAATTTTTAACTAAAAAAAATCCTCATTTTTTTCTCCATATTGTGAAGCAATAAATCAATATCACACACACACACACCCCACACATCTAATTTCTTTCGACAAACAAGTCAATAAATTATTTTGGCCATTTAAGGCTCTGTTTGGTGTCACTTAACCTTTGGATGGATTGGGCAATTGTCCACCAAAAGTATTACTTTTCTGCCATTCATTCTCTTATCAAACCAATAAACAAATTCTTTAAAAAGTAATCCAGTCATCCATGTTTTCTTGTTAACTCGATAATGACAATAAAGATTGCTGATGTTTACATTTTTAAAGCATCTAAGATTAGCATACTTACCAATAATCCAAAGTGGTACTTAGTTAAAACTACCACCATTGCAACAAAAAACAATAGTAATTCTCTATTTGTCCTTCTAATTGCTTTGTAGCGAGTGAATGATCTGCTTCTAAACGATAGAATAAACTCATTCCATTGATATTGTAGATATCCTTCCATTGAAATTGGTCTAGTTTAGCTTTTATACTTGGTAAAGTAGCTTTAATTTTCTCCATAACTACCGAACCACTTTCACCAAACCTTCGATAAGATTTAATTTCATGTTTTACCTTAAACTGCTCGAGCCAACCACTTAGAAAAGTTAAATTTTAAATTAGAGTCACCATACATTTTTGACAAGAACTCTTTTGCTTTGATTTGGATCATTTCTCCATATCCCCCTTTGATTGGGCTAAATACTCCATGATTTTTTCTCTTATACTGTGTATATAAAGCATATTCTACACCAATTTTAGTATATTCTATGATCATAGCAATAATTATTTTTATTTGTTTCTTTTTTCAAACTTCTTTTATACATGTACCAAGAAAACTCTTTGTAAATTAATAAATATTCATTTATCAATAAATTAATAAGTTTATCGATAAATAAATAACCTTGTTAAAATAAAAAAAATTGGTCTCAATAATATTATTTTATAGAGGTTTTATTGTATACAAAAGAACTAAAATAAAATAAAATAAAAAAACACAGATTTGTTCTTTCAACATTAGGAACATATACAAGAGGTTTTTTTTTTTTTTTACCTTTTCATTTCTTTCTTTTCTTATAGGGATGGCAATAGGGTGGGTTCAAGGTGAGGAACACGGTCCTTGCCTCTATACCTGAAAATTCAAATTTGAGGATATTTTGGGAATTTTTTTGAAATTTTCCAAGTAGGTGGGGATTAAAACGGGAGCCCCATTAGAAAACATAATTTTATATACACTATAATTAAAACTTTAAAAACATGACAAGTTGCTATTACTTGCATTTTTCATGGGTGCTCTTATGAACCAAACAAAAAGTTTGCTATTCACATAGCAAATAATTTCACCCAATTAGAATATTTTTGAAGAAAATTATAAGAATTATAATGAGAAGACAATAATTTAAGATTTTAGGATTTATACATATTTATAAAATAAAAATCAAAAGAAATGGTTGTTTTTAGGGTGGAATTTTATGAAAAGATGATTATTTTTAATATATGAATTTGTATTTTATAAATTAGACTGAGGTACTTCAGAAAATAAGTTCAAAATGGTGTTATAAAAATTTTAGAGAGGTGTTAAAAGCTCAAGTCTTTTAAATGTATTGCCTCTAGTATAAAGTACATTAGCATGATTGTTATGTATTCATTTTTTTCAAGGAAAATTATCATTTACTACCAAAGTTTTACTGACATATCATGTTAGTACCAAGGTTTGACGAGAAATATATTTTACTACTAAAGCTTTGCACTGTTGTCAATTTACTCCCATTCCGTTAAGAAAAAGTTAATGTTTAACGGAAATTGAGTTAAAAATCGATTTTACCCTTAACAGTTTGGTAGTAAAATGATAATTCCCCTAACAATTCGGTAGTAAAATGATAATTCTCCTAAAAACTTGGTGGTAAAATGATAATTTATTTATCAAATTAACAAATAATTTTACTCTTACAGTTGAAAATGTCTTTGATGCCCTTATGACATCAAAAAATATTAATTGTTATTAACATAATGATAGTGAATTGATAACGGCGCAAAACTTTGGTAGTAAAATGTACTTTTCGGTAAATCTTGGTACTGACATGATATGTCAATAAAACTTTAGTAGTAAAATGATAATACGAGTGATAAACTGAATAATTCACAAATAAAAAGTTTTACTAATTGTCACACACACACATAGACACATAAAAACCACGACGCAAGTCAATTAAGAAGAGAGAGGGTTTCTTGTGTTATATTTTATAATTTTTATTTAATTAAAAATATTTTTGGTTCGGATTTAGTTGCCTGACAAAACCCCCCTATTTAAACCTGAAATTTTGTTAGTGGTCTATTTTTAGAAACCTCCCCTGAGATTTGATATAATTTCACTTAGATGGTGAGATTGATTGTATTCTGATTTACCTCCCCTACCATTAGTATACATACAAGTTGACCGTTAGTTGACTTGTGAAATAACTAAAATATTCAAACCAGTTTGGTGAGACAAAACATGTTCCTAGGCGACAAGTGCTTGTCTCTCTAAATTACAGAATGCTTGTTTCTGTAATTTCGAGCGACAAATGTCGTCTCCTGGGAGACAAGTGTCCATCTCCCCAAATTACATAATACTTGTAAGAGTTGAAGGGTGAAATAAAAAACTACTAAAATATAATTTAGTTCTCTCAACAATAGACTATACCAGTCTCCACTAAACAAACCACCAATATTTTACTTGTTTAAAAAAAATAATTAAATTCGAAACCATCAAGTTGTAAGTTATCAAACATGCAACACAAATAAAAAATAAAAACATTTTAATTTGTGGCGAGAGGAAAAAAAAAACACTAGTATGAGTTAATTGAATTGGAAAATAACACTAAGTAGAATGACACCATCATTTAAATAGCAGCCATATGTGCATTTCCGTATTATACAGTTGGTGACAATCACAATTTGACTTAATTTCATCTACATATATATCCAATAGTCACTCATATACACAAAAAGAACAAAAATAACAACTACACTAGTAGTGTGGCATGATAGTTAAATTATACTTTATACATGGCATTGTCTATTTCTACTGCAGGTTCCAGTGGAACAGCAAACGATTCAACTAACCTTTCGTCCCTATCATATATCAATAACCACACGTTAATAAGTGAAAGTAAAGTAATAATTATGAATAATAATAATAATAATGACATTACTAAACAACAACAACAACAACAGTTACAATAATAAAGAAAAATAATGATAATAGTAATATATTTTAATATTTTTCATGTGACATATCTATCACCTAAAAAAAAAGAAATTGCATTCATGCGACAAAAACTGTTGCACGGTACACATGACTTGTCACTCAAAAACACAGAATGTCTATATGTGCGACAAGAGCATGCCGCCGCCCAAAACACAAAATTAGTGTTTTTGGATGACGGGTTGTCGTCTCGTGTGACAAATTTTTTCGCTTAAAAAAACAAAAACTGAATTTGAGCAACATAAGTTCATCGAACGTGCAACAACAATGTCACCCAAAAATACAAAAAATTGTGTTCGTTCAACCGAGAGCTTGTCGCACGGGAGACATGCCTTGTCACCCAAAAATGTAGGAACTATGTTTGTGAGACAGGCGCACACAAACATTGCAAATTTATAAACAGATCAACTTTAACAAACTTGGCGAGAAAAATAAAAATTACATCTATTTTACACACCCGTTTACATAAGAATAACAAATTATTGGCTTTAAATGCCTTATTACACTATGTATGGTGTAAATCACAAAATAACCAATAATTAATTTTTTTCAACTCATGGCCATATATGGCTGAACCCATTCTCATTTTAATCAATTTTTGCACCACCAACCCATGAACAAGACAAATCAAACACACCCAACAACAACCACTTATAAAATCTCCAAAAATAAGAAAATCAAAGGTATTTTAAAATTTTAGACTTTGACAAAGCAACTACCCTCTTACAAACTCCAATACAAATGGCATATCCCGACCGCCGTCGATCATCACAGTCGGTGGCCTTCTCCGACCACTTATGTTTTTCTTTTTCATAGGTTATATATGCTCTTAGTGTTTACCACTTATGTTTTTCTTCTTCATAGGTTATATATGCTCTTAGTGTTTATTTTCTTTTGTTCCTGCAAATGAGAGTAGGGAAGTGGAATGAAAATTACGAGAGAAAGAAATGATATCGACAATTGTGAGTGAAAATGGAGTGGAGTGGAGTGGATTGAAAATTGTAAGTGAAAATGGTGTTTATCCCTTCTCCATTGCTTTTTGTGGTGGGAAAAGAGAAATACACTCGTTTACACAATGGATATTGTGTGTAATCGGATAATACAATTATCCAATAGATTTTAAACCATTTTTTTCAGCTTGTCTTTTACATTTTTGCCCTCGAATACTAACATTATACATATATGTATACTAACGACAGGGGAGGTAAGTGATAATACAATTAATCTCGCAATTTAAATAAAATTTTATCAAACCTCAGGAGAGATTTCTAAAACAACCCTTTTGTTAGGTCTTGTGCCTTTCTGCAAAAGAGCCTTAATTCGATATTTGAGGCTTTCGGTGCCCATACCTTGAATTCATCGGGACCCATGGGTTTGGCGGCTTGTAGGGAATGTTGCCATCTCTAATTCTTAGATAATACTGGACATAAGTAGGTCCAATTCAATTATATTAAACAAAAATAAATCTAAAACATATTGTAACAATATTAGGCAAATTTATATATAAAGTTTGTTTCTCACTTGATATAGTATTTGATATGTCAGTCATTTATTGCTATTTTATATATAATTTTTACATTACCAAGAGCACAGATAATCTATCCACAAACACCCTACTTGAAGCTTGACAATATGATTTTAAAAACTAGACAAAAAGTAAAGTGATGTAGTTGGGATTCACGTAGGGTGCTTGTGTGTAAAATATATTTTCCTATAAATGTTGCTAAAAATCAACTATTGTCTAACATGTGGTAATCATTGGTTGGTAACACATTTTAAAATATACAAATTTTATATCCAAATTTTTTAAGCATTACTATTACTATTCAGTAAAAAAAATTAGATATCTCAATATTTAAGTTTAGTTTGAATTTCAATTGATATTACATTCATCTATTGAATGACGATTAAGTAATTTTACAAATTATGAAACCTATCATCTATTAAATGAATGACACATAATATGAAGACTCAAATTGTGACTCAATCACAAGATAATTTTAAAGATTTTAAGAAGTGATATAAAAAAGTAATGCTAGCTGTAGTCAAGTTTACAAAGATTAGATACAATGTTTTTATGCTTATAGATGTGGTAAACGCGTGGACCTCTTATACAAATAACTACAGTAACTATTAGACAGAGAAATTTTATGACGAAATCATGTCATTTGAATCATTAAGTGAGAATTGACAAATTTGTTTTCCTGACTTTATAAACATGAATCTTCTGGAGTGGTTTTCTCCAAGTAAACATTTTTCATTTCACCGCATACGATAGCAATATAAATGAGTCCGACGTATGTATGTTTATTTGAAATCAGTGAATATCATTAGAATAAGGTTCATAAGTTCTCAAATGAATTTGCGTACTTGAGCAGGAAAATCTTTTACCCTCACCAAAAACTCAAAGTAAATGAATAAAAAAATCTGTCATTCCTTTTTTTTATTTTACCCAGTACATACATACATAAATTCTTTGGTGTAGGAGCACTTTTTTTTTTTTTTTTACAAATACACAATTAAGGCAAGTGATTTAATAGAATTAGCGTTCAATTCATTATAAAGTCATGCATATAGTTTAATATTATACCCGCACTGATTTTATTAAATCATATACCTTAATAACACGACCATATTAAAAAATAAATAAATAAGGGCGCGTGCATAAGAGAAGTGCTAGCCAAAAATTCTCTATCCATGTTTGATAAAGATTCAAAGAAGAGAGATAAAGCTTAAAGCATAATTAATGATCAGATGTAAAAGAGCTGATCACTTAACAGAGTAGTGTGGTTGTCAAAAATTCTCCAAGTAACCGGCCAGAGCAAATAGCCAAATAGAAAGATGTAAAAATGTTACAGCCGTAGTTCATCAGCTAGTCTATTTATTATGATTGTTATCATTGATTTTATGGTATTGATTGTCTTTGAAATCTAGTTATTGCATGCATTGAAGGCTACAATCACATTGAAAATTAATTTGAATCAGCTGGGTAGCCGGTCTGCGCAAAGCTGGGCGACTTCATTTTCTTCCCCAGAAATGATTACCCATACCAATTTCAAAATCCCGTAACAATGTGGTCAATCGGTATGAATCTGAAGGTCTTAATTTATACATCTTTTTGCATTATAATATTGTCACGCATGCATTTATTTATCAGATTGTTGTTTTGAATCAACATGTGTACATTACCAATATGAGGTAATTATATTTGTGAATGAGCGTCTTGTATCTGAATTATTGTGGATTTTTAATTATGATGTTTCATATCGGTACTAGAGCAGGCAAACCTAATTAATGTTAAAAAAAATATCTCATGTCATCTAAGTATTGAACTTGAATTAATTAAGAATATAAAATTTTGATAACCCTCAACTCTTGAGTTAGTTTTTGGGTTGTTTTAGGCCTGTAGGCTTTTATATGATATCTTAAACTAATTTACTAACTTACAATAAGCATGCCATAATGAACAGAGTTTCAGTTTATTATTGTAATCAAATAAACATGCCATAATGAACAATGTCTTCTTCAATTGTTGTGGTTGAAGAACAAAGTGGTGAGAGGCTATGTGCCCAAATAGACAAAATCTACTTAATTAATCAAATTGTTCAACCTGAGCTGTCACACAGTTACACTCATCTTTTACATATTCTCTACACACACTCAAAAACCAAAGAGAGAGAGAGAGAGAGAGACTGAAATTAAGCTCCTTGGATGAAATTACAGGCATAATTTTAATATGATTTTATGTCCATTGTAAATGAAATTTATTTTGCAGTGCATTACACAATGCAAATAGTTAAGCAATTTCCAAATGGGTTCAATCCTTTAACATTTTTTTTGAATCCCAAAAAAAAAAAAAGAATAAAAAGGCAAAACTTGTAATAAGCTGGGTGCTATAGTGCCGGAAGCAAAATTTAGTAATAGAAAGCCATATTGGTCATGGACTTGAAGCACTACACTTGTGTTCCCAAAGTGAATAATAAATGAAGCAGAAGAATAGGAGATGGTGAACAGGACATCACATGGGAGTCCTTTTCTTTTCACTAACAAATAAAACTTCTAATAATGTAGGAGAGAGAGAGAGAGAGAGCTAAAAATACAAGTCATATGAGATCAGAAACAAATTTAGGACAAAGCCCCACCCTAAATAAAAACTCCAAAATCCAAAAAGAATGCAAAAAATAATAATATGATACGTCCTCTCGTTTTGTAATTTTTCATTATTTCTTAAATCTTTGTAATTTTCCAGCTTAGCATCAAGGTCTCATTCAACACCATTTACCATCATTAGCAGTCACTTCCAAAACAAAACTCTTATTATCAACTTTCCATTTTTTTCACATTCATCAACGAATTAATGAATGATCAATAACGCCAGAAGGTCTTTGATATTCCTAAAGCATTGCTTCTTATCAATTTAATGCTTGCCATATGAATATCCATATTATCATAATTGATTAAACAGAAAAGAGGCAGTGCTTTAAAAAAAGCCCAAGACTTTTCTTAATAATACTCCATGAAAATTAACTTATACCATATGAATTAAAATATTAAATATACCCATAAAAAAGTAAAAAGAAAAAGAATATGAAATTAAGAATATAATTAATTTAGCATTATATATGGTTGAAGGGTCTATTTTCTATCTATAAATATATCAGTGGCCTAAAAGAACTCACTTCCATTTTCTGCAACTCCAAGCACTGTTGCTGACAAACTACACCGAAAAGAAGCGAGCTAGCTCTAGTGAAATTATCAAGCATCCTTATTCCTCTTTAGGTCTTTTTTCCAGGTTATATTTAATTAATTAGTATATGCATAATTAAAACAAAGATTATATGTAAGTTTTTTTTTTCCTTCTTCTTTGTGTGTTTGTGTGTGTTTATATGTATATATGTATCTAGATAGATAGATAGATAGATATATTTTTTTCCTTTTTCTTTTTTTTCTTTTTCAGGTGTAGCTCAAGCAAGTTACCAGCAACCATGGAGTTTCCAAAACAAAACCCAGAAAGCTCAAGCCAAAGCAAGAAAATAGGAAGAGGCAAAATTGAGATAAAACGGATCGAGAACACAACAAACAGACAAGTCACCTTCTGTAAACGCCGCAATGGATTGTTGAAGAAAGCTTATGAACTGTCTGTCTTGTGTGATGCTGAAGTTGCTCTCATCGTCTTCTCTAGCCGTGGCCGCCTCTATGAATATGCTAACAACAGGTTTTCATTTTCTCTTTTTCATTCTTTATTTTTTCAAGTCGGCTTCAATTTTTATATATAAAGCTCCAATATATTAATTTTTTCCCTTAAGTTATATATATATTTTTTTCCATTGAGAAAGATTTTTGATCAACATGCATGATCATTTTGTTCAGCTGAGGTTATTGCGTCATGGATGTAAAGTAAAGTTTCAATTTCTGTTTTCTTGTTTTTTTGAGTGGTTTGCAGCTTATTATCTTGCATAAAAGTCTAATGATTATATTATTAAAGTTTAATGAAATATCCAGAAGAAACCGATTCTTCACTGATCTAATCCGTTTCTTGATTTTGTTTGTTTTCATTTCTGGGATTTTACAAATATTTCTCTGTCTTCTGAGTTCTTTGTTTGTTTAATAGATACGCAGATCTGCCCAAATCGATATAAGTGGAAGTGATTTATATTTTATATTTACTCTTTGAAGTTTTCTAGTGCAAAAACAGCAAGGGCTTATTAATCAAACTGTCTATCCAAGTTTCTGAAAATCTCAGCTTCCATTGATGTTAATCTATACCGAAAGAAATTAAAAGAAAAAAAAAAGGGAGTCTGCTTAAATGAAGCTGTGCGTGTCAAGCTCTCTAATTGGTCCATTCTCTTGCTTCTCTTCAAGATTTGACACATCCTTAAAAGCTTGTCAATTCAAGAAATTGAAGCTATGCCAACAAATTTGAAAAAGCCACCATCAATTTTGCAGACTAGCTAGGGTTTTTAAAACCCTGCTGATTGCTGTCTGATCGTAATCTTAATTATCACAAATCTTTATTACTTGAATCAATCTGTCAAGGCCATATATATTAAATAAATGGTTTAATTTATAGCCAGTCTGGATCTTTATCCCCTGTTTGTTTGCTGATGGTCTTTTTACTCGGAGGGGATTTGGTTAAATTTGTTGAACAAAACATTGTTACCAAGAACCAGTCAAATTTCAGATTAGGGTTTCATTTTTACTCAAAACCTCATCAGCATGACAACAACAGCTGTAAAATAAGGGGGTTGATTTCATAGGTTAATGGGTTCTGATATTTACCTTGTAACCTCTTCCAAAACTCATTAAACTCGTCTAATCTTTTATCTATATTAATTAGGGTTTCATTGAACAAATCTTTATAACTGGTATTAGGCTTTTGTCCCATCATTTTGACCCAATTTTTGCGCTTCTCTAGATCATAAGAAAAAGAATGTGGTGGTTGTGAATTGTGTGATAAGGGCTTTGTTGAGTGAGCTGTACTGTTATTATTATCATCATCATCGTCATCATCGTGTCTTAGTTACTACTCAAGAATCTCTGGTCACGTCAGACGTGAATTTTTCAGTTCTTCAAATATGACACTTAACAATATGATGTCATGATTCCTTTACTTAGCTTCTCTTTTTCTCTATTATCTGATGAAACATATCTATTCTCTTAGCATTCAGTTTTTCCATTTCTCTAGTTTCTTCTGCTTTTAGATCTCTTTCTCACTTTCAAGCTGCAGCTAAAAGCAACCACGTTTTTTACCTAAAGCAGTGGGGCAATGGGGGCAATCACATCTCCAGTTCATTTTGCACTTGTGAGAGAAAGAGAGAAATATATTTTTGTTGCAAAGCACAGTAATCGTTATATGTATCATTTATGTTAGTAGAGTAACACATTATATTTATGTCATTGGTAGAAAAACTTGAACTTTAGTATACGAATTTATGCTACAGGTCATATCATAAACCCTTATACACACACACACACACACACAAATGTTTAAATCAAAAGAAAAATAAGACAGAAGAAAGAAAGAGAAATCAAAATAAATAAATAAATAAAAGGTTTGAGGTGACAGAGAAAATGAGAGAGCGGGGAAACAAAGGGTACGAGCCAATGGGGGATCACTGCACATTTACTGGAGAGTTTCATCAATCCCTGCTTCTGCTGCTTCCTGCATTAACAGACTTTTCTTTTCTTTCTTTCTTTCAACTTTGACAGATGCCCGCAAATCTTCTCTCCCCCCCCCCCCCCCCTTCTCTTTGTAGATTCAGAATTAACACACAATGATACGAATACTTTTCAGTTCTTCTAATACCAAGATTTTGATTTTAATAGCATGAAAGAGAAATTGTTTTAAGCCGTGTTTTTGGGGATTTCTAACTGATCGTGGGGAGTGGGTATTTTAGTGGTCCTTTGGGGTCACTACATTACCCATTGGGTAGTCAAGTAAAATGAGTATAAAGAGGAAGAAGATTGTTGAGCCAATCATATTGGGGGGTCTTCTGCCAACGTGGCAGAGACAACCAATCAGTGGCTCGACAAAGTTAAGGTAACAATAATATACTCTGTGTTGTTAAAAGGCTAGTCCGGTGACTCTGGTCTATGATCTCTTCTTGACTTGACTGATCATTTGGTGTCTGGACAAAAACCAAATCAAAATTTTATCGTTATTAGGTAGTCTATAGATGCATGACATGAAACTTGTTTCTTTATATATGAATTAATTGATGATACATTCTTACTCTAAGTTTGAACAATTACCTATATTAAGTGCGTGTTTGGTATGACTTATTTAAGAGATATAAGTACTTATTTAATCGCGTAAGTACTTTTTAAAATTTTGTATAGTGTTTGATTATTTTTTTAGTAGAGTTTTTTTTAGCTTAAATAAGCTAATTTACCTCTACTAGCAAAAGCCTAAAATTTAAACTTTTGGGAGTAGAGGTTATAAAGTTTTTCCAAAAAATTATCATATAAAAAAATATCTCACATTTTAATGGTTCAAAAGTGCTTTTTTTATTGATAACCAAACACCCAATGATATTTTGTCCAAAAGCTTTATTAGTATAAACTCTACTGTTATAAGCTCTATTTAATAAGCTGTACCAAACAGAGTCTAAGTATTTAAGGTATATTCTATTAAATTCTTCTTTTATGTTTTTAGCCTTGTTTATGTTTATTGATATATAGTTAATTTCTTTTCTCTCATTATTAAGTCATCTGTTTATTTAGATGGATAGAAATTTACATTTTTATGGAATCATTATAGATAATACAGGAATTTTATGAACTAAATTTATTTCTTTTGATTATAGAACCCATATTTTTGTTTGACTATGTTGATAATTCATCCTTACATAATATATATATATATATATATATATCTCTTCCCGCAAATGTAGTGGCTGGTATAGAAACATGTCTTCTTTTAGATGTAGGATAAATCTCATAGAGGACTTATCTCTAAAATATGTTTAGTATATGTTTAGTATGGTTGTCCATATAAGTGCCCAAAATGTCCTAAAAATATTTAAGTTTTTACTATTGTTTAGATGTGTTTTGAGTAGAACTTTTAGACATCAAATAAGTTATTTTGTCTCTACTAAAAAAAAGGAAAATTTTGGACTTTTAGAAGTAGAGATTTGAGAGTTTTTTTAAAAAGTTAAATTGTCTAAAATGTTCATTAATTTTTCACAAATCTTATCCATTTTTTTCATATCATAACTTTAAAAATTTACTTATTAAAGTAATTTTATATTTTTTAATAAAAACTATATTTATAAAAGATATACCAATAAAAACTCTACTTGAATATACAAGCTCTATTTGAAAAGGCATATCTAGATTTGGGCTATCTATTTCTTCAATAATATTTGTATTAGAAGTGGATGAAAGGAAAAAAAAATACTCAAAGAAGGCAGAGAAAATTATTACTTCCGTAACTTTGTTTTCATTAATAAATCCCTTTTTGTTTTCGGGTGCATCGAAATCTCTCTTTATATAATCATCTGGATTGGAGCATCATATCTAATTCTCTCTTTGTATAATAATCTGGACTAGAGCGTTATGTAATCTTGCTCCACAAGTTCCATGTTGAAAAACTGATCATGCATCGGCATTTGTCAAGTTCTATTACTCCCCTTCCACTAGTCTACTACATGACCATTTCTTTAAAATATCTAAAAATATTTACTTTCAGAGTTATCTGAAGAGTTTTTCTTTCTCTTTTTTGATCTTACATCCTTTCTCCCTTTTCCTTTTAACTGAAATGTTTGGAAATTACTTTCTTCATCAATTTTCTCTGTTGAGCTTTCATCACCTGATATTTTTGTGCTAATAAATCTATCTTCTTTTGTTAGTAATTGTTTTCTTACACCGGACATGTGGAAGCTAGATATTTAATACCTGTGCTACTAGAATGAACTTTTTTATTTTAAATAAATTAAATAGCATGTGGTTCAGCTTTGAGAATTATGTGATACAATATATATATATATATATTAGCATCAACACAAGTGTGGGGAAGATTTGATAAGCCATGCCTATATATGAAACTGTACTAATTGGAACATGGACATGGTGGAGCGAAACTTAATAGTTTGAGCTAATTAAAGTTGAGTATTGCACAGTTATTATATAGAGAGAGCTCTATAAGACAAGTTTTTTCATCGCCATAGCTTTACCATGCATTTGCTTCTTTTCTTGTTGGAGTTGCATGCCTTTTACTTTCAAACCTAGCCCACAGCCTATGCTTAAATTTGGAATCAAAACAATGCAGCGAAAAGTAAATTGTCCCAAGGATTTTCCGGGGATTGAAATTCTGTCATGTTTGTTATATGCTTTCTCATGCCCTTCAGATTACTTCTATTTTAAGTACCTTTTTCTCCTTGGAACTAAATGAATCCACCTTCTCATCATAACACAATCATTGGCTTTCAAATATTCTGCACTTGGCAAAGCCTACTTTCTCACCTTGTCGCGGGTTTGTTCCATTTTGAGTACTTGTCAATAGGATTTCAGATTTCGTAATTTGTTTTACTGGCTTCTCATTCTCCCTTTCCTGCCAAAGAGCATGAAAAATATATATAAATTTTCTTTTAATTTAGTTGTTTTTGTTCATTACGTAACAGTACTTCACATTATTGTTGTACATTAATATATCTGATGTCAATCTGTTGTAAATTGATATGCTTTGAGTTCAATTTTTTGAAAATTGTTAAGATAATAATTCATTGTAAATATTACCAAAGTAATAGCTTGAAGATCAAGCCTCCTTGACATTGATTAACGATTCCACACCTAAAGCAAAGAAATAAACAAGAAAAAACTAAAAAGAAGGCATAATTATTAAAATATACTTCTAAAGTGTGAGGGTTGAGATCTTATGGTGATGATTTCATGCAATGCTTCTCAGCAACTATTTAGGCTTCGTTTGATCCTTTTGTCTAGTAGCTGTGGCTTTCAAGCCACAACTTTAGAGTTTTCTATAATTGCAGCTGTAATTTGAAAGCTAAGTTAATTTTACCTAACAATTATTAATTTTACAATGATGTTAAGTTGCTTTTACCTTCATTGTTAATAAAATGATGGGACGAATGCATATTTTTACAGCATCTTAGGTTATGATCTGATGATATCTTCATACTCAATCCGTTATTAGAAATTCGTTGTCTGTGCTGTATTTAAGCAAACTGTCAACTGCGATGGGTTAGAATCTTAGAGTTACTTAAGCTTTTGGCCAAGTCTTAACTTGGCAACGAAGGGTACAATTAGTTGTCATAATCCATCCCCGCTTTTGTACTCATGACATCCCATATGTTGGACTGCATGACTTAATAAATCCTGCATGGCAGCCCTTATGCTGGGTTGAGTGACTTCATAAATCCTGCATGCGGTCAGGCAGTAACCCTCCCTAACTTACTTCGTCCGTGACGAGAACCTTTTTGAAAGAGGATCACGAACTCATCTTTAAATATTGGCTTGTATGAAGAGAACATCCAAGTATTTATAGGCACACATGTCAAACTTTAGCGATTTGGGAGACAATTAGAATCGTTACATTGAACAGGCGGATAGCAATGATGGTGATCTTCTCTTCTATATATATACTTAATTTCACAAAAATCAGGGCCTCAAATATATATATATTCTCTCTTTTATACTTCATTGCTATCCTTTCTCCCTTGTTAAGGAGCATTAGTGGCATTTCTCAAAGATTCTTTACAATGTGCTTCATGTATGTATGCATGGATTTTATGGTGAGTTGGCAAGTGTTCATTTGATAAAAGAAAAAAAAATCTTGATTTATTAGTTCTTGCTTAGCATACTTTTATTATCAGTGAGATAATAATTATATAATTATATTTGCTAACCATAAATTTGTTCCCCCCCCCCCCCCCCCTTGCAGTGTCAGAGCAACAATTGACAGGTACAAGAAAGCATGTGCCGATTCTTCTAACCCAGGATCTATTACTGAAGCTAACACTCAGGTAAAGTTAAAAGCTAATCATTGTTGTTGGAAGAAATAGTTTTAAACTTGTTAATTTGAAAGAATCTTATGGTTTTGCAAATGTTAAAGCAACTAAAAAAGTTTATTTATACTTTTGATTTGACATCATCAGAAACTGAAAGTGGAATAAATATCAAATTGTTAGTTACTTCATTAGAAATTTAGAAATGTTTTGTGCTCCAACGCTCACCTTGAGTCCCAAGAACTGCTTGTTTTTAGCTTTCTTTCGTGGGTTTCTATTTTAGGGTAACAAAACCTCTCAGGCTTAGCATTTTTTATTAGTTAAATGATACCTGAAGTCATATATTTTGTATTTGTTATTTTATACCTAGATCCTCCTGCATTTGTATAAGAATTTGGTTGTTCCTTGTCTGTGAAAATCTATTTAATTAGTACAGTAAAATTAAATTGAATGTTTAGGTAAAGAAAAAGTTGAAATAATTTTCTTCTTCTAGCACTGCATTAAGCTTTTCTTTATGGTACATATGTAAATCTGTCTTTTCCAGTTTCTGTGCCTCTCCAATATTTAAAAACGAAGCTGTAAAGGACTTAGGTTTAGGGTTTCCCTTGACTTTGGTTATACAATTTTTAGAATAGCACATTAGAGGGTCTAATGCTAAATTCATTGCTTTGCGAACCACAAAGACCATCTTATGCTGATGCTCATGGCTTCACTCCTATAAATTTATATTTTAATGAATTTTTTGGAGTTATGTTATTTTAACTTCAATTTCTTTCTTAAAATTTTGACACAAATCTTGAGCTATTGATTTTAAAAAATTAAATAGTACATAAATAGTCATCATTAAATGGTATTTTAACTTTCAATATCTAAAATCGGATTATTTTAATTCCATGGCTCAAAATCATCTCAAAATTTCAAGTAAAAAATTGAAGTTGAAATAGCCCCAACCGATTTTTGTAAGGCACCATCCTCCTCTTTGCTCTCAAATTGTAAATCTTCATTAAAGTCAATATTTTATTCAGAATAAATTTAAAAATAATTTTCTTTCATTTCAATTATCTAGTAATGCCTTAAATCAAAGACTTTGACTTCCTTTGACTTTGTGATGCAGTTACTTGAATAATATGAAATAAAAGTTATAGAGGTGAATATAAATATATATTTGACAGCTGTGGAAAACAAACAATTATACTGCCAAAGGAAAATTAAAAATGTTTATCAAACACTTTGGCAGCTTAACTTTTACTTCAAGAACTCTGAAAAGTTAAAAACAAATGAAGCCGTAATATGTAAACATAAAGAAGATCTTTAAATGAAGATTGTGTGTGAATCAAACTATAAATAAGTGAGAGAAAAATAGTAATATCGACTAAGATGTTGGCACTTCAGAATTAAGAATTGAGATGATTTTTGAAGAATTTATCTAAGGTCTCATTTAGTGATTCCCAAAACAACTCTCTGAATTTCTCTTGCCTCTTTTGCATGTGTTCTTTTTTTTTTTCACATATAAATGCTTCTGTGTCTGATGCTATAAAATTGTATAATGGAATCATAGCTTTCTCATATTCTTGTGGATGTATGCATCTGCATTCTCCAATTCACCCACCTTCACTTTTTCTAGAAGGTATAGAGATGTTCTAACAGTATTGTCCCATGTATAACATCTCAGTTTTACCAGCAAGAAGCCACAAAACTACGAAGACAAATCCGGGAGATTCAGAATTTGAACAGGTAAAACACATTTCATTGCCTATATTGAAGTACATTCATCCGATTGTACTTGGGAGGTCCCAATAGACAATATGTATAATCTCCAGGCACATTCTGGGTGAGGCCCTCAGCACTTTAAACTTTAAGGAGCTCAAGAACCTTGAGGCAAGACTTGAGAAGGGAATCGGCAGAGTCAGATCCAAGAAGGTATTATATGTGTGTGTGTGTGTGTGTTGGGCATCGTGACATATTGTTTTGAGTCTCACTAATATGATCATTTGAATTCCTTTCAATAGTTTCCGCTGACATGTTTAATTGCATTTGTTGATTCTAACAGAACGAAATGTTATTAGCTGAAATCGAGTTCATGGAGAAGAGGGTAACTTTTCTTTCCTACTCTTTAGCACATTTTGCTTTTGCATGTGCTGTAACTTTGTTGCCAATGAGGCCGTGACTTCAGAATTTACACGCTTTCTGATCTCCAATATACCATGTAACATTTTGGCTCTTGCAAATGCGCAGGAAATTCAGCTTCAAAATGATAACATGTACCTGCGAGCAAGGGTCTTTATTTCTTCTCTCTCACCCTCACAATTCACACACACACACACACACATAAATAGCCAATCTTTAATCAATTACTCATAAAATGAAAATCATTTGTTAATAAATATCCGTTGCAGATATCTGAAAATGAGAGAGCACAACAAGAACGGCAATCAGAAAGCATGATGCAGCAAGGAGGAGGGCATGTGTACGAGCCCGCGGCTTCACAGCCCTATGACCGAAACTTCCTTCCTGTAAACCTCTTGGAACCCAATCACCAGTACGCTCGCCAAGACGATCAGCCCCCTCTTCAGCTTGTGTAAGTTCCTTTCTATCTTCCATCACCAATTTTTTTTTTTTACCCCCATTGTTGTTATTATCGTTTAGCCTAATGGCAGTCACATTTCTCCCCACCCATATGAACGGGGTTTGAACAATCACCAATATAATCGATCGCATATAAATTATGAAAACAACGTATGAATATGTATGTGTGTCGCTTGAATTTGATATTTTGGCACAGTTGAATTGCAGGACAGCTGCATCTACCAGTGAGATATGCAAAAGCCTTTCTGCTACCTTGCATCTATCAGATTGATGAAAGTATGGTACGTACGTAAATTGAAAAGGTGAAAGCCAGTTTCTTCAAAATCCACCGCATATAACGAAGGCCTCGTGGTTTTCGCTAGCTAATGTTTGAATCTTAACTGTGTGATGTTGTTAATAAGGGATTCCTTCATGTATTAATTATGCATGCACCTAAACATTTCATAAACATATCTCCTGCTTACATTTCCATTCATCCTTGCTACTCTGTACTTTTTGTTTCATCTATTATTTTCACTTACGTTGAACGACTAGGATGCCATGATAATTAAATAGTATACGTACCATCAATTTTACTGTGAACCGTCTTCCATAAAACTCCACACATGACAATATCTGTTAGACGCAATAATAATATTAGAAGTGCATTGAAATAACCCCTGGAGCATATCATTTTGGTCAGAGGTCTAATCGAAAATCTGAAGAAGAGTTAGACCAAAACTTAGGATTATCTAAGTATATATCGAAGACTTTCTCGTTCGACCAAAATATTCTCATTAATTTGTAGTGAAAGTACAAAATTAATCCGCCAAAGGAGTCCAACATTTTCATCAGAGGTTGAATCGGTAATCTGAAGAAGATTTAGGCAAGAAAATTAGGATAATAGCTTACTCGCATTATTACAAAAACATTAAACAAATGATAGTTTCAAATGGACAAAGATGACTTGTGCATACTGAAATATGAGAGGTTTGAAGCAAACGATTGGAGATGAAATCCGGAAACATTTTTATTTTTGTGTGCATGCAGGTGCTCAGAAATCTCTTTAATTTTCTTAAAACCATTAAGCCCATTTCAGCTCCAATCGAACGTGTTTCTTTATACCCCATTATATGTCTAAATCAGCACACCCTGCAAGCCCAAAAAAAAGCGAAATAAAAGCTTATCACAGCTCGCTTTGAAGGGATGCATTCATAACAACTTGGTAGGCAATGCAACAGTTTCAACAAAAATGGAGCACTTAGCCATATGATAAGACCTGCTTTAGTTTTAAATCGACTAAAGTTGTAACTCCCGCTATTTGTTTCCTCTTTTACCCTTATACTTGTGTGTAAGTAAAACTTATCAATTTGTTTTAAATAAGTTAAGTAAGTTATTAATTTTTATTTAAAAAAAGAATTTTCTTAACACTCACGTTTTCTTACTCTCTATTTTTTTAAAAAAGTATTTATTAATTATCAAAATTATTTAAGAGAAACCATCTTTTTAAGAGGAAGGCGTCTTTTATTTATACATTGTTGCAACCCTAAAAAAAAAAGAAACATAAGTCTTTAGAGAAGGAAAAGAAAGTTTTATAACTTCTTTGTTTGGTGTTTACCTTAAGGTATTAAGTATTTCTTTAACTTATATGATTTATTTTTATTAATTGTCTGCCTTTAATTACTTGTAGTATGATTTGGGTAATATGTGTTTGTTTGTAATGCTGTAATAATATGAACAGTCTCTATTCTTTGCTTCAAATCGTTTTCTTTATTTAGAATCCCATGAATACGTTTACATATCATGGAACTAGACATCCTAAGCTTTCCCTTGATAGGTTTTGTATTGAAATCCTTTGAGTATGCAAATTGTTATGATTTTTCGAAATTGGGTTACTGGTGCTAGAAAATTCCGATTTTCAGCAACAATTCTCAGTTCTGGAAATGTTCGGTAACGTTACACATCTTTAAAAATAATGGCGATTTTCGTATCAATAGATCTATGTCTCATATGACTGCATATTTAATTTTGTGATTTTATTCATTATGGTTACATTATTAAAAAAACAAAACATGCGGCTGCGGCAAATTTGGAAATTGTTTTTCAGAATTGCAGAAGCTGAAACATGTAACATTTTAGGCTAATTTATGAACATTATATGCCTGTTAGGATTTTATAATGAAATTTCAATCTTTCCTTTGTCTTTAATGTTTATTTAAAAACAATTTTTCTGATAAAAACTTTTCAGACCAATCTTATACAATGTATAATAATTCGTAATCTAGAAAATCATACCTTTAGAATTTGAGAAGATGAACAATTGAAAATAATACAGGCTCCTAGATCACGATCCATCACCACTAATTTTGTTAAATCGTAATCTGTTACCAATAATCTTCCAAGTTATGACTCAGGTTTGATATCTATTTGACGTATGGGTGCCTTTATCACCACTAAAAGCAACTAGAAATAGTAAATATTCCTCTCAAAATTAGAGAGAAAAAATATTTTCCTTTTATCTGTACGATGTGACTTCCCTTTTTTTTTAAGAAAACAAGCCATTTTTATCTCGATTTGGTGGAAACCCTAAGCTCTATATTTATATATTTTTTAATTCTATTAAATCAAATTTGATTTAAATTAAAATAATAAAAACCAAAAGTGGTGTTACTTATTCTTTGTTACAGGGGCTCACCTTATAAAATAACACAAGACCTTTTACACATAAGTATATTAAATGAAGTCTCCTACTAAAAAATATATTTAGGCTTTTAACCTAAATAGCGTTATCTTGCTTATTAATCCAGTAGCGGCATAGTCAATTAAATGAGATAACCCAGGGATCATATGAGCACATACAATAATGGCTACAATAATTAGGTATGTAATTAAATTAACCTAATTATTTAATTCCAAATCCACTCCTCTAAAAGATTAGAATTGCCTTCCATAATTGTATGCTATATAGGATAGTGTTATCGAATAATAATTTGATCCATGGCACATTATTTTTTTACTGTATAATCCTTTATACAACGTCGTTAATTAAATCGATATTTCAATTGTCCAATCAATTTAATTACATATCGTTCCTTAATACTTACTGATTTTCTCCAATGATTATTTTTAACATAATAAATATGTTGACACATTCTGACCAGAGAATTGTATGATCAAATGTCGAAAACACATCAAGAGATATCTTGTACAAATTTTATATTGTTTAATCTATAACTTCAATACTCATAATTACTCTCACCAAAATACCAGGTAATTTTGACTACAAGTGTGTGTCGTATCTATTGGTAACTCAAATGGGAATAACAATTACAATCATAAAATTATAACTAACTCAAGATTAAGATTACAGTAAAATCAATGCCTATGAGATTTAATAAGTCTAACAGTTATTACAAAGTTAATTAAATCTCATATGTGATCATATTCAACGTAGTCGTACTACATCAATAAATTCATACATGATTAAAACAAATTATTCAATGAATTTATTATAGTCTAAACCTAATAAAGTATCCAATTTTATTTATCAACTGCGAACTTAATTTATTTAATTATAAGATAACTTATACTTATATCTTCTGTGAATCTATATGGTGATCACATAAATTCATATAATATGATTAAATGAACTTTACTCAAAATATTAATGCAACTAAGATATTTGAATAAAATACCTTATCTATTTTATTAATCAGAAAAAATTATTTATTAAAATTGAAAAAAAATACATATGCTTTTAAAGGGCATATTTTCCCAACATTTAAAAGGTGGAATCAAGATTTTTGGGGCATGTAAAATAAAGTATATGAAAAATTTGAAATTATGTCTTCAAATCTGAAATTTTCTACGCAAGTTAGATTTTCTCAGAAATAAAGTGCTTTTAAAATAGTTTCGCACATCCAAAATTTAATTATATACTTTCTGAATATGTCTATTGAAATTAGAAAAAAAAAGAAACAGATTATTTAGAGTACTAGAAAATATTTTATGAATTTCTTAAGTGGTAAAGGTCTGTTTTGATCAATGCTGAATAGTTTTGTTACTTTGGTAAAAAGTTAATATTCTGACTTGATTTTCACTTGTGTTGATTTTTGTGAAATTTTTTATGCAATATGTATGTTCATAGTACCTCTGTATATTTTCATGGCTTTTCAACATGTGTATAGATTATTAAAAATCAGTATGTGCAGGATACTCATTTTTATATCTAGAATATGTATAAGTATTGAGCTAGTATAAGTGCCTATGATTTAAGGATGATTGAGATTATTCTTAAGGTTAGAGATAATATTAATAAGGATACTTTTATGATGATTATAGGACGTGGGTGAGCTCGTTGGTTGTTCTTGAGGTATTGAGTTGATTGCTGCGGATTGAGGTAAGTAGATTCATGTATGATGTATTTTATAATTAATGCAATTTATGTTATAAGAATTTTGTTTAAATGAAAATTTTTACAAAATTGATTTCCAAAATATTTAAATGAATTTTGTTAAAAAAAAAAACTTTTAGACGAATTTATGAAGATGTATTTTAAAATGAATTTTTCTTCAGAAATTAGTTTTTTTAAACAAAATATTTCTTAAAGAATTTTTTAAAAGAATTAAATGATCAAAGGAAGGTTCTTAAATGTTTTAGAAGACTTCATATGCTATTTATGAAAGGATGTA
The DNA here is from genome assembly GCA_029633175.1 of Citrus glauca. Taxonomy (NCBI): domain Eukaryota; kingdom Viridiplantae; phylum Streptophyta; class Magnoliopsida; order Sapindales; family Rutaceae; genus Citrus; species Citrus glauca. The sequence goes on from JAQOOD010000004.1 coordinate 23,781,745, forward strand.
AGGTGGATTTAAAAATATTTTAGCTCATAGTTCGTAATAATGTATATGATATTATGTAATGCTATGGCCAGCTTGCTAGTATGATGATGATCTTGTGGACAATGATGTTATGAATCATGTGGGGTATAATACCCTGAACAAAAAATAATGCAAAGTATAATACCCTGAATGATGAATGATGATGACTACGAGACATGAGCTACCAATTGTTAATATTTTAATGTTTTTAATGCTTTTACATGAATCCATCAATTTTGGTAAATGAAGAACTTGTTATAAGATGATATAAAATGTTTAAAGATATAATGACAAATGTTTTCAAATATTGTTCATGGATTTGCTAATTGAGTTGACGGCTCATCCCTCGTCTCCATTATTTTCCAGATTGATTAGAGATGTGACTTGGGTACTTACATGGAGTTTTTTTATTTTAGTGGATCTTTGAAATTGCTTTAAATATTAAATTTAGCTAGACTTTTTATTTTAGATTAGAGATTTTTCTCTGGAGAATTTATTTTAGATATTTTATATAAGAATTCAATTAAAGTATGAATAATAATTGTTTATCTTGAGGTTTATTAATAAGAATAAACGATGTAAGATTTCATTATGATTTTACCCTTAGACTTTCATTAGTAGAATTGTAAAACAAAATAGGGACGGTGTCGCATAGAACCAAAATCAGAACATTATTGATGAATTTCAACATTGACATCGTAACTTCAGTTATCTGACTAAAAAGTAATATACAATATAGTTAAATTCATGATCACTTTGTATTTGCGTGGTACCTTCATCTATTTTCTATTATAAACAATTGAACATCACTGTAGCTAATATCGAACTGTGCAATAGAGCATGAGCAGAGACTGAAGCCAAACCTTCTTCCCTCTGGTCTCACACTGTAGGTCTCTTCTGGTCCCAAAATGAAAGTATGGAAGTGAGATAATTTTTGTCAACTTCATCCGGCGATTCTACATTTTCTAATGAACTTGTTTGAGAAATTTACATGTCCACTCCATAAACCTCGTACCTCTGGCAACCCAATCTCAAGCCATGGCTTTGCAGGGCCACTGAAATGTAAAACAGCAGCAGATTTCAATGTTTCTTCATGAACTTCCAGGGATCTCTGACCTAATTCAGCCAGGTGCCATGAAGGATCAATAGGATGCACGTTACCATCCAAAGCAAGCAAAGCTGGTGGAAGTGCTCCTGGTTGCCATAATTCCAATCCAGATTTGAGGTTCTGTATATTATGATAATAGTTTCATGACAACAAAACAAGCAGAAAGTGAATGAGTTCTTTCATCAGTAGAATATCATTGGATCAAGCAAGTCAATAATGTGTGCATATTTTCATATCAAGCATCACTATATAGGGTCATGAACATTTGTTCAGAAGTGGATCTCACGAAAAAGGTTAGGAAATATCAATTCAACGATTATCATATTTCTTGCATTTCTCCTGAACATTTGTCCTTTCAGTTTGTCAGTAGAATTGTCAGTATAGAGTAGATTTTCAATCCCCTTATTCTCGAATTTTCAGGGTTCTATAATTTGAATACTATGGGAAGGATGACCGAGTAAATTCATCTTCAGATTAAAATGAAATTTGCACCAAAAACATCTTTAACACAATCCAGTTGCCAGCTAACTAACTTCAATGGATTTGATATACTTACAAGTTTTAACCATTTATGGTATGTTGCTGTGATGTTTGTCCTCCTCCAAGCTTCAAGATCAAGCACATTCATTCCATAAAGCCAAGCACAATGATCATGATCAAAATTTGACGATATTATTGGGTATGAGAAATTCAAGTAATCCTTGTATTTTCTTCCTGGGCAACAGTTGTCCCCACATGATGAGCCAACAACAGCACCAACAACTTTTCCATTGAGATCCAGTTCCAACAGGGATGACAAGTCATGTTGTACTACTACATCATCGTCCAGAAACAGTATCTTGTTCAGATCTGGAAACAGCTGTGAGGCTCAGGAGAGTCAGTTGATAAATCAATTATCATTACAAATATCAAAGTCAGCATTATCCATTTGAACAGAGAAGGGGATTGTCACAAAGTTTTGGATGCTTACCTCGGGAATATAAATTCTGAGATGATTCATAAGAGATAGGCAGCTAGGGCTCAGAACCTCTAGACATCTCCTATTCCCACCCTCATATTCAAAGTCTTCATGCTTCAAATTCTTGTAGTAATGGCTCCAAATTAAACGATGAGCCTCTAACATCTCTTTGACTCCAACATTCACCTCCTGAGACCAATCATATTGGTGCAATCCCTTAACTTCCACAACGGCTGGTCTAAACAAATTGATTGCAAACCATGAATGCATTGGGGTGTAAGTTTTCTTGTCTGTGACTATGTGAAACACCAACTTCTCAGGTCTGGCCGAGTTTTGGACTGTAGAAGAGACGACAACAGAAGCGGCAAGGACATTATCCGTTAAGAGAACAACATGGTGAAAGGATGGATCAGTTAGGTGCGAAACATATTCGGGTGAAGGTAAACGAGATCGGGCCATGGCATTTACAGCATATTCTTCTGCCAGTTTGAGGCAAAGGCAATGTAAGCTCTTTGGGACACCATGTGAAGCTAAATGCCAGTAAATTGATTCACGTTGTCTAGAAGACTGGACCTCATGCTCCATCTTCAAAAGCTGTTTAATGGGGAAAAATGCTCTAACTTGTGAGAGGTTTCACACATAATGCTATTATCCTCATAAACTATTTGTAGGTGCAAATCATTCACAATGAGCTTGTCAATCAATGACATCGATTCATAACAAAATTCAAATCATCCAACAGGTCATGCAAGGTTGATACATCAGCAGCAAGATAATTGCCATCAAACCAGAATGCATTAACTTCTGAACAAGCAAAGAGATTGAGCCTAAAGAAGCCCTACCATTCACAAATTTTCCAGTGATAATTCAAGAGCAAATGTCGAAGAATGTCAAAGCAGAATAAACATTTAACAATCTATGTTGTCGAACTTTCATTTGTTATCCTGTCAGCATTAATTCAATAGGGAAACTGATAAATAACTTGTTAAAGTTATTTTCTTTGGTAAATGGACCTGGCTGGTTGGATTGCTGTAAATATGTTTATCACATCTTTTTCAACGATAAGCATACAAGATAAGTGTTGAAGGGGGTGCAAATCTTATCATAAATTAGAAAACCAACTGAAATCAAGTACAACTCTGTAATTAAGACGGCATCTCAAAGAGAGCAAACTAGAAACTGAACTTGATATTCAGGTAAAATAGACATTGACAGAATATAGATCTGAAAAATTTAGGTGGAATAGGAAGCAATTATCATATACTAGCATTTAAATGAATCACATGGTTACCAAACTCTGCTTAGACCGTCTGTAAAATCAATTAATAGGCCATATATTAGCGTGGTTCTATCACCCAAAAAAAAAATCATGTTAATCAATCTATTTAGGATCAAATTCGATCAAACCGCGCACCCCAGCCATCTGACTCAATTGGGTTAAAATTTGGATGGTCGGTTTGACCTGAACTGGTTTTACCAAATAACTACCAATTTTTCGTCTTTCTTAACCAATCTTTTGTCATTAGAAAGCGAAGAAAATCTGTAAATCTAGGATCAAACTTTTCTTTCCCTCTTACCCAACTATTAAATTAAAAATTTATGCCGCCAGTGTCAAAGAATACCTTTCGAATATCATCTTTAACATTTGTTTTTTGACGTCTTAAAGCAACTTCATGTATGAAATGATTGTTTGTAGAAAAGGTAAGTAATAAAAGCATTATAGATTGCTAATGTGCTTGTATATAACTAACATATTTGTTACAATATCATTTTGTTACATTGTTATTTTGTTACATTTTCAAGACGATGTGAAACATTTTGTTTAAAGGGGCTAATCAATAATCAGCCTAACAATTTGTTTGTGCAGATTTTTTTTTTAATCAAGTCAATGATAAGACCAAAGTACTTTTTTTTTTTATTTTATAAGTAGGTTCGGACCCAAACCATGTTATTGTATGTATGGGTGTTGTTAAGTTATATAATAATGTAACTTATATTAACTCAAAAGATGTATTTAGTGAACTAAAAAATAGTTTAATTAATTTTATTTTTAGGCCATCAATTACAACTTAATAATTAATGTAAAATATTAATGTAACTTAACAAGGCCCTATAATAATAGTAACAAAGTACATTTATTTAACACTGCAAGCTGATTCACTTCATTATCATTTTTTGCATTAGAAATTAATAATTTATTAAGGACGATGGCCTAGCCCTGTAAACTTAACTCTATTTTATGCAAGTTAAAATGATGGGATTGATTTAGCCTAACAGATTTGGACCAGAGGCTTCGCCAGCTGAAATTGACATCGGTCATTTGACTAATAATGGTACCCAAAAAAGCACTAACGGGTAATGTCAAAAGAGAACACAAGTAACAAAAAGAACTCCAGAAAAAGATGTGCCACTTACCATAGCTTTGGTCTTGAAAGCAAAAGCCTTGATGTCTTGTCGTTTTGACGTCACTTCCTTCACAAGCTCGTTGAAAGAATCTAAGGTACCTTGTATTCCTCCTCCTCCATTACCGCTACCATCTTTTGCTTCTATTAAAGCTCTTGTCAATTCTTCTCTGAGTTTCTTCATTGTACATGCAAGCACAGTAAAAAAAAAAAAATAAACAGCCAAGATCATCAAAGTTAAATACTTTACAGCCGTCAGTTCACCAAAACGTGTTGACTTGTGATGACTAGAGGTCACAAGACTTGGAGCTTACTAACTTACAGATTCTGTAAGTGACAGCTCACTCCCAAACTTGGTTGTGGGTTCCATATGAGCCCACAGCCAAACACTATTCATGTGAGGGCTGTACCTTACAGAATCTGTAAGGTAGCCCTCTCCCACAAGAATTATAACCCCATCAAATATAAGCAGCTTCGAATTAACGAAAGGACCACCAACTTTGAATTTTCACTAAAAACAAGCAGCTAAACAGTAGAGGCAATAACAATTTATCCACCAATTATTATTAGTTTCCTTTTGCATTTTTTTTTTCATTTTCATTGAAATTCAAATAAATTATGGACAAGTGGCACAAAGAATATAACACAAGATAAGAAAGCCACATATCCAAGAAAGCAACTTGAGATGAGAAAGAGAAATACCGACACTTCCTCAAATGCGCAACAAGATAAGAAAGCCACACTATTTATGGACTCCACACCATAAAATCTATGGTCCTAGGACCATAACACCGGCTGTGAGACCGAGACTGCAATACCCATCAGGTATTGTGTATATCACAATCACACCATCAAATACTTAAAATTTTATTAATTATTATTAATTATTTTGATAATTTAACAATATTCAAACTATGGATCATGATACTCTTAAAACACCGTAAACAAACCCCCGTAAAACCAACACCCATTTTGTATTTCATCTAGAATGCCACCTACCTAGTGAAGGATAAAATGAATATCTTACATTACGACATTAGGTAAGTGCTACAAAGTCTGCCCGTGGGTGTGCAATTTTTGGTGGTCCCACTGGTAATTGTTTAGAAAGCTGCAAAGTGTCTAAAATAATGCCATGCGCCAAAAATGACATCTTGTGAATGTGGTGTGCCCTACTCACCTCTTTTTTTTTTCCTTCTCTTTGAAATAAATATATTCCCTGTCTTATAATTTGCAAATTGTAACTACCCTTTCTTATTATTCTCGAGTATATAAAAAAGTGAAGCAATCTAAAAATTTAAGATCACAACAGCTCAAAATTTGTTTATCAGTAGAATACAATAATTAAATGTCATAACTGAAACACTATCAAATATCTAATTACTTATAACACCAAATATAAACAACTTGATATAAAAACTAGGACTCGACTAGCTCACAGAATCTGTAAGCTACAGACTGCAGCATCAGCCATTGGATGTGGAGTGAGAAATTAAACAGTAGAAAAAGGGGTGGTGGGATGATGGGAGATGTTAGGTAAAGAATCTGTACCATAGGCAGGTCCTAAAAACTAATACAACCAGTTGTATCGGCACATAGAAATTAACATTAAAAAAAAGGACTAGTAATGACAAATCGTGGATTTTTTAATACGGGTTCAAGTCAGAAAAATTAGATAAGAGCCTTATGATTCCACCACATTATTGGTGCGCTAGGAATTGGAGGCACGTAGATATAAATATCCAGGTGGGTGTTAAAAATAACTTTATTATTCAATCTGGCAAAAAATAGACCAATAGCAAATTCAAAGCTGTCAGTAACAAACATATTTGGTGAGATTCAAGAAAACAGAATCATTTTAGAATTAGCTAAAATGAAAAAAAAATTAAAATAAGTTCACAGAAAACGAATTCTAGTCACATGTAGGTGGAGAAAATTTTAGATAGGTGAAGGTGACAAATATTAAAAAATCAAAACTCCAACAACAAGTCCTTATCATGCGATGAGGGGAAAAAATTCTAATTCGTAAATTCCCAAATTTAATTCCCCAATAAATTTATTATCCCAGAGCAGACAACGACAAAAGCTATTTCCCACTAGTTCAAGTTCAATCAAAATTACCAGAATGCCCCAGAAAAGTGCACCTAGCAGTGTAATAATACCAACTAATGCGACATTAGCTGCCATCATGACTCAGATTAGGATAACCATATTATTTTTTTTCCCGTTACCTACTGCAGTATATGGAAAATAGAAAATTGGGAACATTATATGCGAAAGGGTATGTTCGTCATTAAAGTAAAGTGTAGCTACCAGAGATGTGTCACTCCCGCTGAAAATCCTCCGTCCTATACAACCTGCAAAATATGATAACTTGCTATTAAATCGCGGAAATTGATGTACTTCCCTGACATAATTTTCACAAATGTCCAAAGTATTGTAATTTTTAGCAGCATATTCTAAAAATGACAATAATAAAAAATTTATAAATAACATTAATTCTTATTAAATGAGTTTTTTAGTTTCCTAATAATGATTATTCAAATATAAAATCACGTGTATTTCTATCTGATATGTGATAACACGTATAAAATAAAATTAATTGCGAAATTAACGTGATTTTATTTATTTAGTCACATTTACTAAATAAATGTATAAAGTCACTCAATCAGATTTAAAAAAAAAAGAAAAGTAAACTAAAAACAGTCAGAATTTTTTTTTTTGGGAAAATAAGTGGAATATTACCAAGCGAAGAAGAACAGACAGCAGAAGATTCGAGCACCAGAAACGCAACGCGAACAAAGAGAAAGGGCAATACGATTCCAAGGACGAGCACCACCGGCAACAGAGTCCGGGAACTCGGAATCCTGCGGCCAGCCAGAGCCGCTGCCGGCGCCGACGATCGCTTGCCAGTACCGGAGTTTGATATCGTGACTCTCTTAATCCCCGTCGTCGATATGTAGAACTTCATTTTGTTATTACTCCGCCAGTGTAAGCAGCGGCACTTATGCTTCCCCTCACTTTCCCGCACTTTCTCTCAGTTTCCATCAATCCAATCAGAACTCACACAATAATAAGATTAAGATCCAGGTCTACCTGCACTCGCACTCTTGCTCACCTCACTCCCTCTGTCCGTACCGTACACGTAATAATTATAATAAGTAAAATAAAATTAAAAGAACTTTAACAAAATGAAAGAATGAAACGGCATTAATATTTTTATTACCTTATGGTGAAGAAGAAAGGAGCAGTCACGAGTTGGATTTGATTTTGTGTGGAGTCGGGAATTTTTTTTTTTTTATTTAAGAGATCACTCACCAGTCACGCTCTTAAGTTTTCGAACGGCAACAAAAATAACATTTGTAAATTTTATGAATTTATTTCTTTTTTTTATTTTTTCGGAAAAATAAAAAATATATATAAATAAAAAATAAGAGCGAGGGAGGGAGAAGTGAGGAAAGCCAAAACGAAAGCCGCGTTTAAAGCCGCGGGAGGGAAACAAAATCAATGATGGGGGAAGAGACTGCAATTATTTATATATTCTGAGGGAGATTTTACGGAAATTACTGACTTGTCCTTGAATTTTCAACTGTTTTTCTCACCGACAGTGCGGGTGAGTCTATACCATTACGCTGCACCTCCCCTATGGTAAGGTTCTGTAGGTCATTTACGTAATATTAAGTTGTTAATGGTGTTTCCGTTTCTTTTTTTTAAAAATAAAAAAAAAAACTGTTAACGATGTCGTTTCTACAAGTTGGTGAAATTGGATATCTTCGAATTATGTTTTTTTTAAAGATTAAATGTGAGTCACGTTATCGTTTCAATGAATTTTTATTTTATGCTTAATTTTGACTAAAAATTTAATTATTTTGGGAATTTTTTATGGACAATGATTCGGCAGTGTACTGATTTTTCGTTTGAATACTAAATTGATCAATGTCATATTAGATAAAAATAAATTTAACAATATTTATTGCTTAAAACCAACCGTGCTCAGCATTAAAACTTTAATTTTTTTCCAATTAAAAACAAACTAAACAAGCCGAATAAAATTTCACAAAATCATCAAATAAAAACTACTAGATTCAGGTTCCACCTTAATAAATGAATGGTTTAAAGGCTTACATTTTAGCTCAAGTATTAACAGCAACATAATTTCTAATTATGTGGTATAAATAAAAACACAGCTAGCAATTTCCATAACGTTCCTCATTAATTGTCCGTTTTTATATGCTTTCATTTGCAAGTGTAACAGCTAATACATGTAACATGGCATACATGGCCCAATTATCAAAACGCAATAAACAAAATTTGGAATTACCCAGAAAAAGTTTTGAACTTTGTTGATTGCAGGTCACCTCCAAAAAGGAGCTCACATGAATTGTTTTTTCCGTGGCCTCTAAATTATTTCGTAAGCCTTTAAATAATTCTCAACACGCACTACTAAAATTGCAACGTGGCCAATGCCCCTACTAAAGACTATATATATATATATATATATATATATTAAATAATACTGCCGTAGATTAATTTCGACTTCACGACAATATTTTGACACGTGTATTTAGCACTCATATTTCAATTCCACGTTTGTTTTTATGTTGATTTTTCCTTTTTTTTTCATAATCGGAAGAAGAGTCTTTTAAATACGTATATTATATGTACTTAGGACCACTAGTTTCATTGTTGCTATTTTCCAAATGAACGAATCAAATATGTTGTTACAACAAATCAAATAATGGAAATGTTGAAAATTTTTCTACTGCATGTGAATTAAAACCCTAGTTGAAATAAAGCAAACGCGTGCAAAAGCAAATCTGAAGTTTCATTCGTCCATTTGGAACTCTTTTGGAGACTTCCTTTTATTGCATGTAGGTTTATATTAGGAAACTAATTTGTACTAATATTTGACTTTTTTTAGTTTTAAATATCCATATTTAATTACTTTTGAACCTAAAATCGATCGCATTCACATGCGAAAAGAAAAAAAAAACATAAGTTCTCAACGTACAAAATTAAATGACATTAAAAAAATTGCGTACGGGCTTTAAAAGGTAGAACTTTCTGCACAATTTGTGATCAATTAATAAGACGCAAGTAGTCTCCTTTTTTTTTAATTTTATTTTAATTTTCTCATGAATGAAAAGGACTGTGAGGCGACCATGGGATAAGTATAGGGTGCTTGAAAAGAGAAACACGTTCTCTGTCCCAGTATTTGCCCGCGACAGGCGAAGCCACAAGGGAACAACGGCACGGGTTGGGCCACGGCGATCTTGTCACCTTCTTTTTTCTCCTTATTGTTATTTTCCCTTATCCTATATGAATGTATATTTTTTGGAAACTTTTCACTATAAAACCTTTTTTTCTCTATTTTTGTTCATTAAATCTGATAATATCATTAATCACAGAATTGGAAAAGGAAAAAAAATTACAAAAAAAAGTTCAAGTGCACACAAATTATTCTATATATATATACCTTCATTTTGTAAATTATCTCATAATTAGGAATATACCCAAAAAAATTAACAAAAATCAATTAAATTCGAGTACTCAAGAAGTCAAGATTTGGGATATGGCACCTAGTCGCAGTCATTCACATAAAAGTTTGATGCATTTCAGATACTCAAAATTCAAAATTTGATGTTTCATTCTTGACGTTTATGTCGTAATTGGAAAATGAGTGATTCATTAGATATATGTGTGTGTGTGTGTGTATACTTTTTTATTTTTCATTTAATAGTTTTGAAAATAAAATGTCTTGTTTCAATCGAACACCTTCTATTAGTAAATTCTAATGGCGTTAACGCGTACACGAAAGAAATCATCTTCATATTTGCAATTAGTCCAGCTGACACGATGACTCAGTCTAAAACAACTGAGACAAGCTTTCCAATTAATAAAAGAGGAATATATTATGGGAAAATAGTACCAAAAAACTCCACATTAAATAGTAAATACTATTTGTATATTGACTTAAAAGATCAACACTTGGTTTAATGTTATTATCCTTGATATTATTATGATTATGATTATGATTATTACTGTTATTGAAAATGATCAACTTGTATTATTGGAATCAAACAATCTATCACAATTTAATAACTAGGGGAAAATAATTAAACTGATAAGAGATAATGAAATAAAAAAATCTTAAGGTCGTGAGAGGGAAAAGGGACTAGCAAGCTCGGCCATCACTGTCATCTAGTTAATGTTTTGACATTGAAACGATGCAGCTTTCAATCTTTAATTATCATCATCGTGCAGCCAACAAGAATGATTTAAATAACAACACTAATAATGATAATAACAAAAAACAAAATAAAAAAATCCAGTGGCAATAAAAATGAATGTGTTTAGATAATTCAAATAAGATATTTCATTTTCAAAATTATTGGATGAAAAATCAACTCAATAACTCATATTTAATGCAAACGCTTAGTTGTCATAACCACTAATTAACCAACTTGTTCCTTTATTTTTATTTTTTTCTCTTAAAAAGGAGGAAGCAAATAAAGAAAAACAGTTTGTCCAATCAATTAATTTAATGAAACATTTGCTGCATCCATTATTATTATTTAAAACTGTTGTCATCAGGTAGATTGAATGCCATAATGACTTTTAACGTAAATGATATGTGGTGCACGTTAAAAAATTATACAGTGATGTTATATTACTCATTTGAAATTTATACTTTATATTTCAATTAATCGGACACTAATCATCGTCAACAATCATTAAATGATAAATAAGATACTATATTAGTTGAGATACGAATTTGTTGGAATCTTTGATCTTATATGAAGGTGAGAACAAGAACACAACAAGCTGTGCTGGATAACATTATTTTATTAACAATAACTTTGGCTTAAATAGCCATTCAACACACGATCTTAACAGAAAATGAGAAAACAGCCCACTTTAGCGAAAATAAAGCCAAGTGGTAACAGAAACTTAGAATAATTCAAATACAAGTAAATGTCCCTAAAGACTAGGGCTTTATTCTAACAGAAACTACAATAAAACTTCTTTCATTCCCTCCCTTAAACTAAGTGTTGTGAAGCAATTAGTTTATGCCAGAAATATCACATACTCCCAGCAGTTTTCGAAGCTTCTGAAAAACCTCAAGCTTTAATGGTTTGGTCAGTATGTCAGCCACCTAATCTTGACTCCCACAATGAACTAATTCAATTGTACCCTCCTTAGTAAGATTCCTTGAGAAATGAAACCTTACATCAATATGTTTGCTGCGACCATGCATAACTGGATTTTTAGACAGCTTGATGGTTGAACTATTGTCACACATCACAATAATACAACCTCCATCTGAATGTCCTAGCTCCTTTAAAATTCTCTTCATCCAAACTCCTTGACAATCACATACTGCAGCAGCCACAAACTTAGCTTCTGTAGTTGATAAAGTCATAATAGGCTACTTTTTTAACACCATGGGACAACACCTGCACTCATTAAAAACACGTACCCATATGTACTCTTCTTGTCCTTCATATCTCCAGCATAGTCGCTATCTGTAAATGCTAACAACTCACTATCTCCTCCTTTCTTATAATGAATTCCATAGTTCACAGTCCATTTTAAGTATCGAAGTGCTCTCTTAGCTGCCTGTAGATGAATCTCCATTGGTTTTACCATATATCTACTTATGAGACAAGTAACAAACACCTTGTCAGGTCTCGTGGCAGTGAGATACATTAAACTCCCCACCAGCTGCTTGTAGTACGTCTTATCAACAAAGACTTCATCTTCATCTTTGCTCATTTTGAAACCTAGAACTATTGGACTACTCACCAAATTACTTTCCATCATAACAAACCTTCTCAAAATCTCCAGTGCATATTTCCTTTGGCATATATAAATACCATCAGACTTTTGTAGCACCTCGATCCCAAGAAAAAATCTCATTTTCCCCAAGTCAGACATATCAAACTCTCTTAACAAGAGTTTTTAAATTCAGACATCAAAACTTCATCATCACCAGTAAAAATTAAATCATCAACATAAACACTTACAATGATAATTTTTCCTTCTCTGCTTCTTTTTGTGAATAATGTATGCTCACTATCACACCTCTGAAACCCTTCACCAATGAAATGTGCTTCCATTTGACTAAACCAAGCTCGTGGAGCTTGTTTTAATCCATACAGCGCTTTGCGTAACTTATAAACCAAATGTTCACTGCCCTTTTTTTCATACCCTCTTGGTTATTCCACATAAACATCTTCCCTCAGTTCACCATGAAGAAAAGCCTATTTGACATCCAGCTGAAAAATCTTTCAATCTTTTTGTGCAGGTAGAGCAATAATCATCCTTATTGTATCCATCCTTGGTACAAGTGAAAATTTTTTTGTATAGTCTACTACATGCTTCTGAGAATACTCTTTAGCAACTAAACAAGCCTTGTGCTTCTCAATTTTTCCATGCTCATTGTATTTAGTTTTATAAAGCCACTTCACTCTAATTCTTTTGGCTCCAGCTGGCAGCTCAATGAGTGTCCATGTTTTGTTCTTCTTGATGGATTTAATTTCATTGTCCATGGCCAATCTCCAATTTGCACTCTTCACAGCTTCCTCAAAATATAATGGATCAGTTAGCACCACTAGTGTCATATTAACTTCATCCTCAAATAAGACCTTCTCCACTAACATAATTACCCATCCACGTAGGAGGTCCCCTTTCATTAGATTGCCTTAATTCCTTCACTCTCTCTTCACCCTCACTAGAACCATTTTCCTCTTCTCTAACTCCCTCATCATTGGTCTCTCCTACTTCATCATCACCATCACCATCACCCTATTCTAAGTCTACTACTTTTGTTTGTCATAGCTCACATCCTAATCTCATTGCTTCTCTTCTTCGAAAATTACATCTCTACTCACAACAACTTTCTTAGTAACAAGATCAAATAGTTTGTAACCTTTTAATTCCTTACTAACTCCCAATAGCACACAAGTAATGCTTTTACTATCAAGTTTGATCCTTATTACTTCTGGAATATGGACGTGTGCTAAGCAACCAAATACTTGAAAATGATTTATTGAGGGTTTCACACCACTCCAAGCCTCCTCTGGTGTAACATCTTTGACAACCAATGTAGGATATATGTTTTAGACGTAAATAGTCCAGTTCATCGCCTTTGGCCAAAAGGTCTTGGGAATGTTCTTGTCAGATAGCATTGAACGAACCATGTTCATCACGGCTCTATTCTTACTTTCAGCAACTTCGTTTTGTTGTGGAGTATAAGCGGTGGTCAACTGCCTTTTAATCCCATTTTGTTTGTAAAATTCGTTGAGCTCGTTTGAATTGAATTCTCCTACTCTATCAATGAGCAAACACTTAACAAACATCCTTGTTTTTTTTTCAACCATAGTTTTAAAGCATTTAAAAGAATTTAAGGCCTTTGACTTCTCTATCAATAAATACACACATGCTTTTCTACTATAATCATCAATGAATAACAAAATGTATCTCTTGTTGCTATTAGATGTAGGAGTAATCGGGCGACAAATATCTGCATGAATGAGCTCTAACTTATGAGTTACTCTCCAAGTATTTCTTTTTAGGATGGGGTCACGGTGTTGTTTCGCGTTGATGCAATCAGTGCATGTCACACTTGAGGTAGAGAATTGAGGAAGTCCACATACCATGTTCTTATACACCAAGGTTCTTAAACCCTTGTAACTCAGATGCCCATACCTCCGATGCTAAAGATGAGACAAGTTTTCAACTCTTGATAGGAAAGAGGTTTTGTTAAAAGCTATCATCGTTTGGTTCCCCTCCGTGGTCCCCTTTCGGGTCCCACTCCGGCCCCGCTTTCGTGAAAAGATTGATCAGATTGTGCTTGAGAAAGAGCTTGAGACTAAGTCACCAAGATAAACATCCTATTGGCACTCATGTTGGTTTGAATGATCAGAGCCTTCTCTAGATGAAATATCCTACACATCCCTCCCTTAATCAAAATAGCCAAGCCTTTGTCTTATAACTGCCCTATGCTCAAGAGGTTATTTCTTAACTCCGGAATATAGTATACCTCCGTAACAACATGATTGACTCCGTTTAGCAACAGTTTTACACTTCCTTTTCCTATCACATTCATCTTGGTGTTGTTCCTTAATTTTACCGAATGTTGAAATTTTTCATCGAGTTCATTGAACAAAGTTCGATCACCGCACATGTGATTAAAACACCATGAATCGAGGAACCATGCACCATCTCTTCTGGCCTCATACAACTCCACACAAGACATCAAAAACATCTCTTCTTCCTCATCAAGCTCTGCATAGTTTGCTTCTTTGTTCCCAGAAGGACATTTATATCGAAAATGTCCAAGTTTATGGCATCGGTCACACTCCACAGTTTCCTTGTTGAATTCTGCTCGACCTCTCCCTCTTCCTCTTCCTCTATAGGCTCCATGACCATGACATCTTCCTCTTTCATATGTCACCTTTAATGCTTGCTCCTCATGACCTCTTCCTCATTCATAAGTCACCTTTAAGACCTACTCCTCACTATTACACCTCTGGAACTTCTGTTCATGCACTATTAATGAGCTTTGTAACTCATCAATAATGAGAGCATCAATGTCTTTTAACTCTTCAATAGAACACACAACATAGTTGAACTTCTCAGTTAAAAAGCGTAGAATTTTCTATACCACTTTAACATCCTGCATATCTTCTCCATAAATTCGCATCTTGTTTGCCACTATCATGACCCTAGAGAAGTACTCTGTCACTCCTTCACCAGACCTCATCTCAAAAGTTTTAAATTTTCTGCGGAGAGCTTGGAGATGAGACCTCTTTACCCTTGCATTTCCTTTGAACTTTTTCTTCATGGCGTCCCATATTTCTTTGGTAGTATCCTTTTTGAGAATGGTGTCGAGAACAGTGCGATCGATCGCCTGAAAGAGATAGTTCTTCACTTTCAGATCCTTCAGCTTCATCTCATCATTTTTCTTTCGTTGTGCATCCGTCTACACTGATCCACTAGCTGACTCAACATATCCAGGCTCCACCAGCTCCCAAAATTCCTTAGATTGTAGGAAATTTTCCATCAGCATGCTCTAGTGGTCATAGTGACCATCAGAGCGAGGAATGGCTAGTTGTATAAAACTCCCTTCAGTAGTCATCTGTTGCGCTATTGCAAGAACTTCAAAGACTTCTGTTTTAATTTATCATGCCTAGTGGGTGGCTCTAATACCATACTGTTGGAATCTTTGATCTTATATGAAGTTGAGAACAAGAACACAACAAACTGCACTGGATAACATTATTTTATTAACAATAACTTTGGCTTAAAATAGCCATTCAACACACGATCTTAACAGAAAACGAGAAAGCAACTCACTTTAGCAAAAATAAAACCAAGTGAAAGCAACTCACTTTAGTAAAAATAAAACCAAGTGGTAACAAAAACTTGGAATAATTCAAATACAAGTAAATGTCCCTAAAGACTAGGACTTTATTCTAACAGAAACTACAATAAAATTTCTTTCAAAATTATACATCCTAATTAAGTAAGTATAACGTTAATAAAAATTTAATGTTAAGCTATATATAAGATTATATGGTGACATTAACGTATAACTGCAAAACATCAGTATGGTAATAAAATTTCATTGTGTCTATTCATCTTTTTCCAAATTTCACGAGTCATAGTATTGCTTCTTTCGGTCACGACCAACAGTCCCGTTATCTTGAAAAGAACGTAACAAAATATATAAATACTTAATTTAAAATAATAATAATAATTATTATTATTATTATAATAATTACTATTATTATTATTAAAAGAAAAATATGTCCATTGTGTTCCAGAGATATGAGATATTAACATCCTTCGGTCATGACTCAAAAGCTTAATTAAATAATTGTGGTTAATTTGCTACTAATCAAACAGTAAACGGTTCAAAATATATATTATAATAAAAACCGTTGATAATATTCCGTTTTAGGTATGATTCTGCTGTTTCTCAATTCTTTACTTTAAAAAAATAAAATAAAAAAAGATAAAGTTGAAGGTGGTTAAACCCCTTTAAACTTTTTGTATTGAAAGTAATGATCCTAAAGTTTATGAAGAAAGTAAAACCAAATACTTATTTCATAAGCAAAAGGTTAAAATAATAATAATAATAATAATAATAATAATAATAATAATAATAATAATAATAATAATAATAATAATAATAATAATAATAATAATAATAATAATAATAATAATAATAATGCAATTTTAGTTCACAAAATCAACAAAGAGAGAAAGCGACTTCGCATTTTATGAATTAGCATCCTGTCGGCAGACTTCTAAGTCTTCATGATCAATATATAAATTTTGGAATTCTTCAAATGCATGCTTGCAAAGTCAAATGCATAACATAAACATAAAATAAAATTAAAATGTTATTACATCAATGTGATGTTACAGTCAATAACATAAATGA
Organism: Citrus glauca; assembly: GCA_029633175.1. Lineage (NCBI taxonomy): Eukaryota > Viridiplantae > Streptophyta > Magnoliopsida > Sapindales > Rutaceae > Citrus > Citrus glauca. The sequence goes on from JAQOOD010000004.1 coordinate 23,798,682, forward strand.
TAGAGAGTAAAATGTTGTCAAATGTATGCATAATTATTTAGGTATATTTTGTCATCAAAGTCGATATATATTTTCTTTGCTTTGAAGAAATTTCTGCAAGAATTAATCATCATGCATGAGAATTTATATATGATTACCAATAATTTTGATAATTTCAAAGATTAACATGATATATGTATTGGCATTTATATATGTGTGTGTTATTGTGAGTTTAACGTGTTAATTGTTGTTCAAAAGTCGCAAAAACATCATTGTACGTGTTAAGTTAATTTTATTGTAAACAAGAAAATCTGGGGAAAAATTTTTATGAGCTCATTGATTTACACCTGTTAGAAGTATATTTGGTGGAAAAGAAAAATGGTGAGACATGGCCCCGTTGTCTTCTCCGCAACACACGAAACCGGAAAAAGTCGATATCAAAACTTTGGTTCTAATAGAAACTGAAGAGATATAGATATGTTGATTAAGACTTTAATCACAATGTCAAACTAAGAAGGCTGCTTTTTGTTTGTGGGACGAATTTGAAAAGAAAGTTTAGGGTTTTAGTTAAAAGGAAAGGAGGAAATTCAAGTTAGGGTTTTGACTTGTCGACTACGATGCGCACAAATATAAATATATGAATATCTTGACGACCATGATAACTAATCTCTCGCTTAGTGTTTAATATCAATGTATCTCTATTTGAAATTAAACTTGATCGTATTGTGTTTTGACGACGTTGTAAATTAATCAAACCAATAGGTGTATAAGAAATTAATTGAGACTTTCTTTAATATATTATGATTGAAGACGATGTCTAAAATCAACTCTGAATAAAGAGGAGAAACTCAACTGCTACAAGATATGAAGAGATTCAAACCTCGATCTTAATAATGAGGTGAGAAAATGTCTACCACTCAAGTCACGAGTGATTTATAATTTTAATTGATTTTCGAATCAAGATCCTCTCATTATTATTTAACTTTACTTTTGCTTTAAATTATATATTGATGACAATACACATCGTTTTTTATGCACGGTCAAGATTCTTTCTTGATCGGAAAAATATCTTATATTGTCTGAAAATGAATAGATTTCGAACTAAATATATAAGGTCCGGTTAACTTTCCATTGGTGAGTTATTTTTTAAGTACGAATTAGACCCTATGAGTTCTAATACCATATTTGCTTATATCATTGTTGTACTTTCAATCGATCATCAACTTGTATTCGTTCAAATAAAACTCAGTGTTTCTCCACAGGACGGTGCAGAGAAAAATCGAGATGACGAACAAATATTTAAAAATTCGTCAATTTTTCATGTCGATCGACGGGGAACAGAAGCTAATAATGTGGAAAGCATTAAATGAAAAAGTACAGGTAAGCAAAGCAGTTGGGTCAAAGATGAAGTAATTGAGCGAGTGCTAACGTGGATGGCGTTTGCATGCTGGCACATGGGCACGTTGTTTGGGCTCTTCGCCGATGCTTATAGAAAAAATAATTATTACAACGGACTCGAGATTTTGTTAATATAAAGAGAATACATGTGGGGGACCTTTAATGCCCACAAAAAAAGGGTAGGCAGGCACCAAGCACTTACGCACGGATTTGTCGACCGAAATTCAGGCTTTTGTAACATGCATATGAACAAAAGGAAAAAAAGAAAAAAGAAAAGTTTTATCAAGTAATAAAAAATGGGAGAGCGTGAGTTTGAGTCCTAGATTTCTGAATTAATGATCGACAATTTTTTGAATTGTGTTAAAAAAAATATATTATAATCAT
>JAQOOD010000004.1:23800542-23854789 GCA_029633175.1 Citrus glauca
AATCCCACTATAGTTATTAGCTAGGTAAAAACCCCATGCCAAACGTGTTTTCCATTTTTTTAATTTTCACAAAACGAAAAACGTTAAGTTAAAAGTCAAAACGACGTCATTGAGATCCCAAAGTTCACTAATGGGAAGGACCACGCAATACAATCTCGTAAAATGCTCCCACCGGATCCACACACTTTGTATATCTTTAAGGTGTATTTAGCTTTAAAGTGTATTTAGCATATTGTATTATATTATGTTATATGATATTATTTTAATGTTGATGTATAATATTAATATTATATAATATTTGATGCTATACTATACTGTACACCAAATATTAATATCACGTAATATTATTTACTTATTATACAATTAACTTACTACCTTCAATGTTTTCTAAAATTTCTTTTGAACATATGCTTGTTATCTATTAGTAAAATTCTATTTTACAATTGAGCATCGAGATTCGGTGAAATAATACTTGATAATAGATCGGAAGAAATGCATATGCCTAATACCATAGCAAAAGAAGGAATCAATTCTCTGGGGACATGTGCAGGCATGGTGCATGCGGGATTTGTAATAATAATAGCAGAGATTTGTTAAAAAATTAGTACTCAATAACTCCGCAGAGCAGAAGCATCAGAAAAGAATATATAATTAGATGCCACTGGTGGGGCTATTATATTATTGATCTTATAGTTATGCATTCAACTCGTGCATCACTGTCTAGGATAGTTTATATCATTAAAACTTGGACAGCTATACTTTGTTGTTGAAATTACAAAAATGCCCATATCAATAGACTATATAAACTGAGATGCTCACCTCCAGTTTTTAGAACCAGCCAAGAGAAAAGGCTTTTACAGAGAAGCTTTCTCTGGTAATTTAATTTTCAATAGGCTCTCTCTCATTCTTAATTAACATCCCAATACTTTCAACCTTCAGCTTCAAGCCTGACAACCTTGTCCTGCTCCAGCATTCTCAACTAGAAAACCTCATTTTCTTCCAATCCAATTTTATTCCCATTCTAAATGGGGAGCCTCACATCCGATCTTGAACTCAAATACAATTCAGATTTACTCATTAACCCTCTGGACGCAGAGGAATTCAGGAGGCAAGGCCACATGATCATTGACTTCATTGCCGACTACTACAAAAATGTCGAGAAATACCCGGTTAGAAGCCAAGTTGAACCTGGTTATCTCAGAAAACGGTTGCCGGAATCGGCCCCATACAATCCTGAGTCTATGGAGACAATTCTACAGGACGTACAAGAACACATCGTCCCAGGTATAACGCACTGGCAAAGTCCCAACTACTTCGCTTACTTTCCCTCAAGTGGTAGCATAGCCGGATTTCTCGGTGAAATGCTGAGTTCCGGATTTAATGTTGTGGGATTCAACTGGATCTCATCACCGGCTGCAACTGAGCTTGAGAATATAGTTATGGATTGGCTTGGCCAAATGCTGAAGCTTCCCAAGTCTTTCCTTTTCTCGGGCAATGGCGGTGGAGTTATACAAGGAACTACATGTGAGGCCATTCTGTGCACACTAACTGCAGCGAGAGATCGAGTTCTGAACAAGATTGGAAGAGAAAACATATCCAAGCTTGTTGTCTATGGATCTGATCAAACTCATTGTGCCCTCCAGAAAGCTGCTCAGATTGTCGGAATCGATGTCAAGAATTTCCGAGCTATTAAGACAACAAAATCTTCATCCTATGGGCTGTCGCCAGACTCACTGATGGCACAAATCAACTCGGATATTGAAGCTGGACTGATCCCATTATTTCTATGTGCCACAATCGGGACGACTGCAATAACTGCTGTTGATACCTTAAAGCCACTTTGCGACGTAGCAAAACAATTCGGAATATGGGTCCACGTTGATGCTGCATATGCTGGAAGTGCCTGCATTTGCCCGGAGTTTCGACATTTTATTGACGGAGTTGAAGGTGCGGACTCGTTTAGTCTAAATGCACATAAGTGGTTTTTTACAACATTAGATTGTTGTTGCCTCTGGGTGAAGGATCCAAGTGAACTTGTGAGCTCACTCTCAACAAATCCTGAGTACTTGAAGAACAAAGCCACCGAGTCGAAGCAAGTGGTGGATTACAAAGATTGGCAAATAACTCTGAGTCGAAGATTTCGTTCGCTGAAACTATGGTTTGTGTTAAGAAACTATGGCGTCGCAAATCTAAGACACTTCCTGCGCAGCCATGTAAACATGGCCAAGCTCTTTGAAAGGCTCGTAGGAAGTGATAAGAGGTTTGAAGTTGTGTTTCCAAGACATTTTGCCGTGGTCTGTTTTAGGGTTTCGCCATCAGCAGTTATGGATAAGCTCAAAACCAAATACGAAAATTGTCTGCTCTCAGAGGAAGAACGAATAAATGAATTCAATCGAGAAATACTGGAGTCGATTAATGCATCTGGAAAAGCGTACATGACACATGCCGTTTTGGGAGGAATATACGCTATGAGATTTGCTGCTGGTGCTTCGTTGACAGAAGAACGACACGTGATGGTGGCTTGGACGGTGGTGCAAGAGCACTTGGAAGCACTTCTAAGTGCAAGTAATCCCTAGGTAATGGTACTATGTAGCAATATATATGTCCTTTTTGGCTTTCGAAGTTATTGTTATTACATCATAAAATAGCATCACAGCATTTAAGGTACGGAAATAAGGACGTTGAGGGTGATTGGGCTAATTTTGCCACCTCTGGATTTCTTTAAATGGTGGGATGTTGTACTTTTGTAACTGTCAAGGATGTTAATAATCTTCTATTTATCGCTTAATATAGTTTTTTTTTAATTTTGTTATATGTAGTGTATTTCATTTTATACATTAGTCTCGTAACATCATCTCCTCGTGTATTTTTTTTTCTTATTAATTAACAACTTTTTTTTACCGTTTTAAGGCCCGCCAATGAAAAATTTGTTCTTTTTAAACTTGCAATACAATGTAAATTTGTAATTTCAAGATATACTAAGATAAGACAGAACCTTATTATTGAATACAATTAAAATATTTTCACATTCCTTCATTTTATTAAACTTAAAACTTCCAAACTAATCCTGTGGGCCAAATCATGGAATGTAGGTATTAAAAATAAAAAAGGAAACCTCGCGGAATGTATTGATTTAGGCTTCAGGTCCCAACAGAGTTTCTTCTTCTATATGGATTCCATAATGGTTTGTCAACTGATGATAATCTTCGGAATCATGGAATTCCAATTTTTTCGGCCTGCTTAAAGGGTAATTCCAATGAAAGTGACAGCAGGTCATATGTGCAGCGTCTTTGGGGTTGGATTGGCCTTCATTTTCATCGCCTTTTTTCCATCCGCGGAAGACGTTCTTGTTCTTCGGAATTTAGTTTTTGAGACTAGCTTCACTGGCCATGTTTCTTGTTTATGGAAACTTTGTTGCCTTGTTACCATTTATTATATTTGGAAGGCACGAAATTGCCTTAGATTTCAGAATCATTCGTGGCCATTTGAACATGCAACAACTCTTATAACTATCCACCTTAGTTTTCTTGTATCGGTTAGTCCGCCGACCTGGTGATACTTCTTTGTCAATTTATTCAACCTTGAATATATCACGTGGTCGGCGTCCATGCATCTTCTATCATCATTGTCTTTTGGCACTCCAGTTGTGGTGCTGTGCTTTGCGGATTCAATGGTGCTTTTCGAGTGCGACGCCTCTTTATCATCGAACATCCTTCTATGTTGAGATATATCCGATTGTTAAGGCTATTGAGCTTGTAGCTTCAAAGGAATGAAACTTCTTTTTTTTTGGTTTTTTGGGGTTAGACGGTGTCTAGTTTTCAGCTTTAGCTTGCCTTGAGCTCCAACTTCAAGCTGCCATGGCGATTGGGCATATCAGATAATTGAATTGTTTGAGCCTAATTCATGGTATGCATTTTATTTTTTCACACATCTTCTGAGATGGCAATGAAGTGGCAGATAGCCGTGCAAGTTTGAAGTCAACGCCTAATGGTTATAAGTGGTGGGATGATCCTCCTGTTTCTATTCGTAAAGGGCTGCTTGAGGATGCCAAGGGTCTCCCCAAATATCGCTTCAAATGTGTGAATCCACTTTTCTCTTAATAAAATTTAAGTATCTTTCATATAAAAAATAATTTAAATGTCTTTTAGATTCTAAAGTTTGTATTTTGACACATTCACGCAATAAATTACATTTTATCAAGCGTTTTTGCACCCATTATAAATAAAATCATCAAAATTATATTCCTTATCTATTGCTAAGTCCTAGAACCCAGATTCAGTTTCCGGTAATCACCAGCAAGGTGAGGCCAAGCATGGCTGCGGGAGGACCGGGCCGCCTACAACTAACATATTGGCAAATGATTAAAATTCTCTCATGATCTAATCATGTCCTAAGCAAATAACTTAATTGTTGATTGGTAATTAATAAATAAAAAAATAAAAGAAATTGAATCTTAGTATCTTACCCATACACTACTATTAAGAGACACATGGAATGAGATCTTTAAAAGCTCAGAAGAGATCAGATCATGAGATGATCATTTTCCATTGGCAAAACAATTTCTGACATAATGTAATTATTAAGGAGGTAGAGGGAATTTGTGAATTATGAATGCGGTACGAACCCTTGAGGTTGCTTCTTCATTCGCATACTGGTTAAGGTTTTTTGAGAAGATGCCGATAAGGTACGAGTTAACGACAGAAAAAAGTCTCACAATGCTGGGAGGGCCAAAAAATGTATTAAAGTGCTTTATATCATGTTAGATGATTGTTGTGTGATTTTTTCCTTTTTAAAAAAATTTTGGTATTATCTCTGAAAATATAATTTCAAAAATTAATTTTTTTTGTTAAATTTATTGGAATTTTTAAGTTATACAAGATAAGATGTGAATACTATTTTCTCCTTTAAAAATTTGATTTAATGGTGCCACAAGTAACAAAGGGACAATTTAGATAATATTTAAAATAGAAAGATAAATTAAATAAAGGTGCAGTTATTTGAACCCATAAAACTATTCACTAAACTCATTTCTAAAATTGATAATAATAATAATTTGTTACACAAGTATCCTTAACTTAAATTGTTATTATAACCATTGTAGCTAGACATTATGACTTTATCATCTTTAATTTGTCTCTCTAAAGTTTATCTCTCCAATGATTTGTTTTTCAGTAAATATAAAAAAACTACTACTACTCTTCAACATTAACTAAACTTTTGCCAATAAAAAAATGACTTTTTTTACTTTGACATGCATTAAATTTTATTGTAATTTAACGCGGAAAATTTGTCTTTTAATTGAGATCAGGGATTTTTATACTCTATCCTCTATTTCTAGTCTTTCATGATAAAACTTTGAGAGTATTAATTATGGGGAAAAAAATAAGAAAAAGTGCTATGCAACAAACCAAGGACAATGGAGGATTTTGTTATAAAACAAAAACAAGATACTAAAAGGAAGTAGAGATACATGAGTCACAAAAAAAAATAAAAAAATTGAATCAAAGAGATTTAAATAAGGGTATATTAAGTATATATAAAGTTGGATTTATTGAGTAAAAGACAGTGGCGAAGCTAGCTAGCGCATTTTTTCAGGGTGGGCTAATTTTTTTTTTTTTAATTACAGTTCATGGTTAAAGTGCAAGGAACTTTTGACGTTAGACTGTAAAATAAAAATAAATTATAACAAAAACAAACCCTGTTACTTTGCATTATAACATTAAAATCAAAAAAGCAACAAAAACTTGTTCATCCTCGTCTTCCTCTGCCTTTGCCTCTATCTCATTATGATCTTAAAATAAAATTCCTATTTCTCAAAAGCCAAAATCAGATAATTTCCTTTTTCTCAATCTCCCCCAAATTTACAAAACAAGCAACCCTCTTCTTCTCTAAACTCAGGAACGCCAAGTTAGTTTTACGCTCACATCAATTCCTGAAAGTCGACCCTCACCTCACTTAACAATCTATTGTTGTCATCCATTGGCGGATCCAATTTATGGAGCCATTAGTGCCGTTAATTACCAACGCTAAGCCGACGTCAATTTACAATTTGTTATGTTTAAAAAGTTTTAATATAGATTTTTTTTTGTAATTAACTAAAAAAATTTTCCGTAAAATCTCAGCCTCCTTTAGCTTCTCACTGGTAAAAGATAAATTTTTAAATTAGATAATTAAATTTATTTAGTTAATGAGTTTATTAAGTATTATGGTAAGTCTAAATAGCCTCACGGTAAATAGCTTAAACTATTTTAAAATTTGAGGACAAAGCTATGGTGCAGCACCTAATTTTTGACAACTCAAATTTTGAAATTGAATTCTATAACCCAATTGATGCAGAGCAAGAAATTGAATAAATTCTAATTATATTTAAATGTATAATATTTAAGAATATTTTAATTAATTTGTATTATAGTTTAATTTGGTTTCCTATTTAGAGTCTTATTATTTAGGCATTGTTTATTTGAGTAATATTCCTAATTTAGGTATAAGTCTTATTAAAATAGGATTTCTAATCAAATTAGGATAAGTCAGAGAATTTTGAGTTCAATAATATTTCAATTTTCAAATCTCTTGTGAGTATTTGAAAAGTTAATTCTTGATATTCTGCGGAATCAACGAGTCTTAATTCCTAAATTTACGGTATTTTTTTGAATCAACGTGAATTTAATTATTTTTTTATTCCGGTATTCTCTAGAATCAACAAAATAGTTTGAACATTAAACTTCCGCTGCATCACCAATTCAAGAGGATTTGGAAACATGAACGAACTAATAAAAAAAATAAAAATGGGTCAACACTGAACACCCAACAAAATGCATTGGAGTAGGAGGTCGTCAATGAATTAATAAATTTTTCTTCAAATAAATCCAATTTTGCCGGGGGGCAAGTCGCAGATCTCCCGGGAAGGTAGTATCCCTTCGCCCGTATAATAGCCCGCATCCGAACTTACAGATTCTCCGGTGAAAAATAAATAAATATGGGATTATTTAAGTTAAAATAATAATGGCGTGGGCACATGGAGTTGTTGTTTCGGAAGAAAAATATTGTCCAGGATATTATTTAATAAGTATTATACGGTGAGCTGATCTGGTTGTTGGGGGGTGGTGGGGTGCTTACCATATATTAATTTGACCACAAACATCACCCATGCCTTGTTGTATCATTTTTCTCGTGGCGACTAAATCATCTACTATTTTATTGATACTAATTTATACAATAATTGGTAACGGCAGCCAGTCGATCGTTTGTCTTCAGATGCATGACCCAATAGATCTCAAGCAATTATATTTAATTCATTATTTTGAATTTGGATTATGGGGAGGCCAGCGGTTAAAAATTTATCTATTGAGTTGAAGCTTTTGTGTTTTGAATCTGTGACTGTTTAAATATTTATTAGCGTTTTGTTAGTGTTTATTTCTAATTTTGAAGCTTTTAGTTGGCTAAAGATGCTCAACTCTAATTTGTTAACTGCACAAAAGTAAATTTTTTTTTTCAAAAGGCATCTAGTAAACTTATTTTACTCTTCTTTTTTTTGGGTACATCACTAATTCTGTATTCGAATGTCACATTGGTAGTTTTAGCAAGTTGCTTGAGTGTGAGAACATTTTCATGCTTGGAAAGGAAGCAAGTCGAAGGATAAGTCAGCTGGGTTTGGAACTTAAATAGTGCTTGGCGTGGGCCTTCAAACACTCCTTTAAAATTACTACAAAACCCATCGGTTAAGTATACCCCATTGAATCAAGTTGAATTTGGTCTTATTATTTATAGCGAAGAAGCCCCGTGAAGAAAGAACAACCCCCCCCCCCCCCAAAACCCCCCCCCCCCCCCCCCCCAAAAAACAAACACCGACAAAAACAAACCACCGACTTTAATCAATAAATAATCCAAAAAGAAGACGCGGGGTGTTTACCAAATCCTAAGGTTATATAACCCATGGTCTTTTAATGATATGTTTGGAATCGATGTTTAGTAACTGTAACTTAAAAATTATAATATTAAAATATTTGATAAATACTAATTATTGTAACTTAAAAATTATATCGATACGATTTTCACTTATATAATGGAAAATTTATTATATCTTTAATAATTTTATCAAAATTATTATTTAAAATTTAGATTCACCTCATATTATTAACTTTTATTTCATAATTACAATTTTTTTTTTCACAGCAACTATATCTCAAAAGTTATAGTATCTCAATTTCAAATAAGACGTAACGATTTCAGAGGGTGTCAATAGCACCACTCTAGTGGTTGAATTTATCCGTCGATATAGCCCCGGACCTTGGAAGTAATTTTGCGGTTGGAAGGGTGTCATGAAATAAGACGTGGGGGCTGAATAGCTTATGATAATAATCTCAGTCCAATAATCAGTCACGCATGAAAACGAGCTGACCCAAATTTTAATGTAGGTCCTGGCCCGATAAAACTGGGCTGGCGCCCACAAAGTATTTCAATTTGCAGTGGCAGAGACGCCACTAACCTGCAAGCCCAGCGCCAAAGCAACCCAATCATAGAGCAACTAAAATGATAAAAACTATAGTATGCCTTTCATCATCTTTAAAATAAAAAATTCAATCAAACATTAAAATAAATTATTCTTTTAACAAACATTATATACCCACAAATTTCATAATTTATATTTATATTATAATAAAAAATATTTTTTGAGAAAATTACAAGAATATGCAGTTATGAAAATATAAACTATATAATAAGGATAAAATAATTAATATTTTAGTATTTACATGTATTTTATAAATAAAATTTTATAAATTATATATTTTTAGGGTAAAAAATGAAATAATTGTTAATTTTAGTATATAGATTTATATTTTATAAATTAAAATGGAAGTATTTTAGAAAATAAATTATGAAGGATTGATGGGATTTTATAAGGGTGTTAAAAGCTCCAATCTAAAGACTGTGAGACCAATTGATGAACGAAGGCCATGATCTCAAATTTGAAAGAGTAGAGCCTTTCCCATCCCCTTTTTGTTAACTAATTAAATCTTAGGTTACTATATTATATAAATATTTATAACTGCTATATCAATACACTGATATTTACAATCATATTTATAATTGAGACTTACATTATTACATTTTTAATTATATAAAGTACATGTCCAGAAAAATAATCCTCACACCCTCACTAAGGAGGAGTGTCTCTACTCCGCTCGCATTCCACAAAAGAGAAAGATTTTATAAATATCTCCACACAATTAAACTTAATTAAGGGAAATTTTTTATTCTATAGAAACTCCAACCATTGCCTTCCAAGGTTATTTCACATAGATATTTTTAGCATATAAACTTATCATTCAGAATTTTTTTTATTCAGATAAAAATCACAAAAATTTACTTTTTCTATTCAGATATAAATATCTGATAATCATATATAAATTCCAAAAAATAAATAAATAAATTTTAAAAAATATCTAAAATTAATAAAATTTCAATTTAACAAACAGCCTCTAAATTTCAATGTCTCGTAAAAAATGGGCCTGGATCCGATAAATTTGGGAAGGGGCCCATAAAGTCCTTCGCCGAAGTGAGTCGTGTTGAGTAAGCTTGGCAAAAAAAACCCGCCCGGACCGGACCCGGACCGGACCCGGTCAATCCGGTCCGGGTAAAACCCGGACCGCATCATATAAAATCCGGGTCCGGGTTTGAAATTCTCAAACCCGGGTAATTCCGGGTCCGGGTCCGGGTTCAACAAAAAAACCCGGAACCCGGACCGGACCCGGTTTTTTAATAAATTTTAAAAAATAAATATATTATATATAAATATATAATTATGAATTTATGATATGTTGGATGTTATTTAAATTTATTGTGTGATTATTGTGTTGTTGGGATTTTATTTATTTATTTTATATATAGATTAAATGAGTTTAAGTTAGAAATTGGATGAATTTAGGTATTAGAAAGTAGATTGAAATAATTTTTATTTATCATTTGTACAAAATTTGTATTGTTAGTGTGTTATATATTTGTATTTGACCATTTTATTTTTTAAAGTTTCAAATTGAATGAGTTTATTTGATTATTTTCTTTTTTAAAATTTGTATTGTTAGAGAAATTAAAGAAAAATTAAAGAAAAAAATTGAAAAAAAATTAAAATTATCACATCCGGGTTTTAAAAACCCGGATCAAAACCCGGACCCGGAAGGTGCCGGGTTCAAGCCCGGACCGTACCCGGAAATCCGGGTTTTAACCCGGGTCCGGGTTTTTATTTCTCTCATCCGGGTCCGGTCCGGGCAACACCAAAACCCGGACCGGACCCGGATTTTGCCAAGTCTAGTGTTGAGTCGTTTCACACACTCACTTGCAGGCAGTAGCAGAGACCAGAGAAGCATCGAACAACAAACTGCGAAATATTGTTGCTCAAAGCGCCTCGCTTACCTTTGTCGCCCTCGCCTGTGATAATGCCTGTCACCTTCCTTCGCCTTCTCACCACTGCTCTCAAAAACTCCAAATTCCCCTCTATCTCGCCTCTCACCTCTCTCCACGTACCCGCAATCCCCTCCACTCCCTCCGCCCACCCGTCACTCTACCACCCCCACCGCCTCAGCTCCAACCCACCCTCTCCGAACCCAAACCCCCAAACCCGAACCCGAACTCCACTCGAAAAGCAATTCGAAACCTGGATCCAACACCTCAAACCCGGCTTCACCCCGTCCGACGTCGTTTCCGCCTTGCAGGCCCAATCAGACCCCGATCTCGCCCTCGACATCTTCCGATGGACGTCCCAGCAGCACGGATACAGGCACAACCACGAAAGTTACTGCGCCATAATCCACATTCTAATCAACGGCAGGCGCTACCGCAACGTGGAGACCCTCCTTGAAGAAGTCCTGGCCGGCAACTGTGAGATGTCTGTTCCTTTGTATAATTCGATAATCAAATTCTGTTGCGGCCGCAAGCTTTTGTTTAATCGGGCTTTTGATGCTTACAAAAAAATGCTGAAATCACACAACTGTAAGCCCACACTTGAGACATTCACTTTGTTGTTAAATGCATTGCTTAGGAGATTCAATAAGTTGAATGTGTGTTACGTTTATTTACATTCGGTTAGGTCTCTAACGAAGCAAATGAAATCTTTAGGAGTTATACCCGATACATATGCCTTGAATATGATTATCAAGGCCTATTCTAAGTGTCTTCAGGTTGATGAAGCTATTAGGGTTTTTCGTGAAATGGGGTTGTATGGATGTGAGCCGAATGCTTTTACTTATAGTTATATTGCTAAAGGATTGTGTGAGAAGGGGAGAGTGGAGCAGGGTTTTGGGTTTTATAAGGAGATGAGGGAGAAGGGACTGGTGCCGAGTGGAAGTTGCTATATGATTTTGATATGTAGTCTTGCTTTGGAGAGGAGATTTGAGGATGCTCTTGAGGTTCTGTTTGATATGTTGGGTAATTCAATGGGGCCTGATATGCTGACATATAAGACTTTGTTGGAAGGGTTGTGTAGGGAAGGGAGGGAGAGTGAGGCTTTTGACTTGCTCGAGGAGTTTCGAAAGAGGGATGTGGTGATGGGTGATAGAAACTACAAGACATTGTTGAATGGATTGCATCTTTAAAATCAAGAGTAGATTACACATGCAATTTTCCTTTCTTTGGAGTTATGTAATTTTGATGTCAATTTCAACAACAAAGCAAGTTTGCAAAAGCCCGTAAAGGACAGTAGGTTTCCAGTCTGGCCTGTTGATAATGACTTGTGAATTCTGGATATTAAGTCTTGATATCGCTCTATCTGGATTATCCTAAGATTGATTCACATCTTGTTGTGATGTGAATTTCCATGATTATTTTATTCCAGACCATATCTCTACTTTGTGCTTTATAAAATTTTATGCATTTCGGTCTGGAGGCTTGAAGAGAAGAGAATCTTCGATGTGCTACTTGATGCAGGCTGTCAAGTTTATCGCTTGAAATTGCTAAATGGGTTTTCACTGTTGGTTATGAATGCTGGCACATATTGCAGGCAAAGGGTCCAACAGATTCACCATATCTCATTCTTTATTCTGAAGAGTACGAGAGAGGAAGTGGTGTGCTTCGCTATATGAGGCATGTTGATTGTTGTGACTGTCTCATACAGTGAATGGAAGATGTTGACGGTAATGTAACCTGATAAATATGTTGAAGAATGTATTTCTAAACTAGCTTCTATCAATGAATGCGCATCCTTCTCTGTCTGATCCTAATATACAGACAATTCTTTGGGTTCCAGTTAAATCGTGGTAAACACAACAGTGTTCTTTTAAAACTTTATGTACGGATATGTACATACGTAAATCTGCAAAGGCTCTCCTTTTCAATTTCTCAATTATACATACACAGTTGATGAAAAAGCAAGACTTCGGTGGAAACAGTGATGAAAACTAGCATTTACTTCCAGCTCGAATTGGATCACATATAGTAGTAATCAAATTAAGTCAACAGAAACTTCATCTTAAGGGAAATCAGAGAACTGAATGCACATTAGTTTTAAAAAATTCCATGGGCCGTGGCGCGATGACGGCTATTTAAGTGGACCCTAGTTTTGAACCCACACATGTTTTACGACTTTAGCCCATTAGATCCAGATCCATATTGATAAAACTTTCTACACACAGAAGAAAAAGACAGACGCTCAATTTGGAGACAAACGGAGAGAATTGTGAAGATGAGTTTCAACTCAGTATTGAATATCGCCGCTGCAATTTCGTTCCTCTTGGTTCTTTCGACGTTCGGTAATTCACTTATCGACTTTCCTATTCGATCAATATTATCGACACTTAAATGCCCTTCTTTTTAAGTTTTATTTGCTTTAACATTTGTAGATCTGATCACCCTGAGACATTTTTTTTTATTGTAATTTTCATCAAATTTCAATTCTCAAAACGGGTTCTTTTTGTTTTCTTTTTCAGTTTCTGCTAACAAGTCAGGCGATGTAACAGAGTTACAGATTGGCGTAAAGGTGAATTCTTTTACAGTTTTGTATTTATTGCATTAACCTTGATCACGATTATTCTAGTGAGAAATTTAGGTGTCTCAGGTTTATAGTGATTATTTGATGATATTCTTGTGAAGGAATGGGTATTTAGGTTCTGTTGCTTTAGAATTTGTTTTTGGTTTTCGCGATCATGACGGCTTTCTTGCTCACTTATTATTTTTGCTTCTTTATACTTTTACAGTACAAGCCAAAAACCTGTGACATTCAGGCTCACAAAGGTGATAAAATCAAAGTACATTACCGGGTAAGTTGCTTGAATCTCCAATTTGCTTTTAGTTTCACGATTAATCGCTTGATGTGGGAATTTATTGTTGCACTAGGGAATAGCAATTTTCCAGCAATAGTGGATGCTTTTTCCATGTGTGTGTGGTTTCAGGATTCTGATTGCTCGAGTTTATTTGTATTTCGGTGCTCATGTTATATCCTTTATGTAATTGTTCTGACTGAATAAAAAATCCATTTTGGATTCAATTTCTTGGCTGATATTGTTTTTGAATTATCATTGCAGGGAAAACTGACTGATGGAACTGTTTTTGATTCCAGTTTTGAAAGAGGTGATCCCATTGAATTTGAGCTTGGCAGCGGTCATGTAATCAAAGGTGCGCGTGAATTAATAGTTTAACTTTTGTGGAGTCTTATCTGTTCCGCCTCCATCCTCCATGTTAACCAAAGTCGGCTTGTTTATGTTGCATTGACATTATTTATGATTGAATAACTCTTTGTAGGATGGGACCAAGGACTTTTGGGAATGTGTGTCGGTGAGAAGCGAAAGTTGAAAATTCCCGCAAAGCTTGGTTATGGGGCCCAGGGTTCTCCCCCTACCATCCCAGGTATTGTTTTTCCTTTGGCTTATTCCTTCTGTTGTCTTACCAGTCACTGTAAATTTGTAAACATGCTGCAAAGTTATCTCTTTTAAGCTCATAATTAGATGATTGGAAACTTATAAATTTGGGCAAGCAGGGAGTGATGCTTTCATCTAAGATTATATGATTTTTGGCTTTAATTTAGAGAACTAGTGTACAGTTGCAATGGTTAAGTAGAAATAATGAGCTCTGTTAATATAAAATCTGTGGTCACTTCAGTTGTTTATACCTAGTGACCAATCTGATTCTACTAGATTATTGCAGGATCAATAATCCAGTCGAATGATGGATTTTTTTTTTTTCACTTTCCCATCTTCATAGATAGCTGAAACAGGATAATGCTGATTCTTTTAGACAGTTGATTATCTTTTACCATATTGGTTAATATTTTATAATATCAGTTTAATTTCACTTGAAAACTTTGACCCTAAAATGGGGTTGGGATGTTAACACCCAAGCATCTATGTATTCTAGTCAATGCTTATAGTAAGTTGCTGAGTTCATAATGCCAAATGCTACTGTTTGACATCAATTAACTCCATTTCTCGAAGGTTCGGATTAGAATAGTTGAACCTTAGGAATTCCTACTGTTCTTATGTCAGAATTCCAGGTCACACTATCTCAATTTTGTTATGTATGCTGTAGTTATTAAATGGATATTTTAGAGAGATATTTCATTAGGTAAACTATAGTGTAGAATCACTTGGTTAAATGAGACATCAGAAAATGCAGTTGACGAGATGTAATAATTGATTGTTTGAAAATTTCAGGTGGAGCAACATTGATCTTTGACACCGAGCTTGTAACAGTAAATGGGAAACCAGCAAGTGGAGAGAAAACTGAAGATGAGCTATGATTACCTCTCGATTGAGCAAATTTACCTAAGTCATTCCTGTTGCTTTTAATGTATCAGCATAAACCAGGTTTCATAGGCCAGATTAATTTTTCTATTTAGTGACCTACAGCTGAACAATTTTAGTTGTTTGGATCGGAAGAAATCTTTTTAAGGGGACAAAATATTAATCTCTGAATATTCGGAAGGTTGGTTGCCTCACACATATATATGTGCGTCTCTTAAGATAGGCGAACATAGCATTATTAGATTTTTCGCAGATCTCCCGGTACCCTGACATGGAGTATGGATCTTTCTGGTCACTGATCATTTCACCTTCAGTGTGACTGTGACATAGTAACATTTTCCCTTTTGAATGGACGGAATGTTATTGTTCGTTTGGCCGGAGACGTTTGGTGTACTGTTTCTAGAATTGTGCCTTTGGTTGATTCCATAATAAAAACTTTAAAAATAATGAATTCGAATATTTCGTTTATATAATCCATAAAGCAAGCTAAAATTTTGTATATGCTATGATTTGTCGCATCATTCATTTGATGAATTATTTAAATTTTTGTGATTTACGCATTACTCTTGTACGGATTTTCTCGTCAGTCTTACAATTCTTTTTTTTGGTTTTCCTAAAAAATGTTAAAAAACTGTAATAAAGTACTTAAATAATGATGTAGAGAGATCTCTGTATCGTAAAATTTTATTAGAATTTATTAAAAATTTTGTAGCATTTTTTCTCAAATTTTCCGAACAATTACGGCAATGAGAAATATTAAAAAGAAATTAAAAAATTAAGCTGTTGGTGCTGGTGATCGCATCTTAATCGTAAATCTAAATTCCCGAAAAAGGGTGAAGGAAAGTATCTGGAACCATCTGGGCTCGGCGTTTGGCATCGTGTTGTGTTTTTAAAGAGTACAAAAACCCTCGTAGAAGCCTCTAGAACCCAAGGCTTCACCTCGCTCCTGCACACAACTATAAAAGAGAGACCCCAACCCCCTTTGTCTCTCAGCCTATAGCGTATAGCACTGTCGCACGCATTTAGCATTACACATAATCAGCAGCTCTCTCTCTCTCTCTCTCTCTCTCTCTCTCTCTCTCTCTCTCTCGTTCGTTAGAAGAAGAAGATGGATGAGGATTTTGATATTCCAGCTGCGAATGAGATGGACGAGGACATGGATCTTCCCGACGATGCTCCCATGATGAAGGTTGGGGAGGAGAAGGAGATCGGTAATCAAGGTTTGAAGAAGAAGCTTGTCAAGGAAGGCGAAGGCTGGGACACTCCTGAAAATGGCGACGAAGTTGAAGGTGTCTCTCTATTTTCTTCTTTTTTAAAAAAAATTTCTAATGATTTTTATTTGGCTTTTAAAGTTTTTTTTCCTTATTTTGTATTGTTTTGTTGCAGTTCATTATACTGGAACGTTGCTGGATGGTACTCAGTTTGATTCCAGTCGTGATAGAGGCACTCCTTTTAAGTTCACGCTTGGTCAAGGTAATTCTTTTTCCCTTTTTTTTTGAAATTTCTTATTGATGTGTGTATAATTTAGTATTAGGTTATCATAAGTAAGGTATCACTGTATAGGTGTAACTTGTAGCAATTGATGATGACGATGATGTTCTGCATTCTTATTGAACTAATGACATGGAAGATTAATTTTGGAAACTAAATTGTAAGGATTTTTTTTTCCGAGGAGAAAGAAAGAAATTGTTGAAAATTATTGTATTTTCTGAGATTTTTTTTTTACTGAGAACTACTGCTATAAAATTTTAATGGGGCCTCATTCTGTTGAAAGAATGAGACCTTCTTAGTGCCAGCAAGGCATCAGTTACAGACGTTATTGAGAAGATATTCTATGTACTGGCAGAGATGTGCTGTTAAAGTAAACATAGAGATGAATTGGAAAAAGTAATACCTCTACTGGATGTGCAGGGAATGTGATTAAAGGATGGGACATAGGTATTAAGACTATGAAGAAAGGTGAAAATGCTGTCTTCACCATTCCTCCTGAGCTTGCTTATGGTGAATCTGGCTCACCACCGACCATTCCTCCAAATGCCACTCTTCAGTTTGATGTTGAATTACTATCTTGGACTAGTGTCAAGGACATTTGCAAGGACGGTGGGATTATTAAGAAGATCCTCAAGGAAGGAGAAAAATGGGAGAATCCTAAGGACCTTGATGAAGTTCTCGGTACTATTATGATTCCTAATCTTATATGATTATTGATCACAGCTTTGTCGAAGAACTTGGTTGAGTAAATACGTTTCATGCTTGATGTGACTGCAGTTAACTACGAAGCTAGACTTGAGGATGGTACAGTTGTTGGAAAAGCAGATGGTGTAGAATTCACTGTTAAAGATGGTTAGTATCTAAGTATTGATTGTCAAATTATCTTTGAATATTTGTGCCTCTTTGTTCTCTAGATCATTTCTGATTCTTACCCATGTATTTAGGTCATTTCTGATTCTTACCCATGTATTTAGGTCATTTCTGTCCCACGTTAGCGAAGGCTGTAAAGACGATGAAGAAGGGAGAGAAGGTACTTCTTGCAGTGAAGCCACAATGTAAGATTTTAACTAGTGTACCTTGAGTTATTTGAAGTGACATGCTATAGTTACAAATTACTTATCTTTTTGCCTTCTGTTCGGTGGTAGATGGATTTGGGGAGAAAGGGAAGTCTGCCTCAGGCAACGAAGGTGCAGTCCCACCAAATGCAACACTTCAGATTGCTTTGGAGTTAGTTTCATGGAAGACTGTGTCCGAAATCACTGATGACAAGAAGGTTATCAAGAAGATTTTGAAAGAAGGGGATGGGTTTGAGCGCCCTAATGAAGGAGCTGTTGTCAAAGGTTTGTGTTAACTAGTTGGAGCTTATATATGATGTTCAACTGTTGTGTACAGAATTCTGATTATATATTCTGGCAGTCAAATTGATTGGGAAGCTGCAAGATGGTACCGTGTTTGTGAAAAAGGGTCATAGTGAGGAAGAGCAGCTGTTTGAGTTTAAGACAGATGAAGGTAGTAATAGCCAGGGATATATACTTTCTCTTTACTAAAAATTTTTGCTGGTTGACAGTATCAAAATATGATTGATTTATTTTTTGGACAGAGCAAGTCATTGATGGCCTTGATAGAGCAGTGATTACAATGAAGAAAAATGAGGTTGCACTGCTGACAATAGCACCAGAGTATGCTTTTGGCTCGGCTGAGTCGCAGCAGGAGCTGGCTGTAGTACCTCCTAATTCAACTGTGCATTATGAGGTTGAGCTGGTGTCCTTTGAAAAGGTATGTTGATGGGCTTACCTGGGTTTTGTTGTAGCTTGATTAAAATTTTAGTAGTTGGATTAGGTATGAGAATGTTCTGATGGGCTTCATTTATAATTTTCTCCTCTCTCAGGAGAAGGAATCGTGGGACATGAATACTGAGGAAAAGATTGAAGCCGCTGGGAAGAAGAAGGAACAAGGAAATGCATTGTTTAAGGCAGGCAAATATGCAAGAGCCTCAAAGAGATATGAGAAAGTATGTAACGTGTGGAATGTGTATGACACCATATTATATTATTATCTGATCCATTAATCCTTGGATTGATTGAATTTGTTTAATCTACTTGTACGCAGGCTGTCAAGTACATCGATTACGATACTTCCTTTGGTGACGAAGAGAAAAAACAGGCAAAGGCATTGAAAGTTGCTTGCAATCTCAATAATGCTGCTTGCAAATTGAAACTCAAGGATTACAAGCAGGCAGAAAAATTATGCACGAAGGTCCAACAGCAGAAGAAATTTTTACTTCTTCCTATTTTTAATATTTATGAGAGGTTATAAACTATTTTAATTGTGCAGGCGCTTGACTTGGATAGTAGAAATGTGAAAGCTCTGTACAGAAGGGCTCAGGCATACATTCAGATGGCAGATTTAGATTTGGCAGAGTTTGATATCAAGAAAGCACTTGAGATTGATCCTGATAACAGGTACATGACCTGTTCTGTCCAGTCATAGCATTGGGCTGATCAATTTTTGGCTTGGAATGGTTTTGGTTTTGGTTGCTGTAGAAAAGCTTGTGTTTGATTTTTCTCTTTTTGTGGAACTGTTTGATATTTAATGTGGACAATGAGATATGGCTACGTTGCTTCTTTCACGTTGTAATCATTCTTTTTTATGCTTTTGTGGTGACTCAGGGATGTCAAGCTGGAGTACAAAACTTTGAAGGAGAAGATGAAGGAATACAACAAAAAAGAGGCTAAGTTTTATGGCAACATGTTTGCGAAGATGAGTATGTTTGGATCTGCTGAATCCAATGTAAGTCTCTGATTCTTTTGGAACTTAAAGGTTGTAAATCACAAGATGCTTTTCACATTTACAGATCCAGGTTTTGACCCCTGTGGTTCTTGTTAAAATATTAAATTAAGATTTGAAGCTAGACTAGGACCTTAGCTCAGTTGGTTATTCTCTTAACAGAAAAGGTTGATGAACATAAGTCTCTCTCTTTTGTTTTTTTTTTTAATAGTGATTTTTGTTTTTTTTTCCCGCCCAGTGCTCACTATTCTTTCTGCAATATTTTAATGTGATGTTTTGTGAATTTGCAGAAAGCAGAGCCCAAGGAGGCAGAGCCCATGAGCGTAGACAGCAAGGCATGACTGAAGTATAATCAATTTGATTTTTAGATATATATCAATTGCTGGTTTTTGTGTTCCAATTCCATGGATTGTAGGACTTGGTTCGGTCGTTTGTCTTACAGAATGAGTTGTAATGGACCTTTCTTTTATTTGACTACATTTTCTTGATGAACCGATGACAGTATGAGAAACTTCTTAATAATGTGTTTCTTTCTTTCTCCTCCTCTTCTTCCCAAATAAATGTGACCAATATTATAGTTTTCCGCGGTGGTCTGCCCGAAATAAATGTGACCGGGTTTATAATTTTACACGGTGGTTCTATATGGTCGTGCGGCTGTGGAGTCTTTTTTTAATAAATTTTCGCAAGTGCATCAGACCTGTTAGATGGCTAGAACCTTTCACGATGCTAGTGCTTCAGTCTGCAGCTGAGCTCGACTGTCAGAAGTTGAATCTTTGCTGTCACTATAAAAGACTAGCAGTAATAGCATGTTAAGTGTGAAACTAGGGATAGTTCATTGCGCCGAAACTTTAGATATTGAGGTAGAATTACCAAGTGGAATGAGCATGAACTCCAAGAAATGAGGTGGCTGTTCTGTTCGTAATTATCTTAGCTTTTGCAGAAATTTTGTTCAAAACGTTCTATTTCGAACCAATTCAACTCACATGAATAATATATGGGTTTTGCTAAGTTGATTCATATTATCTAAGTAGTTATTGTACTTATGGGCTAAATTATTGAGATAAATGGAGAAGCCTTAATGCGCTTTTTAAGGAATTGGCCGCAGTTGTAGCGTAGTAGTGGTGCAAGCTCCTCCGTTTTTTCGAAGACAGCTGTTACAATTTTAAAGTCGGATGATGCGTAACACGGTGTCCTGGCTTGCGTTGCTCTCAAATGTTTGACTTGAGCTGGGGAAGGGAATAACATCCATCAGCCATTACTTAAACTAACGGGCTCAATAATGTGTCCCTAAATTTCCTATTAATGCGTGTGAACTTTCAAAAAAAAAAAAAAAGAGAAGAACTCCATAGCCTTACTTGAGACTCACTTACGCCACAAAACCTACTAAAACAATTCCGAATGATTCTTTTGTCAATGGAGTTGAATTAGTTTGAATAAAAAGCTAAATGTTTGAATTCAATTTTTTTTTTCAATTGCTAGAAGAAAATATTAAGCAGCTTTAATATTTATTTTGACAAGATATTGTGCTTTGTGTAAGATATCGTCTTATAGATTAGGGTGATGATGGGTTTTGGCAAGATGTCGTCTTAGAGGGTGTTCCATTATATTGTGCTTTGTGTAAGCATCTTAATCACTTCGCTGATACTTGTTTTGTCACCAATCTTGGGTTCCAGAGGCCCCAGCAGCCTATTGGTCAGGTGCAGGATACAGTTGCTTAAGATAAAGTAAGATGCTTATGCCTAATGTTGTTGTGCAGCTTACAGTGGATCGTGCTACGTATGTGGTTGTTGCGGAACAATCTACCACAGGGGCCTTCTCTAGCCCAGGGTCAATCGTCAGGCTTGGATTTGCAGCCCAATTCTGATAAGAGTACTTGTTTGGATGCTCAATCACTTGTTCTTGTTGCACAAGGTCGTGCAAATGTTGTGTCTGATTCGGTTTTTCCTCTGCAAGTCGAGGATGATAATACTTTGTTGGATACTAATTCTCCTGTTTCGAATGATCCGAGTGTTCAGAGGGGTTCTACTTTTTTTTGGACTCGAGTGGATGATATTCGCACCATGGTTGTGGGTTTTACTTCTCATTCTACAAATATTTCTTTTCAGTTAGATGAAGAGTTTAGCTATAATGGGAATTCTATGGTTTGTCCCGTCTAAGCCTGAGGGTAGGGGGCGTGATCAGTTGGGGACCTACAGCCGGGCTACAGAAAAAATCATTTAAACCCCTTGTCTTTAGATTAATTTTATATAAAAATAGAGTTTTTACTTTATTTTTATATAAGTCCCTAATTCAGTTACTTTTATGTTTTCATCAAATTTCATAAAATAATATATTTTTTACTTTATTTTTAAATATATCCCTAATTCAATTATTTTTTATTAGTGGCTTATTTTATAAAATGATTAAATTATATACTTATTGAATAGAATGAAAACAGTAGGGGTCTAAAATATTATTACTACTTTAATTTGTTTTTAAAATTTTTAATTTAAAAAAATATGTAAATGTAATATAACATGGTCACTAGTATTAAAAATACTAAAAAGTATATAATAAAAATTACAAACAATTTCATAAAATTTTTATGTGAATGTTGGGATTTTATTTATTAGTTACATTAACTAAGAGGATAAGTTAGAAGACAAAATTTAAGTATTTTGATATGATTTTTTAAAGTGAGTCAGAGTGCCTGGCAAAAAAATAATGGCGCACAAATACCTTTTTACTAGGTTAGAGTTTAGTTTATTATTGAAACTCTTGACAATTAATATTTTTATAATTTAAAAAGATGAATAAATTTTCATTTTTTAATTTATTTAAGCTTGGTAATTAAGTACTTTTTAAACATAAAGCTCTATTTGTAATATTTTAATTGATTATAATTACATGTATTGATTTATTCAAACTTGAAATTCTTAATTGATTTATTAATTCTTATATAATTAGATGTTAATATATGTTGCAATGTTATATTCCATAATTAAAAAATATTATTTTTATATTTGAATTATCTTTTATTTTATAGTCTTTTGTATACTTATTTTGATTTAAAGTACATATTTTTAGGGTTTTTTATATTCCCCTTATTTGATGTACTTTTTTTTACTTATAAATGTTTATGGTCACTCCCAAATATAAAATTTTTAATTTAGCCCGGGGTAATATAAAGCTCTGGGTCCGCTCTTGGGTGTGATCTTGATCCTAACTTCAGTGTTGCTAGTCTAAATGCGTCTGGTTTTAAAAAATTAGAAAGGTTTCAAATTAATCACTGGTCGCAAGTATTGTAAACAGTTCTCTAGGCGTTTGCATTTATTAATTATCTGTAATATATTATTTGTTCTTTTATTGCTTGTTATTTTTGTTAGTAATATGCCCTAAAGGCCAATCGAATGGTGATTTGATTGTTTAGGGAATGATTGTATTTGAATAGCATTTTGATATTTATAAAATGGCAAAGTTATCAATATTCATATATTAATTTAATGAATATAGTCCAAGAAGATACTCGAAAATATGAAACGTGCATCATTTGTACTATATTTCTAAAATAGTTACTAGTGGTGGATTTATGATTGAACATTATAAATTCCTATAAACATTAGTATGTGTTATGACTCCTTATGGTATGTGATACTAAAATGGATAGTGAGTTTCATATCATTGACATGAGATGTCAAGTTAAACACATAGGTATTTGTTAAAAGAACAAGTTTACTGAACATGACCGAATATAGTAAGCCATATGGTCTTGAGTGTTAATGGCTTATTATACATTGTAACAGACACTATGTTTAGTAATGGTTTTTAGACCTGAGGCATAACAGATGTCTTATACATAGACATCTCTGATATGTGAATGCATAACGATTGATTCCTAATCACGGAAGAGATCTAACAATAGCTATCATGGTTGGCTATGTATGAAGACAAGTTGATGGCCAATATGGAATTCATCACTTTGTAATATACAAAAAGGATGTCCCTATGAGATAATATGAATTGGTATGAGAAATCCTTGGCCAAGGTCAAATATATTTGAAGGAGTTCAAATTATATTTTCATGCCAAGTTCATTTAGATTTATTTTGAGATAAAGCACAAATGCTTAACATAATAAACCACGAGCCGTGCTTTTCTCTGGACATGGATGGTGAAGAAACCAAGATATAGAGTTACAATGAAATAGGTTCTATAGATCCAGCAATTCTTGTTATTTGGATGGTTGTGATATATTGCTAGGTGTCACTCATGACTTGTAGAAACCTTAAGATCAATATTGGTAAAGCGTATTACCAATGCATCTTAAGGTCATTAAAAAGGTTCTAATTGATTACTAAAGAGTTTAGTATCATTTAATGAATAAAGAGTTATCATTAAAATAGTTCTACTACCTTATAACTAAGAACCTAAAAGGTCACACACCATATAGAAATGAAAAAAGAGTTTTAGACAATGAGGAGTTAAATTTCCTAATTGTAGGAAAATCAATATTTATATTATAATTCATTGAGAATGAATATATATATATATATATATATCTTAAATATGATTTAAGATATAAATTTAGATGTTCCATAAATAGTTTAAGGAACAAAATAAATTTCATAAATCCTCAATTAAACATTATGTAATATCGAGCACGTAAAATGACTATTTTGGACATGTTCAGGTTCATATATGATTATAGACTTCTAGACCAATTTTGGGTTTAGAATTATGAGCTTTTATTGGATCCAATATGGATTAAGAGAAAGCATTAGAACATATCACAAGAGAAGCTCACATTTAACCATTTGATATGATCAAAATGAGGTTAATTAATTAATTCCGAAATTAATTAATTTAGCTATTTATTTATTTGATTAAATAGTTTATTGAAGTGATGAGATCAATTTCAATAAATAAGGCTAAGTGGGTGGGTCTAGCACATGATAATATTTGGTGCCATTATTAGAGATAATGGTGGCTTTACAAGTGGGGATGAGTGAACATGAGCTAGCATTCATGTTTCTTTATTATCTCTCTCATTTCTTAATGAAATTTCGAGATTCCAAATCCTATGAACTCCTATAATATTTCTAAGTGTGGATTGATTAGAGCATCACAATTGGGATGCTTAAAGGATCTCAGATCGTGGCAAAACAGAAGCTGTTCGTCCAGAGCTGTATTTTCTGGACAATGTTCGTAGCTTGCTGTTTTCAATCTTTTTCTCATACTTCACGAAGCCGTTTCTAAAACTACAAATGAGGTAATTAAACTTCAATCTTTCCTCTTGATTTTCGTTTTTGAATGAAGTCGATCCGATGTTTTCTAGAGCTTCCGCCATCTGTTTTAATTTTACTGCGCAAAAGTTGCGTTATTAGGGAACCTCATGGACAAATGTTGTCCTTCAATTTTTCCATTTGTTGGTTGTATTTCCCTTATTTAGAGGTTTTGATATTTCCCCTTTATATGTAACATTTTCTAATTTATTAATCTAAATGTAAGGGAGTACCTCCTAACCGCCTCCAACCCTTGGGTAATTTTTAATTAAAAAATATTATGCTATTTTTTAATTAAAAGAATTTAAAAATTAGTATTTTTTATTTGTGTCCTTACACATTATAAATGTTAAATAAATAATAAACATCTTAAAGACATTAAATAAGTAACATATTTTTATAATATAAATTCATGTTTAATTAAATACAAACCTTTAATATTCTAAATTAGTGTATATTAATCAATTTATTGAAATTCATGATGTTTTATAAGAAAAATATTCATAAAAAATTATGAAGATGAATAATATTAATTTGAAGAAAATAAAAAGATAAAAATAATAATAGTTTACCCCATATTAGCATAATTTATAAGAATGGATAATAATGTTAATTATTAAATTTTTATTTAGGTAAAACATGAAATTTAATTAATTAGATAGGGATATTTTGGAGATTTTTTATATCATTTAGATTTAGATTAAGCAAAAAGCATAACAAATTAACTTAATTTATTGAAATTAAGTCAAATAAGTCATTGAGTCCAAAAAAAAACCGTTTATGTTTTCTTAAATCTTAATATTAATTATTTATTTGGGATGCTTTTGAGAGATTTAAAAGTGATTTTGAAAAGTTGAGGGCAATTGATAAATTTTTGTAGGAATCACTTTTTTGCAAAATTACCCCATTTTATGCAAATTTTGAAAAGTAGTGAGTAGTAGTTTTTCAAAATATAATTTTCAGAATTATTTTTTATACTTAACACAATTTCTTAGACATCCTCATATATATTATAACAATACAAAATATCCTTATTAATTAGAAAATAAAATCATTAACTTTAGAGAAACTATTATTATCATTACATTAAGATAACAAAATAAAAAAATAAAATTAGTAATGTAAAATATTTATTTTAGTTATCAATTATTCTATATACTCAATTAAAAATATTTTATATACATATTTATAAATCTGTTAATAAATTTTATTTAATACTATCTCTAATTCAATAACTTTTTTACTAGATTTTCTAACACGGACTCGCTTAATTAATTAATACTTAAAAGAAAGTTTACTATTATAATTTTAAATATTTTGATTTATTATTGATATATAAATTAGGAATTCAAGCTTTTTTCCATTATTTTTTAAATTTAAATTTATTATTCTAATTTATAAAATTATTTTTTTTAAAAAAAGAAGAGGCATTGGGCTTGATCCGGGCTTTTTTTCCTGAACCCTTGTCCAGACTCTGACTAAGAGGTCCAGGCCAAAGCTCGTAAGAATATATAAGGCCGGCCTATACTTTTTTGCCATCCCTAGTTTTTAAATCTCATACTACTTTTAAAAATATATTTTATCAAACGTTTAATTATTTTTTTTATAGCTAATTATTTTTACAATACAACTGATATTAATTATTTTAAAAGTCATTGTATCACCAAACTAGCCCTTAATATCAAAATGGGCATATGCAACCTATTGTTGGTGCTCATTTCGCCTAATAGTTCTCATTGTATGTGTAATTTAAGAAACTTCTATGTGTTGACTTGCTACCTCGACAAAAGATAGGTATTGACAACATAAGTTATATGGTGTTTTCAGTCAATTATATTATTATGTCATATTCATTTGAGCAAAATAATTTGTAGAATAAATTTTTAGATCCAGTATTATTATTAGTAAAAAATGAATTACTTATAAGAAAGAACAAATGTGATTATTTCCGCTAAGGATAAAAGGTAGAGTCATGACAAATAATAATATGTAAATATTATATTAATGTAATATAAGAAATATTAAATTTTCCTATTCATGTTTTTCATTTTTTATGTTAAATAATTATATTAAAAATATAAACATATTGCAATTGAAAATAGAATATATTAGTCAATATAAATATGGGTTACCCTAATATAAATTTATCGTGCCCGCGGCCCGCTGCCCGCTGCCTGCTTTAAGGTTAATGCGGAAAAGGCAGAATGACTATTATACCCTCTGGCCTGTTAGGTTATTAAAACTCTCTGGTAAATAATAGAGGCAGCTAGGGTTTTAGAGCGGGAGCAAGGAGAGAGTACGTTACAGTGAGCAGCGCCGCAGCAGCAGCTACAGCTCAGCCAAGATGGGTACGTATGACCCTTTCAATGAAACTGATCTCAATTTTATTTACCTCCATTTTCTAAGAATCGAATCAGAACACAACACAATAATAGTGTTCCTAACATGGAATTTCGTTTGATATTTCAGGTATTTCCAGAGATTCAATGCATAAGAGGCGCGCCACTGGTGGCAAGAAGAAAGCTTGGAGGAAGAAGCGCAAGTAAAAGTTTCTCTCATCTTTAATTGATGTTAATTGTAGCATTCTGTTTAGTTGTTTTGATGGGCGGGACTCATTGTTCGCGTTTGGGTTTGTTATTTTTGGTATGACTATGAGCTATATAGCAGATAAGATCATTTAAAGATGCACCAACTTTGATTAGTGTTGCTCAAAAAGTCGTCCTATGTATTTAAGCAATCTATAGACTAATGTTACTGAAATAATTTCTCCTTATAGGAGAGCTCTTTTAGGCCATCAGGTTGCGCCGCTCGCAATTTTAAGAGTCATACAGTCTTTAGCTAATCTTGCAACTATCCATTTGTTGGTATTCCCTCACTGTATTGTGACTGATAAGAGCCCAATAATATGATTGTTATCATTTTGGAAGGTTTTCGTTCTATTTGTGTATAGGTTGATTTTATAGTAATCATGAATACTTAGGCTAGTTATTCTGGCCCTGGGACGAGCTTTCTTTGGACTTCGGCTGAGAAGAAAAAGAAAGCCTAATAGAGATTCTCCTCTTCAGATGGAGTAAGAGGCTCCTACTACAATATTACATATTGCCTACTTTATGGATACTTTACAGGTTACGGGTGAAATGAGAGTTGTTGGTACTGATCCATGTAAGACATTTCTCAATTTGAATAATTCTATGTATGAATATTCAAAACATACCTGTCTGTATTACTGACACCAAAAAGGGATTGTATGCCTGACATTTTAGAATATATGGTGTATACAAGTGGCCTTTCCAGGGAATTGACTGGTCATTCCTTGTGGCCTTTGTTCATTGTTGATAGATATAATTTGCACTGTTGGTGCTTTCGTTATAATCTCATTTTTTTTATTATTTATTAAGGTACGAACTTGGTCGTCAGCCTGCAAATACCAAGCTCTCTAGCAACAAGACTGTACGGAGAATTCGTGTCAGAGGAGGCAATGTGAAGTGGAGGGCCCTGAGACTGGACACTGGGAACTATTCCTGGGGTAGCGAGGCTGTCACCCGCAAGACCCGTATCCTGGATGTTGTTTACAATGCCTCTAATAATGAGCTTGTCAGGACTCAAACTCTGGTGAAGAGTGCCATTGTGCAAGTGGATGCAGCGCCTTTTAAGCAATGGTACCTTCAGCACTATGGCGTTGACATTGGTAGGAAGAAGAAGGCAGTAACCAAGAAGGAAACCACGGAGGTGAATGACTTTCATTTTCTTTTTACGAAGCCAATTCTTAAGCTAGATTTCTGGACGTGCTTGCTTGTGTTATTGGCAATTCATATTTGTAATGGGTGGTTATATCTGCTCATCTCACATATAAAAAGCGAAAGATACATGTGGTTGTTTTTACAGATTAAATTATTGCAGAGTTTGAGTGCCTATTTAACCTCAGTGGGGCATACATTTTTTTTTTATTTTCTTATTTTTTAAATATTCAGAATCATTGAACTTCTTCAAGTTTAGAATCAGAGCTTGTGTCTAAGTCCCTCAAACTTGTTAGAAATTCTCATTTTGGATTTTGAAATTAACTGTGGCACTTCTGTTGGTTAAAAATGCCAGGAGGGAGAAGGTACAGCAGCAGCAGCAGCAGAAGAAACTAAGAAGAGCAATCATGTTGTTAGGAAGCTTGAAAAGCGCCAGAAGGACCGCACACTCGATCCTCACATTGAAGAGCAATTTGGTGCTGGTAGGTTGTTGGCCTGCATTTCTTCACGGCCAGGTCAATGTGGCAGAGCTGATGGGTAAGCTTGCTTTGATAATAAAGTTTATACTGCCTGCCATTGTCATACGAGTTTGTTTTGCTTGACGATTACATGTATGCATGTGTATAGGTACATACTAGAAGGTAAGGAGCTGGAATTTTACATGAAGAAGCTCCAGAGAAAGAAGGGCAAGGGTGCAGGAGCTGCTGCTTAGAATCATTATTGCCCATGCGTCTGTTTTGATCTTTAGTTGATTTTGTTTTTTTTGTGTATGGGACCTTGACGGGCTACAATTTAAGAGCATGAGGGTGATATGTTTAGGATTTTTTTTTTAATGAGAACATTCTTTACCATTGTTAAGTTTTCTATATGATAACCGGCAATTTCTTGTTCAACCTATGAAGGACTATTTGAAGTTAAATGTGTGGGATTGATGAGAAATTGACTCTCTATATGAAGACAGGACGACAGGCCCGACTAATACCTTTTTACTTGCTGGCATTCGGCTTATGAAGTGCTGAAGTGATTTTTTCCATTTAACCTTGAACACTATTGATTAATGAAACCTTGGAGATTATGAAAGTATATAGCCCGTCCCAGCATTCTGCGTCTGTAATATTGAAAAATCACCTGGATAACAATGGTATAACACAACGACCAGCTACTCAAGAATTGTACAGTCGAGGGGGTAAAAAAGAAAGGGATTTTTTCTAGTGTTTTTTCTCTTCTAATATTTTTTAGTGAAATAAGTGGTTAAGATCGAATTTTAGATTTTAATGTTGATAATTAAACCAGTTTTATTTATAATTAAATTAATTTTTTTCAATTAAATTAAAAAATTTGGAGAGATTATGAGAGAAAAATATTCGGAGAGGATCTTAATCCCAAAAAAAAAAGCGAATGAAATTAACATTGAAATGTAATCAGATAAATATTCAG
Organism: Citrus glauca; assembly: GCA_029633175.1. Taxonomy (NCBI): domain Eukaryota; kingdom Viridiplantae; phylum Streptophyta; class Magnoliopsida; order Sapindales; family Rutaceae; genus Citrus; species Citrus glauca. The sequence continues at coordinate 23,829,981 of JAQOOD010000004.1, forward strand.
TAGCGCAGTGGACTCGATCTGTCTAACAAAAATAACAAAGAATGAAAAATGTTATAATTTGACAAGAAATTGTCTCAATTCACATTGGCAAACAAGTTTACATTTGTGATATTTGCCTACACGAACTGGCTGCACAGAAGAGAACTTTGGCATTAAAGTCTGAACGTAATTTCCTAATCTTCAGCATTTCTGAATTTTGAGTCGGCTTGACCTAACCACAGGGCAACAAAAATGATAGGACAGTCGACAAAGTAAGTAAAACCAATACACTAAACATACAAGCCAAGCACAGGTGAATAGATTGCTTTGAGTGAGAGCCAAGAACTTCAATGGCTTAATTGTGTTGGAGGCCATCGAAGGACATTGCCAGTGGTCACCATTCCAGTTTCCAGAAAAGAGCTCTAAGAACTCGTCGTATTCACCTGTTCTCCAATCAAATCGAGACCAACAAGAAGGAAAGAGATTCCCTGAAATAACAGGAAGTAGAAGTGCATCCCCTGTGCGGACAACAAACTTCTCACTGAGGCAGTTAACAAGATAAAAGCAAGAGCAAGTTCCTTTCTATACAGTTTGTTTCTTCTTTCGGTTTTTCTGGTTACACCTAGTCTATTCATCTGAGCGATGCCTGACTCTGAGGTAGACCTAGGAAAAGTAGAGTCCGATTCCTTTTCAGCAAAAGCAACAAGATCTGCTTCTGATGATCTTCCCAACTTTTTTGTAACTATCCACTCATAGGAACTTCCAAAACGGAACAATCCCGATATCATGGCATTAAACTTGGTCACTGACATGGTGTTTTCAAAAAGAAGGTAAGGGACGATGAAAGGGAATGACCGTGGTGCTGGAAGAATATTCAAGATAGACATGAATCCAGGGACATATGAAACAACCCAAGCTGGTAATTCAGCTTCTGGGATGAACATGGTCAGAGGAAGAATGATGCAGAAGAGAGTAAATGAGTAGAAGGGCAAGACAAGCTTCCTTAGGAGAAAGAAAAGAAAGATAAGATTGGCTTTCTTGGCCCAACTCACCTGCAAGTGGTAAAAGTATCATTATCAGAATCCCATGCGTCAAACTTAAAACTACAGAGTGAAAGGCCACGCAAAACATGCTAATAGTTTTATTACGACTTTAAATAATTTCAAACAGTTGCAACAAAATGTCACGTTTCAGTATCAATGACCACAAGTAAACACGATTTGAAAGATTGAAAAAAGAGCAAGTCCTATTGACCAGCATTCACATACCCATATGGGCTGGGAACTCACATTCCTTGGTTCTCATACAGTGCTGTCACTGAGAATTGTTTACTGTTTTATTAATTCAAAAACAGACAAGCAGAAAAAGATTTAGAATTTTTTTGAAGTACTAAAGTTATGCAAGTAGAAATCAGGTTTTGAAAAGCACAAAACTCTTTCTCTAAATTTAAAAAAGAAAAACCTGTTTCTCAAATGAACTTATAAAAAATCTCTCAGAAACGATTTGCAAAATCAGACCCCGAACCGAACTTTAAAAATTATACTTGATTTTTCCTTTTCGTTTTAGGAAAGTTCAAAACTTTTGCTTCACTTCTCTTAGCCAATGGAGGATCAAATATTCTCACTTTCTTTCTCACAGAGAAAGCAGTAAATCCTTGCCTACCTGCTTGTTCTATAAACGTTTTTCATTTTCAGGTCATCAAGGTTTCCTAGACTGCGGTGAATTGATTGACTCTCACGTGTCTAAAATTATATTCAACTTCTTACCTTTGAACGGATAATGTCTATAAAGCACATTCGGAACAACTGCATGGGACCTGAATGCCAGCGATGCTGCTGTTTCTTGTATGCCTCGTATGATTCCGGAAGTTCACAAAGGCACTGCAAGAGGAAAAAAAAAGTCAAGGTAATTTTACCATCTAGTTTCACATAGAACTCCCCAAATGGTGATAAATTGCATACCTTTACATCATTCACATATACAAACTTCCATCCACAAAGGTGAGCACGGACAGCAATATCCATGTCCTCCACAGTTGTCCTATCCAACCAGCCACCACATTCCTCCAGGGCTTTAATTCTCCACACTCCAGCAGTTCCATTGAAACCAAAGAAATTGATGAATACTCCATTGACCTGTTGTTCAACCTCAAAGTGGAACGATAAGTTTATGTTCTGCAACCTCGTAAGCAAGTTCTCGTCCTTGTTTACAAAAGACCACCTTGTTTGGACCAATGCTAGATCATCATTCCCCTTCAATAAAGAAAAGGTAAAATATAAGATTCAGAAAGGTAAAATAGCGACAAATAAATCAACTAGTAAACTATAGATAAAAGCAAAAATGAAACTAGGACAAATAACTGATTGCTAAATAAACCTAAATTCTACAATACACAACTTGAATCTAGGACCATATTTTATACGGCTGGTCAAGTTAGTCAACTACTGGAACCAAAGCCTTCCATGATTAGAAGAATCATCAAGTTAATATATGAAATATAGCGGCCAAAGAACACAATAAGCATTGCGACAAGAACCAAGTCACAAACTGGCACCCTTGTCAGAATGCAATGTCTAAAACCAACATCAAACAACTAAACTTTGAACAAATTTTCATAAATTACCACAAAACCGCAATTTGATTGCCTTCCTGAAACACCGCAACAGCAGAGTCAAATTGGCAAACAAAGCTTTGGATTATTAAGCCTAATATTAGATGCACCAAGAAGTCAAAAAGACATTTATAAACACAATTAAAAAACTGCGAGCCTACCAACAAAATCACATGAATAAAGCGTAATCAACACAAAGCGTCATCTAGCAGAGTATGTTAATTATAACTCAAAAACATTTAACAAGTTCCAATTCATAAAGTATACGTGAGCCCTCAAAGTCCAAATGTTAAAACATTAATTAGTAACTAAACAACAACATAGACATGATTATAGAGTTACCTTGAAGTACGGAATTGTTTTCTTCAAGAAATCTGGTGTTGGCTGAAAATCTGCATCAAAGATTGCCACAAACTCGTAATCCTTCACATAATCACAGCCCATTGCAGAATTGAGATTCCCTGCCTTATAGCCTGATCGTATAAGACGATGCCTGTATATTATGTGAACCCCTCTTTGTTGCCATTTTAGAACTTCTGCCTTGATTAGGAGCTGCACATCTAAATCATCGGAATCATCAAGAATCTGTACAAGCATTCTCTGCTTTGGCCAGTCCTGTATACAAACAGCTGCAATAGATTGTCCATAAACCTGTGCGGCACCAATGAGCGTCACCATTGAGAGTTAGCAAAGGGAAAAATAAGAATTCATAAGACAAGTATTCCTCACGTAGAAGAATTGCAAAATCTATGTACTATTACTCGAACGAGAAGCAGGCACGAAGCACATTCACGGCTAATCGAGCTACACTGGATCCAAGATAGCTTTCTATTCGGAAGAACTTAAGTTAGCAAAAAATTAAAGCATTAAACAACTGCCCATGGGTTCCTATTTCTCCGATTGAGGCTCACACAATTAAAAAGAATCCCATGAGCATGCATTAGATCATATTAATAAATGCAGTGATATTCATATTTAAAAAAAAAAGGCAAAGCTCTAACGGAAACAATTGTTAATCACTTAATACGTTGTTTTGTTTTAGTAGTATTTTTCTATATATAATTAAATTGAGAATTATATTATAATAACAATTTAATTTTAACTAACTCAATCTAATTTACTCTCATGCTAAGGATTTGAAACCTACGTCTGCTTACCTCCCTCTCATTGCACATAGGGATCTGCACCAATACCATGGGATAATCCTCTAGATCTTCGTCATCCCCCTTTCCAACGGGATACGCCATCGCAGCCTTTGGTTTCACTTTCTTAAATTTGATCCACGCGCATCCGATCACCAACACCAGTCGATCCAGCGACTGTATCAGGAACAACACGATGCACGTGTGCCCCAAACTCTTCAACGGTGGGGCCAAGTAATCGGCCCTAACCTGCAACCACGTCGCGTACACGAACTCCACCATCAGCTCAGCGGTCTCCGCCGTCGGCGGGCTGAAATGCCATCCCTTGAAATACGCCGCCAGCTCGAAGCACAACAGCGAAATCACCAGAATCAGCATCCATTTTATCGCGCGGTAAAATCTCGAGTGCGACGAATCGGACGCCGACCGCGACTGGATTTTACGGACGACGTAGATTACTGCGTACACGACGGAATATGCTATTTGCTGTAATTTGAGCAGATAGATCCCGGAGAGTTGCCTTACGCTCCGTGCCCGCATTTCCTTGTCGACCGCTGGATCCGAACTCGGGTTCCGGATCTCAACGGTCAGGAAAGGGCTGTTTGGATGATGATGATGATTATTATTATTATTATTGTTATTTATATTGTCACTATTGGTGGTACATTCGTATTTCTCCGGAACGACGTCGTGGCCATTCTCTCTTTGTTTGTTCCACCAGTCCTGAAATTCATAGTTTGGTGGTCGCGGCATAGAAGTCAGAAGAAGAAATTGCGCTTCGAATTTGAGAATTGCTGTTATTGTTTATTCTCGCGCAACACAAGCGAAACAAGAAAATTCTTTTTATTTTAATGGAAAAAGATTTGATTTCATTTGGAATTTTCTTTTATTTTTTTGTTCTGTTTTATTTGTTTTTTTTTTTAGGTTTTGTGTTGTGAGGTCTTCGTTTGTGAGTATGAGAGAGTGATCCGGAGGACGAGAGGCTCCGCTAAATTTAGAAAGAGAGCAACCAAATTTAGCGGAGCCATGCTTCGCTTCAATTCGCGCGCTTTTTGTTTTTGTTGCGAGTGTTTTATTTTTGTTGTCGTCATGGCAAGCAGGCCATTTGGCGCCTGATTTGGGATGAAGTAGTTAATACAGTTAATTATTTTTTTGGTTTGCTCTGTGGATTGGTCGTTGACGTTGAAACTGGGCCATTTTGTTTTAAGTAAGAACTAACTGGGGTCACATGCTAATAAATCATGTTTAACTGTTAAATTTGTAAATAATTTTCGGATGTACGTAATCAAATCGTGAAGGTGCGGTGCTCCAAGTGAACAAGTCACGCTAATATATATGCAATTATGGACAGGATATTGGATAGCACGGTGCCACAGTCATGCAACGTGGGGAGATTGACGGGCAATTGGGATAATGGTTAAGGATGCATTTCTATTTTATTTTTAATAAGTTTATCAAAATTATTATTTAAAATTGATATTTATTATATATTATTAAATTTTATTTTATATTTATAATTTTTTTATAGCAGCTGTAACTTAAAAATTACAATACCTTAATCCCAAACATGACCTAAGTAGTTTTTAGTTTAAAATTAGGTTATACAATATAGTATAAATTTACAGATGAATACGTGAGAAAAAGCCTATACAAAATTTATATTACAGTCCAAAGCTTAATCGCATTGACTTACCTTGATGTATTAAAATTAAAATCCAACCTCAACTTCCAATAAAAGAAAAATTATGTTTTCACGAATTTATATAAAATGCTCAAATCCTCAACCTAAAAATAAAGTGTTAGGCATCCACAATTTAATTAAACAACTTTATTTATATTGTTCAACAATATTGTGTGGGTACCAACTAATTTAATTGGTAAGTGTTCAACAATATTGAGTGGGTACCAACTAATTTAATTGGTAAGATCTCGTACTTTGATACTTTGAAAGTAAAAGGTTTGATGTTCGAACCTTATATGGATAGGAAGAGATTGAATTGCATTGGATATAAATAGCAAAAAATATACTTTAGTATATGAGGCTTTATTGGATCATTTGTAGTTGACGCTCTGGACCAATATATGCTTGACCAATATGAATACTGAGGGGTGCAATCAGATTGCAGGTGGGGGTACGCAGACTGCAACCCATTTGTGATTTGTTCCGTTTCTGGTCAACTCATCGGCACTTGTCATTTATCAATTTTAGATTTTTCCCGTCAAAAAGATCTGTTGACAATTTCTAGACCATTTTCAATCGAACGGTGAGATCGCCATTCGAATGCATCAAATTGATTACAAACAGCCGGATTCAAGCAAATATTTGATTGAAATCACTTTTCACAGAATTAGTTATCTTTCGAGATGATTTCAGACAGCGGGATACACTGCTTATCAAAAGTCTGATTTTCATAATCAATAACAAGAGAGAATTCTTTGAGGGCTATAAAGTCATTTAACTTCACTTTTCGTGAACATTTTTTTAGGCAGCTGCCAATTCACTAGCAGCAAACGTAATAGCTGTATGCCTTTTAGACCGTTTATAAAAATGAATGAGAGTGAGACTTTAGAACACAATTGCCCATGGTTTGATGTGATTCGGTGCACTAGTCAGACCATGGGCAATTAATTGTGTTTTGAAAAAATAAAACATAAATTAATTTGCCCACAGAAAACCTCTGTGCATTTCACACATCAAATTAAATTCGCAAATATCTTTGCTAGAAACCCAAGTGATGAGAGAAAATCTAGACATGATGGTGACATAAATAATAAAAAATAATAATAAAGAAAAATCATGACAAAATTTTATTGGAATTAGATGTGGAGAGAAGCTTTGAAATGCAGAAGATCACAAAACACGCTTACAGTTGGAGAGCATGAAATTAATAATGCATGGTTGGTGAAACAAATGATGGTCTTTTCTTTCTCAATTGCAAAGGAAAACACCAACCAAAGTTAAAAATTGGGACAAAAAGAAAGGTTACTAAGGGTGAAAGAAAGACACACCCCCCCACAAGAAACGAAAAAGGGTGTGTTAGTAGAAATGGGAGACCTTTGTTGATAGGACACCTACCCTAATCATCATCGCCTATAATAACCCTGAAGATAATCATAGTTGTTAAGATCTATGATCCTAACCGTTCTTTCTTTCCTTTCATTTTTTAATTTTTGAAAGGGGGCCTTGTTTTTGTGTCGTTTTGGTGGCATGATCTTGCTGCTGATTCGCGGAGACTCGAAGCTTTTCATTCCATGAAGGACGTGGATTTCAGGATTTGATAATGACAACTTAACCACAAAATTCCCTACCATATGTAGTTTCTTCGAAGCATCATGCTAGCTTGATACATCATGTATTGTTGTAGTGTTCATATTTCTTCACTAAAAGTTGATACTAGAGCAGTGCAAAAGATTTTCTTGGTGTAATTTAATAAATCTATTTTAAATTACTATTGATTACGATGTTTACATTTCATTTATCTTTTTTTTTTGTCCAATTCGAATAAAATTTCAACAAAAATTAGAGAATGACTATAATACAATTATTATATAATGCACAATTCTCTGTCGTATAATACGACAATTATATAATGCACAACTGTTAAGTTTTTAGTTGTTGACCTCTCAAATTTTTATTCTCGATTTTTAATTTATGATATATTATATAAGATATATGAAAACGAGAAAATAATCAATCAAATTCTTACAGAATATAAGGAAAAACTTAAAATTTTTAATAAAAATAAAGAATATTGTGACTATTATATATACCCTAAAAATAAATATACAATGAATTAACTTTGTATTCAAATGGGTGAATTTTTTTAACATTTTATATCACTAAATTATTTCTATTCATGTGAATGAGTTTCGGACCACACCACACACACGTACAAATATATATATATATATATATCATAAGATTATAAGCACTACAAATCACTATACAATATAATGGGAAAAGTTTTTCCCAAAAACCAATTCAATAATAAATCATTAAACAGAAGTAAAGACACCCTAAACCGTCATGGATAAGTTAAAAAAGGAAAAAAAAGGGGAAAGCTTAAAAAATCAATCCCTAGACACGTCGCAAAATGATTGGGCCTTTTTAAACTTTCTCTACGACAGGACTGTCACATGAACATTTTCAGTTCCACTAGTATTTAATTATATGTTAATGTATGTAACTACTCTAAATACAACTCCCACATTCAAAGAATCTTTCTGATGATTAAACTAACAATAATTTGCAGAGCAATAATACACAAACCAGAATTAAAAAATAACTAAGGCTGCAATGCAGAAATCTTTTTTTGAATCCCAGAAACTGGATTTTTTTTCCAACCACCACTCATATCATGAAACAGATTAATTTTTTAATTTTTTTTTAAAAGGGTATCTTTCCATACCTGAACTCCACTACAATAACCCCTTTTTTTTTTTTTTACAATTGAAAAATGTATTTAAAAGGTAATGATAAAGCTCAATGATTCACTGGGTCTAGTCAGAATCTCACCACTGCCAACCTGGGATTCTTTTGTTGCTGCTTAATATATTTTGTAGTGCAAAAACGAAAATTAAAAAAAAAATTGTTTAAAAGTAGTAGTTACAACTTCTAACTTATGATTGATTGATTTTTAATCCTGTACAGTGAAAAGGAACAGAAGGTTCTGTTTCTGGTTAAATTTTATCAAAATTACAGGAGGCCAAGATCTGGCTGAAATCATTTTGTTGACCCCAGCTGAAGATAATCTATGTCTGAATCACCCAAAACCAATGTCATAATCACTAAAAATTACTGACTTTTGACATAGCTGAAAGGTCCCAGCAAATACAGCTGGTTAACACTAGTAAGAATCAAATCCGCTAGATTACGCGATCTAACAGTGCTTAATTGATGTGACACATACAAAAAGATTAGTAAGAAAAATATTTTGTGAAATTTGTAATTGATTTGATGATGATAATGTTGTTGCTGAACATTGAAGTGAAATATATCCAACAAAGTGGAAAGCAGAAGATAGTAAAAGCTTTGTTCCTAATTAGCATTATATCTTACATTCAGTAGTAGAAGTGGAGCTATAAGAATTTGCAGTGAAAGTTACAGAATTTCTTTTCTAGGATTTTACAGTGGATACTTGTAAGAAAATACTCCACAAAAAAAGAGGGAAAAAATTAGAATACAAAATCATTGCAGAAACTAAAAGCTGAAAGAGATGACCAAAAAATGAAACATAAAAATATGCCCTCTTCATTAGACCTAGAGATAAATTGGTTCCGTGGTTCTTGTGCCGGTCCAAATTAGATATCTTGTATATACAGCTGCCTTTTTAATTCCTTATGGACCCAAAGAATTGTGATTAAAGCTCAGCTTTCATGTGGGGCGCTTGATTTGAACCTGCACTTAAAATAGAGCGCTTATCATCAATCAAATCTGATACTTGAAAAGAACTATCAAGGATTTGATTTTCTAGTGAATAGTCCCTTACCATGAAAGCTCTGCGACTGTAACGACGTTTCGCTGTTCGGATTTTGTCCAAAACCCATCTGAACAATGCTTTGCAGGTCATCCTCACCGAAATTTTGGAACTGTAGAAAGAAAAATTCGGTCAAAAATTTGTTACTTCTAATAATATTTATCCCATTTTCTGGTTGGTGTGAACACTAATTTACCTGAGGAATAGTTTCGGTAAATTGTTCGAGTTGAGGTAATTGCATGCTAAGGTTTCGGCATAGTGCATTATCTAATGGGTCCACTGGGCAATGGGTCGTTATCCCATTAGAAATATTGCCATGTAGTGCTGGATTTTGCTGGGGCTGGTGGCTGAAAAAGGCTGACGCCGAGGAATCTATTTGGAATATTGAATGTGGCAAAGGTTTGTTTGGCTGGTATATCTAAAAAAATACAAACAAAAATTCAACCATTGGAAGAAATAAAATAAATGTTAGAAAAGAAAGCCACTGCCGCAAGATAATAAACTTACATCCTTTGACATTAAAGCATCCACATTTAATTCCAGCCTGGTATTCACGGAAGCCAACTTCATAGACAGAAACTGCCGTTGAAAAAACTAAACTTACTAAGCAAGGTGGCTTAAATTTGAATACAAGATCATTAAAAAAAGAAAAAGATAAGATAAAAGCTTAATTACCTCAACTTGCCGTTGCAATGACTGGACATAGTTAATAATCTCGTCAAGCATAAGGGCTTTTCCGGTCACCTGAATTAAAAAAATCCGATGTCAAACTAGTGACAAAAAAAATTTCACATGCTGTTAAAATTCTAAAAGTTCAAATTTACAATTTTTTCCCTTTTACACTCACCTTATTGCAACCGGGCACGAGGTCTTGGAGAAGCTTCATTCTTTCACTAATCTTCTCTCTTCGGACCTGACAATTAGTGACATGATATATGCACATCAATATCAATTAATGCAAAGGCCTTAACAGGCAGGCTAATTAAATGTTGTGTTGAGAGAGAATTGGCATTTTGTGATTCTCACTCTTTCAGCTAGGCTGTGACTGTCAGTAGCTTGACCTCTTCTTGCTCTAACATGAATGTAATCCTTCGGAGGCTCCGGTGGCTTTGCGTTATTAGCCTTGGCTTGTTTGTCATCCCCCTCATCCTCTGCTTTAACGGCGCCGTTTTCATTTGCCTTCCCTTCATTCGGCTTACATCTCTTGTTCTTTGAACTTTCACTAGCATTAGCTTCAGCCACCTGGAAATTAAGACAAAGTTCCCAGTTATACACATGAAACAAGATAACGGAAATTGGGATGATTTTGACTTTTTGTGGTACTACTAATTAGCACTTGCCTTTGTTGTATTATTGACTGATGGAGATGCTGCAGTTTCTTTTCCTTTTCCTTTGGAGACAGCTTTTCTTTTCCTGGAGTTGAATTCATTTGGAACTTGTTCAGAAACAGAGGATTCTTCCTGAGAATTGGCCAATTCAGATCTGTCCTGAGGACTTTTGTTCCCAGCAGCTTGAGCTTGAGATCCAAGTACCTTAAGAGAAGGGCTACTCGAAACACGCTGCAGCTTCTCATTGGCCGTCATTGGATTTGGATTATTATTAGATCTACTGAGACCAAACTGATCAGGGTTGTGATTTGGAACGAACTGGCCGGTGCTTCTGCCGTTGAAACTCCTGCTGCCAAACCGAGAAAACCTGGCTGCCCTTTCAGCAAATCCGGGATCAGCTGAGAATTCAGCCACGCTGGAATTCAAAGGCATTGAATTTCCCAAACTCATTGGCAAATTTAGCTTAGGTGGGGAATTCAAAGGAGTCGTGTAACATGAAGCGTTGGTGCTGCTACTGCCATTATTGTTGTTACTATTGTTGTTAATATAAGGAGCCAAAGAACGTGGTGTGATCTCACCGGCGCCGGAGTTATTACCAATGTTACCCAACTTCCCTATCAGTTCCCTGATCACAGAGCTCTCATTAGAAATGTTTGAATTTGATGCCGCCGGTGAAGATACTATTGAACTCAGAGCTGAGTCAAATTGGAGACTGTGATCCGTTGACTTTTCCCAGTTGTTTGGATTGAAAAAGCAATCCGAGGACTGCTCTGATGAGCAATTCATCATCTCATTTGTTGCTTGAATTTGAATTTCCATGGCAGCTGAAGGCCAAATGGGCATTGCTACCGGCGCAGGGATTCCTGCATTTAGAAAGAACTCGTTCTCCATGAATCAAGACAAAAAACGAACAGATAAACAATTGCTTCAAAATGAGGTTTTAGCTTAGCTTAGATTATAGAAAAGATATAGGACTCAATTTAATGACAATGATTTATTTAGTGAAATGAATAAGAAGCAAACAAAGTGAAGGGGGTGATTGATGTTTTGGTGAGTGATTGATGTTTTGGGTGAATTGTGCGATCAATATGATTGCATTTGATTGAAAAAAAAAAAGGAAAATGAAAATAAGTTTGGTGAAGAAAAAATGCTAAGCAAAAGCAAAGAGAAAGAGGGAAAGGGGAAATGAGTTGGGAGTTGTGATGCAGTTAAATATAAGAGAAAACACAAAAGAAAAGGTGTTGTTTGACCTTTTTTTATTTTATTAAAAAGAAAAAAAATAGTAATTTCTTTCTCTTCACATCTCATCTCATCTCTGTCTTTCTCCGTAAAAAGCGGAGAGAGAGCTGTTAATGTTGCCGGCACGTTAAAGCACCTACTGATATCTATATCTCATTTCCCTCTCTTGAAGTACTCAAGTCTATTCTCTTCGTCACCATCAAACCTATGAAAAAATTGAAGGCATGTTTACCATTCATAGTCTTGGGAGGCCTATGGATCCAGTCAACAATGATCATCAGACCAACGGCTGGATACTACAGTGATACAGTACCACTGTAATACCGTAGGTAGACCCCATAGTCTTCGGTTAAAAAAAATAATTGTAATGGTTAAAGATCCAATGATTAAATTTTTTAAATGTAAAGTAATTGGTCATATTAATCTCATTCGGAACATAACTAGTAACTTTAGAGCCAAAATCTCTTTTGTATATATTTGATAATTTTACAAAATAAGAGTTATAATAATATTTTTAAACTTAAATTAGTAATATTTAGAGAGTAAATAATATGCTTCTATTACATTTTAGTTATATTTTACATGAACATTCATTTTAATTTATTTTTAATAAATTAATTTGTTTTAAAATAATTTGTGATTAGATTATATGCATAATTGTAAGTGACCGAAAACTCAAGTTTTAAAAAAAGAATGCTGCTGCAACAAACTTGCAGAGACTAGTCAATAGGAATTGTTACTTCTACTAAACTTCCAATAGGATAAATGACACTTGCTGTAAAAAACTCTGGGGGCTCCCTTGCTTCAATCTATCATATTGGTTACTCGAGTCGTTAACAATCCAGAGGTCAATTTCAGGCATTGAGCTCGCCTATCTTATAGAGTTGGGAGAGCAAGATAGAGACAAATACCCAATGAGCGGTGAAAAAACCTACCTAACTAAGCTGATGTATTTGCAGAGTCGTAATTGAAACAAGTCTAGATCAGTGAAATGGTTACTCGAGCCGTTAACAATCCAGAGGTCAATTTCAGGCATTAAGCTTGCCTATCATAAGTATAGAGTTGGGAGAGCAAGATAGAGACAAATACCCAATGAGCAGTGAAAAAGCCTACCTAACTAAGCTGATGTATTTGCAGAGTCGTAATTGAAACAAGTCTAGATCAGTGAAAATGTTGTACCCTTTGCTTTAGCAATCATGGAGTGATAACAAACTAGATTTTGCACAAGATAAATAACATATTAAGATCTAAAGTTTCCTAAAATGGAGGAGACATGCCACACACTTTTGGTTGCCCTAATTCTAAGCTATAAAAGGAGTACACATTAAAAGAAAGAAAGAGAGTTGTCACTCAAAAGGATAAAACTGTAAAGAAACAACAAGAAAACAGAAATCAAGAGATAGATTAGAGGATGTAATTGGGGAGAAATTGCAGAGGTCAATTGAAAATCAGTTCTTCTTGTTATCTTCTTGTTTCTATTTATTTATGTGGATGTATTTGATGATTGAACTAATTTTATTTACTGTTTTTATCGCAAAGTATGAACTAAAGTATATTATGGTTGAGTGATAAATAATCTTAATGGATATTTGACTTGCATATGCGTGCTGCTCTGTATTTGCTATAGCATTTTATTTTAATTGTATTTATTGTAATTTTCTATTTCAGCTGACCATCTATTTAGTGGATACTAATTAAGAAATGATCTTAGAAAGGTCGAATTCAGTGGACCTCATTAAGACAATACTTAATTTTATATTGAGTTTCCCAAGTTGAGTAAATCTTAATTTGAATATAGTCATACTTGATCTAAAATTAGTGATGAACTAAACATAAAAATTCACCTTGTAGGATAAATGAAACTTAGATCATGTAATGTTATACTTAATGTTGGCGTAACAATTGGTTACTATTAGGTTGCATTAAATATAAGATATCTAACATGTGACAGCTGATGATGCATGATTGATTATGTCCAGTGTTGCAGTAGATGTTGTAACAATAATACTATAATTGAAAAATAATCAATGCCATTAAGTAAGTTTATTTACTCAAATACTTCATTCCCATTGGTTACATCCTTATATTTGACGTGAGATTTTTTTATTGCATTTTTATTTTAATTAAATTTATTAGTTTCATAAATTGTCTTATTTAATTTATAACAAATTGCATTGTTAAGATTGCTATAACAAATCTGATAACATCAATTTGTGTGGAGACAATCTGAATACTTATTAATATATTACTTATTGTGTACACTTGCATATTATATCGATGTTGATTAGATCAAATACTACATGAAGAATTTATTCAATGTCTATTTATCAATGTGTCTAATTCCCAGTCATTTATTTGTAAGTCACTTATAAGATAATTAAAATGGGAGATAAGGGCCTAGTTAAGTGGTTTTTTAACAGTTTTATTTAACTGACAACCGAGTTTAAATATAAAAGAAAGTAAGGGCTTAAAAAATTAATTTGTGCTTTGCCATCCTTTTGACATATAAGATAATTATCTTATAGTAATGCTACAACTCAAAAACTTCGTGGGGAATTTCTCGCTAGTTTTTAAAATTTAACATTATAAAGTATTTTCATCGGGAGACAAATTGGACTTGCTATAGACACCTGAGAGACCTCTACAAGGCAGGCTAAAAGAGTAAGAGGACAAGAAGCAAAGAGTCATACTTTCGTTTCTTTGTTGATATTCGTTCCCCATAAATTACCTTCAATTATCAGAATTAAAACAATTAAGGACAAAAAAAAAAATAAAGACTATACTTGTTTGCCCCGAGAGATTTTGAATAAGAATTTGTAATCTTCAAAGAATTCCACAAATCGAATCCAAATGTGTACCTACAAAAGCTACTTCGATTCTCAAACTAGTGTTTGTTAAGAAGAATTTATGATTTGAAAATTTTTGGTGATTATTCATGAAATTAGTTAAAGAATAAAGAACCCCTCTCGATTCTTTTGGCCTCTATTTATAGATCGAGGTACGGTAAGTTGGCAGAAGATTTCGTTTTGGATCTAAATCTCCATCATTCGTCTCTTTCGTTTAATGTGCACAATTAGATCTAATAATTGTTTTTATCTGTATATGAGTTTCTCACGTGTGATTTTTTTTCAACATTCTTTCATTTGTTTTATTTAAAAAAAAAAAATCAATGACGGTGGTGACTCCTACAGAGCCAAGTCAATTTTTTCAGCTTGAAAGCTTTGGTCTAATTTCTAAGTCCAACGTGTGCAGAAAGAACCATACCGGCATCGGCAGAAGCAAGCAACTGCAGGGTAAATTGAATTGTATGAGCACAAATTTCATCTCTTCAGGCTTTGGCATTGGCTTCAGAATAAAGATCTGGGTACCACTGAAATTGCTTCGGTGTCATTCGTTAAGGGACCAACATTATTTAACCTCATATATATATATATATATTTGTATTTGTATTTATTTTATTTTGAATACATGGATTTTGTTCATTTTTTGGCATTGGCCATTTTCCCCATTCCTTGGCACAATCAAATGATCAGCTTGCAAATTCATCCCACTTCTCTGTTCCTTGCTCTTTAGGCAACATTTACTAGCCACTTGCCAGCCGCTATCTCGGGCTTTATACTCTTGTCTTATTGGCCTTCAATAAAGATTGGTAGTCCCTCTTAATTTTTATTGTTATTTTTAATAGATTTATACAAGACGTTTATTATATTATTTTCTTATGCACTTTTTTTTTTCAAAAGCACCCTAAATTGTTTGTTTGATTCCCAAAGCCAATGTATATTTTTATCTCAATTCTGGACAAAATTAACTAAGCAAATATGCACATTACAATAAGATATTTTTAACCATCAGAAAATGATATAGTGGGCCATTTGCCACACCATTTGAGAGCGTCGAGTTCAACAAATGTTTGAACTCATTTTTTTTTCTCTAAATTTATCGGGTAGGAGTACATATTCCAGCTATTTATGTGAGTAAAATAAGATATCCCATAATATTAGAATAAGAATATAAATCTAAACTGTGAAATAAAAGACTTAATCTAAAATAGTCTAAGGTGACATTTGTTTTTTCATTTAAATACATTTGAATTAGTCTGAATTATTAATATAAATAAAATTTTGAATATGAATTATGTGTCCTTTTTTGGCCTGAATTACTAAAAATAAATATTAAATTATTTTTTAACTTAAAAAAATTTGAAAATTAATACTTTTACATTTGTGCCTTTACAAATTATAAATGTTAAACAAATAATAAATATCTCAAAGAACTTAAATAATAAATTATATAATATATTATCATAATATATAATAGAACCCTTTATATTCTAAAATAGTATGTTAATCAATTTTATTGTATTTGATGTTGTTTTTAGATGAAAAATATTCATAAAAAATTATGAAAATAGATAATGCTAATTTGAAGATGATGATGATGATGATGATGATAATCATCATCATCATCATCATCATCTACCACTATATTATCACAAGTTTTAGAGATAGGTAATAATGCTAATTATTAAATTTTATTTAGGTAAAGATGAAAATTAATTAATTAGACAAGGATATTTTGGAAGATTTCTTTTAATGGCATTATTTAGACTTTTTATATTAAGTAAAAAGCTAAAAAAATTGGTTTAATAACTTGATAACTATAATGATTGAAAATTTTTATTATGTTGACAAAACAAATCAATTTGATGACTTCATTGATTAAAATTAAGTTAATTAAGTCATCAAGTAAAAAAAAATCCTCAATAAATTTCTAATTGTGAATATCAATACATGTATGATTGTAATATAAGTATAACAAAAACAAAAACAAAAAAATTAGAAAACAAGTTTGATGACATCAAAATGGTCTCAAAAAAGCAAATTTAACCTTATTATTAGTTGGGTCTTACTAATTATGTTTAATTTAATTTACGTAGATCCATCCACTGACCCACCTGATTTTAATGTTTTGATACTTATTTTTGTAAAAAAAAAATTCTAATTCTAAGTTATAATAAATATATCTTAGAAAACCCTATTAACTCCAACTTGAATTTTGATAGGAATATTAACTACATTGGTCCTACAAAGCTACCCTAATCTATTAGTCAAGGTAAAATTAGCAAAGTTTTTCTTACTAGATTTTAAAAAAAAAAAGTTTCACAAGATTCGATGTAATGTAGCAAAGTTAGCATCCAAGTGGGATGGGTGGTTAATTCCGTTGTAAAAATTCATTCTCCCCCTTCTACTTACATTATCTTATCTTTTAATCTCCCCATAGTCGGATAATTAATAATCAAGAAAGGCCTAATTAATTTAAATTAAATGTGGCAATCACTGGAGTCAACAATTGACGTTGCTTGGTTACAAGTCAAAGTAAAATTAAATACAAAGTTGTATGATCTTTGATTGGTCGGTTAATTTTTTATCTGATTCTTAACCAAAAAAATTAAATTTAAAATTAAATAATTAATTAATGATATTCTTGAACGTGTTTGGGCTCAGTCAATCATTGCATTAAATTCCCATCTCGCCAGTTTGCTCGGGTTTGGTCGGGTTCACACACCAGGCCGACTTAATTTTTTTTAAAAAAAAAACTTAAAAATTAAAATTGTCTTGGCTCACTTTCTCATAAGCTCCAAAGAGTATTGCCAATTCATAGCAGTATTTACAATTGCAGCCGGCTAAGTTTCAGATGCAACTTACAGATCCAGCTTTAGCCAACCCCCAACCCATTACTTGCATTTGCATGGTTTTTCTCACTCCTCAGGACACTTGTGCTCTTTCCATTGGGGTGTATGTTACAGTAACATAGCAACCTCCCAATTGTATTTTACACGATGTTCAGCATGCACGAATCAAAGGTGCAAAAGAGTCGAATAAATAAGTTGTCTAATCATGACTAGCTTCCAAATTTCAAATACTCTTCCTAATTTATTTAATTCCTCATTAGCAATGATTGTATATATAATCTTTATCAAATGCATATGTTTGTATTTCTAAAATACGAGATAGAACAGACTACTTGTTAGCGACTAATTATATAAAAGTGATTGCAGGTAGGAGCAGAGGCCAGAAACTCTAGTTGCAAGGGCTGCAAGAAAAATGTAAAATAATAATAATAATAATAATAATAATAATAATAATAATAATAATAATAATAATAATAATTTATTAACATAATTTAAAAATAATATATTTCAAAAATGAAATTATGTTAATATGTTCATATTTCAATCAACTTATTCACATTCTATGAAAGTATTTAGTCAAATAAGATTTAGAAATATAAAAAAAACAACAAAAAATCTATAAAACTTCATTTGGATGTTCTTTTAAGAAAAAAAATTATTCATTATTGACTTCTTAAAGGATAAAATAAAATATTACTTGCCTCTTTGGTGTTGTTTATTGAGTATTAGAAAATATATATTTATAAAAGAGAAAATCGTCATTTTACATTACAAGTCTTACTAACACCCTTACTTTTATGTATTTAAGTTTCTTGTGATTTAATTATATGTATTTTATTTTAATTAAGTATTTTATGTATTTTAGGGGCATCAATGTCATTTTATAATAAATGAGATATCAAACAACAAAACAAACATCACTTTTGAACTCATGACAATCGAAAATCTTAGGAGGAGCATAAAAGGAAAAATGATACTATTCACATGTACGATACTGTCTCATGTTATTGCTCATGACACTGTTCACATAGATGAAACGATGACGTGGCATTGGCCACCGATGTGGCATTGATTGATGAGGTGTCACGATTCTATTAGACTAAAACTCTTATGTACTATTGATCGGTGACGTGGCAGCATGTTAGTGGACTAAAATTGTGCGTACGGTACATGCATATACACAGAATTATTTTCAACCAAACTGCGTGGTTAAACTGCATACTATTAACTTATTACGTGGCAAAATCCTGAACGTCTAAATTATTTTTAATCCGATGACCATGATTTACTCAATGTAGTTATAAAAAAGGGGCTCCCCCTTAATTTGATATCCCTGAATTCATTTTTGAGTTCAATTTTCTGTTATTCCTTTTTTATCTTGTATTTTCTATGTATTTTAATAAATTCTTATTTTGCCTCTAGTTCAATTATGAGTAACTAATTTTCTTTTAAGCTTGGATTGAAGGTGAAGTTTCAACATGTGCCATGAGCTTTATTTGATAAATTTACTTTCTCGTCCCCTCTAATTATTGTGGATGTTTTGATTTTTGATAAACAAATTGTAATAATCTTGTCTAGATATTGCACTGGTTTAGCCAGCTTCCTAGTACAAACTTATTATTATTTAGCACAATAAACCCTTAGCACCATATTGATTAGAGTGTGGTTCATGAGGAGTGGAAACCCCCTCATCATTTAATTGACATTAATAAAGAATATTTAGTCCATGGTGCATGTTGATACAGATCCAGATACCCAACTGCTTGTTTCAATAGATTTCGCTTTAATTTATTCCTGTCATTTTAATTTAAATTTTAGGATAATCTAAATCACTTCCACTACAAATCCAATCACCCACTTAGAAATTTAATTATACAATTAATTAAAATTCATCTCCTTGTGGGATCGACACTCGTCACCATTAATCTATTCTACAATATATTCGTGCCATTGTGAATTAAATAAAATTTGCACAACATTTAACTGACTCTGAATATGCATTTTACCCACTAGTTTAAATTAGAATATGAGCAAATGTTGGTGTCTAATGGATGAGGTTTCTCATCCCATCCAAACCATATATAATATTAGTTGGAAAATTAAAGAAAAAAACTAGATAATAAGTTAACATTGTCAAAGATTGAAAGTTTGAAACAACAACAAATTAAGAAACGGGTTGAAAAATATATGTCTGAAATGAATATTAAACTAAAGAAGAGAATTCTGATTCATTACTGCCTATAAGTAAAGATAAGTTGTAATAAAATTATAATAAATTTGTAGAATTTTAGAGGTATTAGTGATTAAACCGTCTCCAATAAAAGCTTGGATAGAAAAGACTAAAGATATTAAGAATAATTTAAGGATATATTTCAACTTCATTTGTAACTTACTATATGAAATTTGCATATAATATATATATATATATATATATATATATATTTTTCAATTTCTTACTGGCGCCACGGCCCCTATCTGTCTTCCTACTAATCCGCCCTTGAGTGCGGGAGCTTTTGTTGGTGACATGAAAATTTTTTGATGTCTTAATGTCTTACAAGTAATTATGTGAGTGTAGTTCAAATCTCAAACCTTTTTATTTCACCACCAGAGATTTCATCAGTTGACGAAAAACGTGTCAAAATAGATAATCTTACTCCAAATCTGTGAAACACAAAACCGCCAACAAATCTAGGAGAAGAAATTCTTCATAGAAGAAAGCCTCTGAGCCAAACTATCTGCAGCATGATTGAAAGGATAAAAAGATAATGGTTTTTTTTTTTTGCCCTAAAAATTGAAGGCAGGGTAGTCATTTTTGGGACAGAGAAATTGAAAAACGAGTGCTAAAGGCAGAAGAATGAGAGAAAATAAAGAGAATAAGCTGATTGAGTGTTGTCATCAATTTTTATTTTAAATTCGGGGAATTAAATATATCCTGATTTAAAATTAAACTTTTACCCATGATCGGTCAGTTGGATTTGTCAACATTAATTTACCAAATCACTGCTTAATACATGTGAAGTAAGTACATATGATTGGAATTAGACAAAGACAGACAAAAGCCAGCATTGACGACACCACAACTTGAATAACCAACACAGTCCAAAACCAACAACCTTATATTATTATATGGGAAAGGCATGCAAATTATTAACATTTTCAAAGTAATGTAGATTAAAAGTAGCCTGAATTGTAAAGCATTCCTAAGCTGATAATTAACTCATTAGTGTGCAAAAAGATTTTGATTAACTATCATGGAGTAAATAATTAATATCTATCCAATAACGTTTGAAATCTTATTAACCACTTCTCTTAATTATTATATTGTCTTCTATCAAGCACTTTCGGTTTATAAAAATATCTACGAGTCTATAATTGACAATAATTGGGAAGTCAATATTTTTTTTTTAATTGGGACTAACGATTTTTTTTATTTTCTTATTAATTTTTTTAAAAATAAATATCATTAGGTTTGGATTAGAGACCCGCTCTAATCAAACCCACTAAATTCTTTTTAACACATCTTTTCTTAACATACCCTACGACATCTCAAAGTAACCCTCTATATTTTTATTGTTTAATACTATTTTTACTCTTTACACCCACCTTCCAAGCAAGCAATCTCCATTTTTCTCGTTTTCCTTCCTTTTTGATAGTTTTTTCTGTTTTTAAAATTCAGATTAGATTCTAAATTCCAATTTAGAAGCCTATACGTTTAGAAATTGATTTTTGTTTATTGTTTAGCATAATAATTAATAAATAATAACAAATTGCACTAGTTTTTATGAGGGGAACCAATTTGTTGGTTAATCGAGGCACAAATCTCAGTCACAAGGCAAAGATAATTATATTCATTAATTAAAACCTTATAATACGAGCGTGATTGTTAAGTAATTCATACCTTCACGGTGCATTTTAATAAATGTCTCAGAAGTCTTCTCTCCAGAACCGTACCATTTATTACTCATAATAACAATAATTTATAAGAATAAATACACAAGCTATGTTGCTTAGATATCCCTCATTTAATTACGGCAGGTAATAAAATAAAATTGTCTTATAAAAAAATAAAATTACCACTGAAAACATCAATACAATCCAAACTAAACGATTTATGTGAATTTGTAAGATCGAATGAATTAGCTTTTATAAGAATCAATTTAGTCTTATTATTGTTGTTGTTGCCTTTTTTTTTTTTTTTAAGTTATCACACAACTTCCATCATTCTTTCATGTATATAAACGCAAATTATACATAATTTAACAAATCACATCACCTCAATAGGAGGGAAAAAAACAAAAACATTAATAGTGTTTGGTTGGTGGATTACAGCATTTAATGCATTGTTTTATAACAAAGTAATCACAAATTAAACATTTTATGATCGTTTTCATCACTTGATTTGTACATTGAACACACTGCTGGATAAAATTTTTGAAGGCTGGGTCAGAGAAGAATATTCTAGCTCTCAGATTAAATTGACTAGTTTGGGTCAAATTTTAGTAAAGACTACTTATTATTTTTTTTCGTTTTAAGGGTTTGGCTAAGACCACCCACTATAGTCATTGGATGCATATACTTAAACTTGAAGTAATTGTGACAAAGTGCATCCAATAATTGTGGTGAATGGTCTACCTTGGAGCTAATCCAAGGTAGCCCCTGCTTCTTTTTAAATATAGTGTATGGATATATGTATTATATCTACAATTTTATGAGAGATATATTAATTTCAACTCAATTATACATCAGAGTAAAAAATCTATGCCACACCAAAAATAATACAATTAACTATAATAAATGTAACATGTGTATTTAAATTTAATATAACTATTATTTACACGTTGATTTATCAAAATAAATTATCTCATAACGTAACGTTATTTACTTCTTATATAGCTAATGTGGTATCTCTGTATTTTAGAATTTCTTATACTTGGAAGGGAAAATTTAAGTCTTAGAATAAAAGTTGAGACTCAAACTTATCCCCTCAAATTAGTTCTTATTACCACCAGGCCAAAGGCCAAAGCCAAGTGCCTAAATACTTATCAATTTTAAATCCAGTTTAAGGCATGTTCGGGATTGAGGTTAGGCAGTTGTAACTTAAAATTTACAGTATTAAAATATTTAGTAAAAACTAATTGTTGTAGTTTGGAAGATGAGTCGATTTAATTTTACACTTTTATAATGAAAAATCTATTATATCTTTACTAATTTTATTAAAATTATTTTTTAAGATTTATATTTACTATATAATATTAGCTTTTATTTTATAATTATAATTTTTTTTAAACACTCAATTCCGAAAGAGATCTTAATAGTGTTTGGTTGGTGGATTACAACATTTAATGCATTGTTTTATAACAAATTAATCACAAATTAAACGTTTTATGATCATTCTCATCACTTGAGTTGTACATTGAATACATGGCTTGATAGAATTTTTTAGGGTTGGATCAGGAAGAATATTCTAGCTCTCAGACTAATATGGACTCGTTTGGGTCAAACTTTAGACTACTTTTTTCTTTTTTCTTTTTAAGGGTTTGGCTACCTCGGATCAGCTCCAAGGTAGACCATCCACCACAGCCATTGGATGTACTTTGTCACTATTGTTTCAATTTTAAATACATGCATCTAATATATTCATTGTCTCTTTTTAAATATAGTGCATGGATATACGTACTATATCTACAATTTTGTGAGAGATATATTAACTTCTACTCAATTATAAATTAAAGTAAAAAAGTCTATGCCACATAAAAAATAATACAATTAACTATTATGAATGTAACACGTGTATGTAAATTTAATATAACTATTATTTGCACATTGATTTATCAAAATAAATTATCTCATAACGTAACATTATTTACTTTTTATATAACTAATATGGCATCTCTGTATTTTAGAATTTCTTATACTTGGAAGGGAAAATTTAAGTCTTAGAGTAGAAGTTGAGACTCAAACTTATCCCCTCAAATTAGTTCTTATTACCACCAGGCCAAAGGCCAAAGCCAAGTGGCTAAATACTTATTGATTTTGAATCCAGTTTTAGGCATGTTTAGGATTGAAGTTAGGCAGTTGTAAATTAAAAATTACAGTATTAAAATGTTTGGTAAACACTAATTGTTGTAGTTTGGAAGATGAGTCGATTTAATTTTATACTTTTATAATGAAAAATCTATTATATCTTTACTAATTTTGTTAAAATTATTTTAAAAAATTTATATTTACTACGTAATATTAATTTATATTTCATAATTATAATTTTTTTAAACAGTTATAACTTAAAAATTACAACAACTCAATTCTAAATAGGACCTTAATCATCACAATTTACAACTAAATACTTTCTTTCTTTTTTTTTTTTACACTAAAAAATTTTGAGGATATTTAACAAAGATCTTTGCACTCATGTAAAATCAAAATGCAATATATTTCGGTGATGGCTAGTGGCCACCGGCCAAATAAAATGAAATATATCTTAGTACAGTTGGTTGCAGATTCATCACCTCTAGCCAGTTACTTGTTTTGCAGTGTAGACATATTAAAAGAATAAAGCATCTAATTGTATTCAAGTCTATTAGGGGGAAAAAAGAAACAAAAACTGAAGTGAGTTGTAGCCAGTTGTTAGGCATACAAATTGTAAACTCGACATATGAAAAAGGTGATTCTATACGTGTCCATTTTTGTCACGTACCTTTGCAATTGAACCAGAGCAAGAATCTCATATCATCCATGACCTCTTTACTGCATGCATTTATGTGATCAGCAAATTAAATAGAAAGCCTGCTTGCTACTAAATTGATAATCCAGGTTCAAAATAAAAGAAACCCTATTCAAAAGGAAACACCGTCGCTCACCACGTGGTACATTGTTATTGGCTGGTACAGCAGCCAATTACAAGCATATTGATCGATCTATCGATTTAATTTGCCAACCCATATGAACCACATTTTGCAGAAAATTAATGCTTGTCATTTTGTTCAAACTCGATCACGATGACAACATTTTTGATTCACACGTGGGTTTTAAAATGAATTCTAGCTTTTTTTGTAGTAGGAAATTTACATGCATGCATGTAAAGGATCTGAACTTCAATTCATTAGGTCAAAATATCCAGCTACCAGCAAATTCTTACATGCGTGCCATTTTGCCAACCAGATATTACTTGTATGGCATGGCAACACTACTCAAACCGTCAAAAATTATACGTTGCTGATTCAATATTTCTTCTTTGACAAGATTTTTCATATTGAATTTCATTAATTATTATCTGTCAGTTTCTCACTTTCAAAACTGTGAGTCGAATCTGTGTGTCAGCTGACACATATCTATACGTGCAGC
>JAQOOD010000004.1:23854889-23924627 GCA_029633175.1 Citrus glauca
TAGATTTAATTTTAATCAATAGTCCAAATTGAATCATCACCATTTCAAATGAAATATCATCATGAAATGATGCATCTCTAAGTGAAATGTTGTCCTGAAAAGTTATATCATTTAGTAAAAAGATACATTTTCTACAAGACACAATTAAATAGACATGTCCTTACAATAAAACATCATTAATTAGACATGTTTTTGGTAAAATGTACATTTTCTATAAGTCACAATTAATAGGACATGTCTTTACCATAAGACACATTTATTTTAAAAATTTTCCAACAATCCCCTACCATTTTCAAAATAAATGAATTTTGAAAAATTATCTTGCACATGCTTTGAAAACTTATGCATAGATGAATTTGTCTTTTGGACTTGAACCTTCATTTGGTGACAATACATCAAAGTTAATCAAGGTGGCATGGTAGGCAAGCTTTGAACCAGCGACCTTAATCGACTAACCGGATATATCTCACACATAAGTTTTCAAATTCTCAAGTATTCCTTAGCCGACACATGGATTGGCCCTGTGTCTATATCCTATTTTCATGAGCGCTTTAGTAACCAGCCAAGTTACATAGGAAGCGGCACTACCTCCTACACTCATATAGGTACACTTATCTAGAATGTCCCTGTAACTAAAACATTTATAAATCAATTAAAAGCTAAGTAGCTTAACCTTTTCCATATGTTACAGGTATTAAGCACTAACCTTTGGGACGCATCTAAATTTATTATAGTGCTTGCTATCACAACATATGATGTACTTTTTCTCATTGAACCCAAGATCTTGATATTTCAAGTGTTGGGTTGAGTTTCCATCATTGGTGATAAGATGATGCTGGCTTCAGTTCCATCCCCTTAGAAGTTTTAAATACTATATCCCTTGCAAGGCCTTTAGTTAAGGGGTTTGCCAAATTTTGGCATGATTTCACAAAGTTAATTGTGATTACTCCATCTGTACGTAATTGTCTTACATAACTATGTCTTAGACCAATGTGCCTAGACTTTCCATTATAGATTTGATTATATGCTCTTGATAAAGTTGCCTCACTATCACAGTGAATAGATACAGGAGGCATTGGTT
This sequence comes from Citrus glauca, assembly GCA_029633175.1. NCBI lineage: Eukaryota > Viridiplantae > Streptophyta > Magnoliopsida > Sapindales > Rutaceae > Citrus > Citrus glauca. Next base: position 23,855,971 of record JAQOOD010000004.1, read on the forward strand.
TAGACCAAATAGGAATTTCTATAAGCAAATTCCTTAACCATTCAGCTTCCTTGCAACATGAAGCCAAAGCTACAAATTCTGCAGCCATAGTGAAGTTTGCTATACAAGTTTACTTCTTTAAGCCCCATGAAATAGCTCCTCCACCAAGATTAAAAATCCAACCACTTGTGGATGTATGATCATCTCGATCAGTAATCCAACTAGCATCCGAAAATCCTTCCAAAACTGAAGGATATCCAGTGTAGCATATACCATAATCCATTGTATGTTTTAAATATTTTAGAATTTTGTACACTGCTTGCCAATGTGCTTGGCTTGGATTACTAGTATATCTACTGAGCAATATCAGGCCTAGCATTAACCATTTCTATTAATGTCCTATTTTTCCTTTTAGCTACGCTATTTTGTTGTGGAGTATATGCAGTGCTAGTTTCATGTACAATGCCAACATATTCACAAAATTAAGGAAAAGCATATTCACCTCCTTTATCACTTCTAAGGCATTTAATTTTAGTGTCACAAAAATTCTCAACTTCATTTTTATAAGTTTAAAATTTTTCTAACACTTGATCTTTAGAATGTAATAAATAAACATAGCAAAATATTTTGAAAAATCATCAATAAATGTTACAAAATATTTTTTACCACCTTTAGAAGGATTACTATGCACATCACACACATCGCTATAAATTAAATGCAATAAATAAAATGCTTTTTCAATTTTTTGGAAAAAGAGATCTTGTGATTTTAGTTTGTGCACATTACATTTTTCATGCATAGCATTTTCATGCTTAGGAATTAACTATAAATTAGCTATATCATGTAATCTTGTAATATTCACATATCCTAAACAATTATGTCACAAAGATAATGAATCAACCATATAAGCAGAAGAAACATTCATGTTATTGATATTGAGTTTAAACATTCCTTCATACATGTATCCTTTCCTAACAAAGGTACCACCCTTAGATAATATAAATTTGTTTGACTCAAAAACATGTTTAAAGCCAAACTTATTAATAAAGATACCATATATAAGATTTTTCCTAACTTCAGGAACATGATAAAGATCAGTAAGAGTTAAAGTTTTTCTAGAAGTAAACTCTAGTTGCACATAGCCTTTTCCTTTAACTATTGCAGTAGAGGAATTTCCCATGTAAGGAATACTTCTATCATCTATTGCTTTATAAGATTTGAAAAGACTATGATCATTACATACATGCTTAGTTGCACCAGAATCTATCCACTATGCATTATCATCTTCAAGAGCATTAATCTCAGATATCATGGCCACAAAATTTGTGTTCGAAACTTCCTTTTGTTTCATTAGAAGTCGACAATCTCTTTTGAAGTGACTAGGTTTTCCATAGTGGTGGCATGTACCATTCTTTTTCTTCTTATTGTTTTGATTCTCTTTGGAATCGAACTTTCTCTTTTGATTATTCTTAGGGTGATTAGAATGTTTAAACTCCTTCCCTTCCTCTACGACATTAATTTTAGAGGACGTAGTAGTCTGATCCTCAAAACTATTAAGCTTGAGTTCCTCTTCAAAACGAAGACTTTGGCCTAAGCCATCCAGACTAATTTCCTTTTTGTTATGTTTAAGACTTTTCTTATAGTCTTTCCAAGAGGGAGGAAGTTTATCAATAATTGAAGAGACAATAATGTACTCATCTATTTTCATGTTATGTTGGTTGAATTGATCAAGAATATGCAAAATCTCATTATGTTGTTCAACCACAAGTCTATTATCAACCATTCTATAATTAAAAAGTTTTAAAGCCAAGAATTTCTTACTTATGGCATCTTTCATCATGTACTTAGCCTCTAATGAGTCCCATATTTCTTTTCCTATAGGTTTGTTGTGATATTCATCAAACAAAGTATCAAACATGGCATTGCAAATGTGTCCCTTATACACGTAGTCATCTTGCTCCCACTTATGTCGCACTGTGGTTTCCCCTAATGTCTCATCCTCACGTTCTTGAGGCTTTGGTGTTGTGAGAACATAGACCACATTGAGACTTGTCAACAAGAAATGCAACTTTTTCTGCCAACGAATAAAGTTGCCACCGTTGAACCGCTCCAATTTGACAAAATCTACTGCGAATTGTAGAAGAGATGAACTTGGTGCCATTGTTGTAGAAATAACGTCTTAAGATTGTTGGTGGTAAAATTTGTGGGGAATAGAAAATGTTGGTGGAACTTTATTATGTAAAATAATATGTTTACAACTAACTTTGTATGTAGGAAGAAACTGCAGAAATTTTGAATGCTTCAAGGCATGTTACAAATGTCGCTTTTCTTAAGACGTTATTTGCCCCCACCAATTGAGTGATGCATATGGGTTAAGCAAATACGCCTCCAGGATACAATGAAGCACTTATTTGTTTGCTTGCATTGTGCATCGACGAAAGCAAACCAGAATACTTTTGAATGTTGCAAGCCTGCCAAGAAACAACATATTGTTCCTGTAGATAACAATATATTGGAATGTGAATACACAAAAGAAATGGGTATTTTGTGTTGAAATTCGTACTAAAAAAGAATGCTAAGAAAAGAGTGGTGTAGGATCATTTATTTCATATCTAAATGGCTTAAACATGACCCCTATTTATAGATATACTTGTGTCCTCTCATTTGGATTGTCAACTTTCATGATACCCCTTCATTCATGACCATTGGATCTAAATTTGATTTTAATCAATGGTCCAAATTGAATCATCACCATTTCAAATGAAATTTCACCATGAAATGATGCATCTGTAAGTGAAATGTTGCCATGAAAAGTTATATCATTTAGTAAAAAGATACATTTTCTACAAGACACAATTAAATGGACACGTCCTTACAACAATACATAATTTAATTAGACATATTTTTAGTAAAAGGTACATTTTCTATAAGTCACAATTAATAGGACATGTCTTTACCATATGACACATTTATTTTGAAAATTTTCCAACATGAAATGCAAGGCAACTTAGAAATTAGAACAATGGCATTGGCCAGTTTTGCATTTTGAATCTTAACTTGTCGACTTTGAATTGTGTGTTATGGTTTTGGAATATATGGGATTTAATTTTATTTTAATTATCAAATATGATTTTTGTGGATTTAATTATTTTGTAATCCTAATTTGATTGTTTGATTTTTATTTCAGTTAAAAATATTTTTTTGTAATTATATTTCTTGGTGGCAATAGTGACGGTGATGTTTGAGAGAGCGAAATGAAATATAATAAAAATGAGAAATAGTTTAGATAAATTTAAAAGTAGGGAATGGTGTGATAAGATGAGGGGTCATCTCACCACTCATGATTCTAACTAATGCCCTCAATACCAAAACCATCTATGGAGTTTGGTAACAGCAGTGCTTTTAACATCCCTATAAAGTTTTTATGATGTCAATTTTGAATTTTCTTACTTAGATACTCAGTTTTAATTTTTAAAGTACAAACAATATAAAAAATTTATCAATCTTCCCACAAAATTTCAACTTAAAGAAGTTTCTCTTTGAAGTTTTTATTATAAAATACATATAAATCTTAATTTTTTAATTATTTTTACGTATTATTTTATTTATATCTTCAAAACTCAAAACTCTAATATTTTTCTTTTTAAAAATATTTTTAATTAAAATTTAAAATAAAAATAAAAATTATGAAAGGGGGTGGTTATAAAGTTTTTAAACGAACATTTTATGCAAGTTTTTAAATTGGATTTTCATTTAAAAAATAACATAAATTTATTTTTAATTGCTTAAGTAATTTTAATTAAAAAAGTGTTTTATGAGAAATTTTGAGTGTGAAAAAGCCAACTCGTTTGATACAAGGTAAGCACAAATTTACAAGCCCATTTTCGTAAAACGATTGATCAAAGACTTGGGCCGAGGTACACTTTACAGCTGTGGAAAAACAAACAGAATGAGGCTAGCTACCGGCCCCTCTCTAAAGTCCTCTTGACACCCATTTTTTAAAAAAGTTTGAATAATTTTTTTTTCCAACTATGCCATATTTGAAATTCAAATTTTGAATATCTTTCATTCACTCTTTTTTCCCCCTCCTTATGGAACCTCACGCCAAGAAATACATTGGTAAGAACATTATTAGTAAAAAAGATGGCAAAAATCTCCATAGGTCAGGCCTTTAGGGAATTTTCCCTATTGCGGAGGATATGAAATGATTTTCTATCTAATTTCTTATTTGAAGAAAAAATAGGGATAAGGTGGAATCCTAATCCCTTCTTTATTTTCCTATTTTAATTTTTTTATAAAATTATTAATGAATAAATAATAAATTTTAAATTGTAAGAATATTATATATTGGTGTAAATAACAAATATCAAAATATTTGTATAAATAATATAAATATTAGTTCATATAAAGATTTTGATGTTAAACTTAATCACAGCCCAAACCTCACAATCCACAACCCCACAAACCCACAATCCACAAATCAAATCTTAAACCACTCTCTCATAGCCTCCCTCAAACTTTCTAAATTATTCGTGCTACAGCCAGCTCCCAACTCATCCACATCTCATCATAGCTCAGTAGGATGTCGTATGCTCATCTCATTAATTTAAATATTTATATCCATTTCATTTATTTCATTATTGATATAAAAGTAATATTTTGTAAGCTCATGATTATTGACGAACAAAATTATTCTGATGATTTGTATTTTATAGTGCGACTTTTTTTAATGTATTAATGTTAATATAAGATATATTACCAAATTTTATTTAAAATTTTATTTTAATATAATTAAATCAAGTTTTGGATCTCCTGTTATTATTTGAGGATCCACATCCCCTCCCCTCAAGTAATTGTAACAAGGACAGAGAGAGCTCATGGACATATGCACACTATCAGGGATGGATATGGGGATGTCAATCCCCTCCCCTCCCATTCATGTTGCCATCCCTAAATAGTAATAAAAGATTATTAGAAAAATATTTGTTTCCTATAATCAAGCCAAACAAAGAAGGAAAACGTAATTTTCTTTATATTATTTCCAAACATGATGAAAAGGAAAAAAAGGTGCAAGAAAATATACATAAGTTCTAAAATATTGAACATAGCCTTCTCATTACAATTATGAAGTTTCTTTCTCCATGCCTTCCAAATTTTCTAGATTAATCAAAAGAAATATTAGTTTAGTTAGGTTTTTCTTTTTCTATTTTTATAATTTAGGCTGAAATTAACTTATTAGTAATATGTTTCATGAAAACTTTAGAGATGAGTCAATAACACTACTCAAATAGCTTTAACAAGCTCCACATGGCCTGCCATTGAAAACAGCTTATTTTTCACAAAACTAGGCAATTAGTATTTTAAAAGAGTAGTGCTAAATTTCTAGAAGCCTGAGAGAAACGATAGCTTTTTCCACCGTTTTGCCCTTCTCTCAGCATCTAGCCATCTAATAGAAATAATAGAAAAATGAAAAGCAAGGCAATCTTATTTCCAAAGAAAAAAAGTAAGCCACCGTTTTGCCATTCTCTCAGCCATCATTGCCATAAGCAGTCTCTCTCAGCCATCATCCCTCTCTCCCTCCCTTAGCACAACATCATCCCTCTCTCCCTCCTCCAGCACAACATCATCCCTGTCTCCCTCCCTCAGCACACTAAGGCGTTGAGGTAGTTGTGATACAAAGGAGAGAAGGCAGTCTCGATTCTGCCTTGACTGCAGATCCAGGGTTCCCCTCTCCCCTCCCTCAGCACAACCATCGTCCCTCTCTCCCTCCTTAATCACACTCCACTCCGTCCTCCAGCACTCTCTCCCTTGACTACAAATCATTCCAGCACTCTCTCTCGCATGTGATCTTTTTTATAATTATTTTTTGATAATTGTTGGTAATTTTGTAAGTATTATTTTGTTTGGTAATTATGTTATTGGTAATTTTATTGGTAATTAATTATTTGGTAATTATTTTGGTAGTTAATTATTTGATAATTATTTTTGTTGAGTAATTATTTTTTTGGGAATTATTTTGGTAATTTTATTGGTAATTATTTTGTTGGGAATTATTTGATAATTATTTGGTGAGAATTGCTGGTTTGTATATGTATTACACATGTTGAAATTTTTGTTGATAATTATTTGGTGAAAATTTTCGGTTGGGTATAAAATTTTGTTGGTAATTATTTGGTGAGAATTATCAATTGATATATGTATTGCACATGTTGAAAAAAGTTTTAGTAATTATTTGGTGAAAATTGTCGGATTAAGTTTGAAAATAATTTTGTTGGTAATAATTTTTTATTTTTTGTGGCAGTTAAAGTAGTGTAATTGACAATATCATCTAGCATAAATGAAAGTTGAAATTCACTGCAAATGTGCAATGAATGTGGTGGCCAAATGGAGTTGTTAACATCACGTACCACAAAGAATCCAAATCGCAATAGAATATATAAAAACTTTCAATGGGCAAAAAATCGTAAGTTTAGCGATGAGAAAATTGACTTGTTAGGGGAAGAAGTTAGGAAGTTGACATTGGAAATTGAGTATTTATCTATTAAATTTCAATTGTTGCATAAAGAATTTGAGTATACGCAACTTCAAAGTAAACATGAATCGAGTTACTATTTCATTAAAATGTTCATGATTATTGTATTATGCTTTATATTAAAGTTTTATTTTTAAGTTTTTTGAATTTATACAATTCTTTCATTAAAAATTTGTAGACATATATAATTGTACTGTCCATCTAAATATAAGATTCAAGTTGTTATTTATTGATTTATGTCATGGAAAATTGTCAAAAAATACCATAAACAAGCTACCAAACCAACAACAATTATAGAAAAAAATAACAATTGTGCAATTACATGTTCATCACTGTAATTAGTTCGATTTAGTCAAATTCAAATATCAATCACATGCATTGTTGTCTTCATTACGTTGTTGACTTGTTGATGTAGCAAATGTTGGAAACTTCCACTTCTAAATCCTTTGTACGTCATCGAATGAGAAGGATAATGTGGTTGCAAAGTATACGGCGGGAGTGGTTGTTGTAATACATAAAAATTTAAAACATGATATGAGATTTTAGAAATTAAAAAATATAAATATACATTAACAAATTGTGATTTTTAGATAAAAACTTAATTGGTGCCAATTATATGGAAATGGTTGATAAATATTGTGCACACCACCTTGGGTTAGGTATATAGGTACCTACATAAATGAAAAAATTATATATGTAAAATCGACATTAAAAATTAAAAATTCAAATTTTTTCACGAATTACATTCTTACATTATAGTAGCTTAAAGCTCCGTATTGGTTGAGATTTACATTAACAACACTTAGTTCCTATGATGTCGATATCTATTCAATAATATTTTTAGTCATGTGTATTCAAAATAAAAGAAAAGTTTAACATAAAAATTCATAAACTTACCACGCCCACATTGCTCTGCTACGTGGAGAATTCATTAGGCACTTTATAAGATGATGGTGCATCTTCTTTTAAATCCTATAAAATTATAACAGACAATTTAACATAAAAATTTAATAAAATGTAATGTAAAAATCAAAAAACTTTATTTTTCTGTATTTTTTTCTTTTGGGTCGATTTCTTCCGAATTATAGATTGCTTCCTCAAGCAAGAATGACGACCTTTACGGCATGTTGCTACTAAATCATTGATTACATGTTCAATATTGTTGCTGCTACAATTTACTTCACCTTTATTAGTCATTGGTGAAATAGTTGTTTCGACACTTGCACACCAAATTTGCTTGGGTAGGTCTTTCAGTGCCTTATTAATCCAATCCAATACAAATTTGTAATTGTTTTCATCATCAGCAGCTATGTCGCAACCTCACTAAAAGAATTATACATTTTTTCATATCTCTCATGCTGAATGGACAAATGCTGTACACCATAACTAACTTTCACTTTGCTATAAGATCTCCTCACATCTCTTTTCCACCTTGTTAAAATGTACATTTCCTGAAGTAATTCAACATTGTTATGTATCAATATTGCAAGGGTATGTCTACAAAGAATCCTCTTAAATTGAAACTTTGAACATATACAATTAACTTCACTCGCAACTTCTTTGAAAACAACCTCAAAACGTCTTTTCTTACCTAGCCCCGTATGATTCACTCATTTCATATATTGATCCCACACAATTATCTGTATCACAATACATCAGTGTAATTAATTCTTGTTGGAATTCTTTAAATTTAGAAATAATGTACACTTCTTTAACTTGCTTCTCCATCTCATATATTGTTACACAAAGAGTTTTTTTTGCCGAAACACTTGACATCTGCTTGCCATTCTAATTTAATTTTCCTTCTCAATGCATTTTCGTATTGCTTCAAATTTTTTTTTTTGAGTTAACAAATCCATCAAAAAATGCATTGATGTTTTCACTTCGCTGAGTTGTTGACATTCTTGCTCAAAAGTAGTCTTTCAAATGACATGGAACCCAACAATACTGCTCCTCATATAAATCATTCAACCAATCATTATCTCATAAATCAGATACCGTCATCATGTCATGCCAAGCTTCCTCAAACATAGTAGGACTCAATGAATCATAAACAATATAAAGCAAAACCTTTACGTTCTTTAAAAGCTCCTAATTTCTCAGGTATCTTCTTCATTATATGCCACAAATACCATTGATGCCTAGTTGTAGGAAAAATATTTTCGATTACCTTTTGCATTGCTTTGTCTTGGTCTATAATGATACTAATGGGAGGAGAATTAGACATGGATGATAGTCACGCCTCAAATAATCACATAAATTTCTCAGTATCCTCGTGTGAAATTAATCCATATCCTAACAAAATAGAATTTCTATGATGATTAACTTCGGCAAAATGAGTTAATAGAATGTCATACTTATTGTTAAGATATGTAGTGTTAAATGTGATGATGTCTCGAAAATATTTTTAAGCAACCCTACTCCTTAGATCTACCGAAAATATATTCCTTAATCAATCCTGCCTATCAAAATCAATACTGAAAAAAAAACCATTGTATTATGCTTGCTTGTTCTGGAAGTACTTTAGAATTGTCATAACATCTCCTTCTCCAAGCTGTAATCTCCTAGCTTTGTCAACAAGATTTCTACAATCTTTTTTTAGAAACGACATATTTTCATATCCACCAGTTTCAACAACAATAAAACTAAAATTCTTGACAATGTTAATTACTGCACAATCATTTATTTGAATGCTTTCTTGCACTTGCACTAATGTTGCAGTTACAAAAAAAATACCTAACTTTGTCCAGACTCAATCCATGATTGTGCTGAAGGTTTAAAGTTCGAAGAACTATTTTCCATCTTCATTTACACAACCTCCAATTCTAACATCACAACTAGTTTTTGCAATAAGTTTTGGCTTTAGCACATCAGTAAATTTATTTTCTGACTTGCCGGTACGACCACATGCAAACGTTGTGTATCTTACAATTCCATCGCTCCATTTCTTACTAGTCAGCTTCTTTACAGGAAAACCTTCTTGTTTACCATAGGCTTTGTAAAATTGTCAAATTTCCTCATGTTTATCAAATAACATCCCAAGAGTCGGCTCATATTTTTCGATTGCACATCTTCGACTTCATCTTCATGTTCCAAATTTTCTATTTCTACAAAATAATTAATATTCGTGTTAAGAACAAATTATTATAAATTTTTCGAAACACCATCCAACAATAATTTAATCCATTAAAGTTCTAAAAATTTAAATTAAAAAAATGATAAATCGAACACAAAATTAAAATTAAACTTTTTCTAAATTGAACAAAAAATTTAAATTAGTAAAAATTCAAAATCCTACACAAAATTTATATTAAAAGAAATTCTAAATCTAACACAAAATTTAAATTTAACCAGTAAATGCAAGTGCATTTCTATTACTATCATATAAGAAAAATTAATAGGAAAAATAAAAAATTACTCTTTACAATCAGGTAATTACCAACTAGGTGTTTTCCTTCAAGATTTAGATCAGCCACTACTACTGCTGCTAATGCCATTTCTCTCTTGCTTGTGATGAGGAAAAAATGTCGTTTTAAGTTCTCCTGCGATGAACTACTGCTAAGAAAAAAATGCAGTCTCTCCTGCTTGTGAACTACTGCTAAGTGATGAGAGAAAAATTTTAAAGAAGGCAGTCTCGTGAATGAGCAAAATTAAGTTACTTTGCCCTTCTCTCACTAAAAGTTAAGCATGGTCATTTGAGGGACAAAAAAAGGCTGACTGCTTGCTTTGTCCTTTTGAAAAAAGAATGCTGAAAAGAGAAAGTAACGTTGGGGAGAGGGGGGGCAAGAGACGAAACGATAGTACAAACTGCTGTTTCGGACGACGCTCTCTCAACTTTTTCGACGTTAAGTATTTTCTATTTTAAAATGATGATTTTATTTTTATTTATTTATTTATTTCGTAAAGAGTAAACATTTTATAAGGTACGTACCAACCGTTATTGTATACGCAGTTACATTGATGCCGGAGAAGAGGTGTTCAATGAGAGTTCAGATTGTACATAGCCTTTGTAACTCTGCGTGAAGGGCATAAAAAGGCCCAAGTCCAAGAAAATCTTAGTTCGAAATAAAAGTTCAAAGATAACCAAAGCAAAAGAATCAATAGAAAATGATCAACGTGAAGTTTAGTTACACTTTTACTCAATTCAAAGGCCATCACAAATTGATTTTGATAAAAGCTTTTCGCAAATATTGGAAAGCAATCCTATCGCGTCGGAGAAGGGTTTCAAGGAAAGGTTGCAGTACCTGAAGAAAATCAGCGACTAAGAATCATGATTAAATACTCGATGCTTCTTCAAACTATTAAAATATCTATTTATTCAATCAAACTATTTATTTTTCAACTATCACTAACAAGGCATTTTTAAAATTTTATGGGACTTTTGGATACTAAGATTTAGTATTGGATTCGACTAATTTTGGGATAAGTAATTATCTGATGTTTAATAAATTTAGTTGAATTGAATTGAGGTGGACTAAATTTAAATTTAGTCCTAAAATCATGAGATTAGTATTGTAATTTACAAATGGATTTAGTTAGGATAGGATTAAAGAAAAAAGTTAGCACTTATATCATTATTTTTTGTTTATACATAATATGAATTAATTAATTAATCATAATTATTTTTTGTGATTTACTTAAAATTTATTTTATTTATTTATTATCTTTGATCTAATTAAATTGGCACTTTTACTTGTACTAACTCTTGAGATTAAATTTTCATTAGTTATATATTTAAAAATTTATCAATAAGATTAACCATTTAATAATTTATTGCATTATTGATTTTATTAAATTTAATAATCACTAATATGACAATAAAAATAATCATGAAAATTAATGATACCATTAATTAATTGATTTTGTATAATATTTTTTTAACTATTTGATTAAAATTGATTAAATATTTAAATTGTTTTCTTTGTTGATTGTAGTATGACTACCCAACAACTTATTTACGATATATTTAATTTTCTAATTAATTGCTTTTTAAAATTTATTTTAATTATTATTAGCAAAATTTCATGAATAATGGATATTTATATTTAAATATCAACTTAAATGCTATCTAGTATTATTTAAATATAATTGTACATAGCACAATCTGGTACTATACCAAACATGAGACAATATAATATAATTCAGCCTAATTCAATCCAATCTAATTGGTCCAACTCTAATAATTAGTCTAATCCCATCTTGCGTAGCAAACATAGTCTTAAAAGACTAGTAGGGCTGGCCCAGTCTATCTTTTGATTACAAGTAGTTCTATCACTAGTTTTTATCTATCTCAAAGAGTCAAGTCAAGGGGTTAGTGTCAATTTGTTTCAATATATTTCTCATACGTAAAGTAACAGAGTTATTGTATACATTTATAGACAGATTTGCTACGCTATTTCTGGTACAGATTTTTAGTGCTAGAATAATGGCTTGGTATTTTATGGCTTTTCCCTGAAATCTTTCTGATTTGGTTCTCCTATAATCTCTCTGATTTATCTCTTGATTGACAACTCACGCCAACACCCCCCCTCAAGTGGAAGCATCCAAATCTTCAATGCGCAACTTGTCTAGTGAGTTGTAAAACTCTCTGCTTGATACGGCCTTTGTAAGAATATCTGCCAGTTGATCTTCGAATTTCACAAATGGAAACTGAATTATTTTACCTTTGAGATTTTCTTTAATAAAATGTTTGTCAATCTCCACGTGTTTAGTGCGATCATGTTGGAGAGGATTGTGAGCAATAGCAAATGCTGCTTTGTTATTACAAAAAAGGTCCATTTTGGAGATAGGCACAAAGCCAATTTCTGTTAAAAGTCTTCTCAGCCATAGAAGTTCACAAAGTCTTTTAGCCATGCCACGGAACTCTGCTTCAGCACTTGACAATGCCACCACCTTTTGCTTCTTACTCCTCAATGTAACAAGATTTCCCCCGACAAACATAAAGTAGCCTGAGGTGGATCTTCTGTCTATGGTATTCCCTGCCTAATCTGCATCTATATATTTTTGCTGAGATAAGTATATATCTTTCTTTGATATAACAACTTCTATTCCCAGGAAATATTTAAGTCCTCCTAGATTTTTCATCTCAAATTTGGTTGCTAATTGTTTCTGAAGTTTATCCATTTCCTCTGCACCATCCCCTGTAATGATCATGTCATCAATGTATACAATTAAAGCTGTTACCTTGCCCCATTGATGCTTTAAAAATAATATATGATCTGAATTGCTTTGGCAGAAGCCATACTTCTTTATTGCTTGACTGAACCGTTCAAACCATGCTCGAGGTGATTGTTTCAGTCCATACAATGCACGCTGCAACTTGCATACTACTTCAATTTTTGAAGATGCTGTGTAACCTGGAGGAGTGTCCATGAATACTTCCTCTTCAAAATCGCCATGGAGAAAGGCGTTCTTTACATCCAACTGATGCAATGGCCAATCAAGGTTGGCTGCGAGTGATAGCAAAACCCTGACTGTACTTAGTTTAGCCACCGGTGAAAAAGTTTCTTGGTAATCTACACCATCTATCTAGGTGTATCCTTTTGCAACTAGTCTCGCCTTATATCGTTCTATAGATCCATCTACCTTATGTAAGACCCACCTACACCCGATTGTCTTCTTCCCTTTGGGTAGTGGGACCAAGGTCCATGTTTGATTATTTAGTAATGCCCCAGTTTCTTCCTATATTGCTTTTGTCCACTTAGGATCCATTAATGCCTCCTGAACCGTAGTAGGAATACGGCATGCAGAGAGCTCATGTGAAAAACTCTTGAGTGGCTCAGGCAATTTTTCAGTGGAAACATAATTCGTAATTGGATACCTCGACCTTCTTTCCTTCATTTTTGGGGAGTATCTGTTTGGTGGTTTGCCCCGATTTTGTCTGAAAGGTAAGTTATACCCAATATCTATAGTATTGATAATTGAGGGCGTGCCAATATTACTTACCTTAGGAATATTCTCAGGAGATGGACTTGTAGTGACCAAGAGGGGGAATTTTACTTCTTCAAATGGTATAGGCTCAGCTGCCAGAGGTTCTTCTTCTGATAGTGTGTCATTCTGATCCTCAAACCACTCAAAGTTTAGTCACTTCAGCTCTTCATCTAGTGTCTTCTCCTGAAGAAGAGTAGTGGATATCGAGGAAGGGTTCAAAGGAGCGGACTCCAAAAAAGTGACATCTATATTCACATAAGTACGTTGAGTAGTAGGGTCATAGCAGCAGTAGCCTTTTTTGTGGGTAGCATAGCCTAAGAAGAGGCACCGAAGGGCACAAGGGTTAAGTTTGTTACGCTGGTTCTTATGAATATGAACATACGCCACACAACCAAAGATGCAGGGTGGGAGCATGAGGGCAAAAGGTAGAGAGACTAAGGCTGACAAGGATTGGAGTGGAGTTTGGAAATGTAAGACTTTAGATGGAAGGCGGTTGATCAAATTGACAGTAGTGGTAACAACATCGGGCCAATGTCTTGTGGGAATATGTGCGCCGAGAAAAAGGGCTCGGGTAGTTTCAAGAATATGTCAATTTTTCCTTTCAGCTATCCCATTTTGTTGTGGTGTCTGGGGACATGAAGTTTCATGAATAAGACCATGGAGTTGAAAATAGGATTGAAAATGGTGATTGACATATTCTTCATTATTGTCAGAACGAAGAATTCGAATCTGAGCTGAAAACTGAGTCTAAATCATAGCATGAAATGACTGAAAAACCTTAAATACTTCATCCTTATGTTTCAGCAAATATACCCAGGTCATGCGTCTGCAATCATCAACAAATTTTACAAACCAACGTACACCAGAGACAATAGACACGGGGGATCGTCCCCATACATCGGAATGTATTAAAGCAAAAGGAATGTCACTTTTATTCTTGCTTAAAGAATAAGTAGCCCTATGACTCTTAGCTAAAATACAAGCATCACAATTTAACTCAGAATTTTCTACATCAGAAAATAAATCAGGAAATAAATGCCTTAGATACCTGAATGATGGATGTCCCAAACGGCGATGCCACAACCAAATCTGTCAAGTCTTGGAACTTAGTGAAGAAGACACGTGATGAGCTCTCCCCATACTGAAATCTTCTATGTAGTATAATCCCCCTTCTTAATACCACGCCCAATTATCTCTTTGGTGAGAATATCTTGTATAAGACAAAAATCAGCAAACATGAGTACCACACAATTCAGGTCTGTAGTAATTTAACTCACAGATAGTAACTTGTGGGACAATAAGGGAACAAGTAAAGTGTTGAATAATTGAAGAGAGTGTGATAATGTCACAGAACCAACTCCTGTAACAGAAGAGACCACTCCATTGGCATTTGCAATGCTAGTGCGCCGTGGGGATGAATAATGAGAAAGATCCGCAGGATCAAAGGTCATATGATCTGTGGCCTCAGAGTCAAGTAACCAATCATCACGATTAGTATTGTAGTGAGAACTAATTAAGGCATGACAGGGATTACCTTGATCCACAGAAGAAAAATTATGTTGAGGAACTAGAGAAAGACACGGTTCGACTGCTACTATAACAGCCTTGCCTATGCCTGTACTTGTACCAACAATGTCTTGTTTCTTCCGCGCTTGGAGTTCATGCCACCAGTCTGGATATCCATGCAATTGGAAGCAGTTTTCCCCGTGTGTGCTTTATATTGCCACAATGAGTGTACTTTAATCCGTCAGATGATGATCGACCTTGAGAGCCATATTTTCCAGCATGTTGTGGGTTTAATCCATGGATCCCAAGCTTGAGGCCTCTCGAAGCAAGCACTTCTCTTGGAAGGGGTTTATGGTCACCTACATTCATCACCACCTGACGAAGAGCCTCTGTACGGACATAAGCATAAGCTTGCTCTATGGTGGGAAACGGGTGTAGATGCAGCACGTCACTCCGGATGTTATCCAACTTGTCATCAAGACCATCTAAAAAAACGTAGACCCGATCTTCTTGGAGGAGATTATTATACCTTTGAATATCAGCAGGGCATTCCATTGGATTTGGACGTCGAAAATCAATTTCACGCCAAAGACCTTGCAAGTCAGCGTAATATTTTTCCTGGGATCCACCTGCTTGACGGAGACGTGAAACATAGCATCGGAGATCATAAACCTGGGATGTATCACCACCATCAAAATAGGTGGTAGCAGCAGAGTCCCACACTTGTTTGGCTGTGGGAAACCAAATAAAGTTTCCAATTAACGTAGGATCCATGGAGTTGATAAGCCATCCTTAGACAATGGCTTTGTCGGTGTGCCATTTGCGAAAGGACGGGTCGGTAGGGGATGGCGGGGTCAGTTCGCCATTGATGTATCCCAACTTGTCTTTGCCGGAGATGTACATCTCGACAACTTGGGACCACAAGCCATAGTTGGAGCCATCCAACTTGATGCCAATTGGTAGAGCTACAGGTTCTGAGGTCACGGTTGGGGCCTGGGCTTTGAACAGAGCTTCGGCCATCTTGGAGGTGAGTAATTCAGAGAGAATCCAATCGGTGGTGGATTCCTCTGTTTGGGTTAGTGTTTCAGTGGCTGCCATAGGTAGATACGAGGCTAAACCTGTTGGGAAATTATGCTCTTTAAAAGCATATATGTTTATTTAACTGTAATAAATATTTTTTCTGATTAATAAAATTAATGAGGTATTTTATTCAAATATCTTAATTGCATTTATATTTGTTAAAGTCCATTTAATCATATTATATGTATTTATATGATCACTATGTGGATTCACAGAAGACATAAATACAAGTTATCTTATGATTAAATAAATTTAGTTCGCAGTTGATAAATAAAGTTGGGCACTTTATTTAGGTATAAACTGTAATCTTATTAAATCTCATAGGCGTTGATTTTACTGTAATCTTAATCTTGAGTTAATTATGATTTCATGATTGTGATTGTTATTCCATTTGAGTTACCAATGGGCACGACACATCTTTGTGGTCAAGATTACCCGGTATCTTGGTAGGAGCAATTATGAGTATTGGAGTTATAGATTAACAATATAGAATTTGTACAACACATCTCTTGATAGGTTTTCGGTACTTGATCATAGAATTCTCTGGCCAGAGTGTGTCAACATATTTAGTATGTTGAAAATGATCATTACAGAAAACCAGTAAGGATCAAGGAATAAGATGTTATTAAATTGATTGGACAGTTGAGATATCAATTTAATTAACGATGTGGTACAAAGGATTGTGCAGTAAAGAAATCAATGTGGCTTGGGACGAATTATTATTCGAGCATACAATTATGGAAGTCAGTTCCAATCTTTTAGTGGAGTAAATTTGGAATTAAATAATTGGGCTAGTTTTATTACATGCCTAATTATTGTAGCCACTATTGTATGTTCCCAAATAATCCCCAGGTTAGCTCATTTAATTGACTGCACCACTACTGGATTAATAAGCAAGATAACTAGCAATTTGGGTCAAAAGCCTAAATATATCATTTAGTGAGAGGCTCCATTTAATTAGCTTTTGTATAAGGGGCCTTATGTTATTTTACAAGATGGGTCCCCTATTGGAAAAGTAAATAACGTGAGTTTAATTTGGAGCCTAGGGTTTCACTAAAAGGGAGATATAAAAGGCTTATTTTCTCAACAGAAAAGGTAGAAGCCATTTTACACAAATCTGAGAATAAGATTTTTCTCTCTATTGTTGAGAGAAAAATTTTCTCGTGCTAGTTGCTTTGGTAGTAATAAAGGCGCCCACACGTCAAGTGCAGATCGAACCTGAGTCATAACCTAGAAGATCATTATAACCTGGAAGATCATTGGGGATAGTTCGTGATCTAACTAGCGTGGTGGTGACGGATCGTGATCCAACAGGAGTGGTGGTGGCAGATCGTGATCCAGGAGCCTAAATCACTTCAGCGGAAAAAGTCAACTCGGATTTTCAAGGTACGATTTATAGATTACGTGTTCTTATATATTATATGAGAGCGGTCATTAATATGTTTTATAAAAATTTAAAAACCTGATTTTTCCCCAACAAAACCGTAGGACTGGGCGTGAACAAGGGATTGGGTCGTAACTTGCTCTGATACCATGTCAATTTGTTTCAATATATTTCTCATACGTAAAGTTACAGAGGTATTGTATACATTTATAGAGAGATTTGCTACGCTATTTTTGGGCTATACAAATTTTTAGTGCTAGAATAATGGCTTGGTATTTTATGGCTTATTCCTGAAATCTTTCTGATTTGGTTAACTCCTATAATCTCTCTGATTTATCTCTTGATTGACAACTCACGCCAACAGTTAGGATTATGATCTTATCCTCTATTTGATCAAAAAATGAGAATAAAATAGTTAAGTAAATTTCAACCATAAGCATAAATAAAAATACATGTGTCAAAAGATCCTTCAAAACTCACATATAATAAAATCATGAGAGGATCAAGTCAAGCAACTTTTATTTTATTTTATTTTATTTTAAAAGATAAGTGTCTGTATGTTATTTATAAACATAAAAAACAAACAAACAATAAGTTATATTCATGCAGTATAACTTATTATTTGTTTATGTGTGTGGATGTAAATTACATAAATTATAACTTAAGGGTTCCCTAAAAGACAAGGTAAAGGTAAAGTATTAGCCCCACACAATTAATCCACTTAAATGTTACTTATTTTTGCATTGTTTTCGTTAGAAACAATGCAAGCCTTAAAAGATATAAGAGTGGCTCGGGCTACCTTTGGATTACAGTGACTCCGCCATGTCATTTCATACCTCTAAGCTAGCTAGTCAAATAATTTTATTATACTATTAATTTTTATTTTATAATTACAATAATTCATTTTTTTTAAGGGCCGTTAATGCTAAAATACCAAACAAGTCCCGAATCAGCTTATGCTCTTCTGCTATTGGTTGGCAACAATTTTGGTTTGATTGTGATTCGGTGTTTACAGTGAAATTTTGGTATATAAATCAGATATCGATAAATAAATTGTATAAATGGTTGTAATTTTGAAGCCAATTTCAGTTTCTTAAAACGGATGACGGGGTGGTGGGATACATCATAAATATGGTAGTGGATTGGAACGTCCCATACGGACCACACCTTCAATTAGAGTCAATTTCAGTCCCTTGGAGTAATTAAATTTAATAGAATTTGGCAATTTTTGCCCCCACGTCCAAGGCCGTCGTCGTAGTCCCCACATAATTTGTGTGAGTAACATTTCAAAAAAAAAAAATTCTTTGATATCCAAGTCGTGGTTGTCCCCTGTGTTCAAGCGAAAATTTTTCAGAATATTGAAGAGAAAATAAACATTCGTACTTATCAATAGACACATTACAAACGTGGAGGGCTCATTTCTAAATTAATATACACATTTTATCCTTGCTATTTTTTTATATGTGTATAATATAATAGTCTTGATTATTAATTACCATAAGCGATGCCATAATATGCTTGATTCTTGTTGTCCATCCGTTACATATAATATTGATTCTTATTATTTATGTAAGTAATGATGGCCTTGACCCCTACCATATGTGGATCATATTATGGTCTTAACCTTTGTATATAAGCATCACATTCATATGTTCAGGAATATTATTCTACATTGGTTGAGAATAAATCTTAGTAAAATTCATGAGTTAAATATTAAGTATAAATTAGGTGCAATGACTTATGTGTCAGGTCTTTTCAAGATAAGTGGGATTTTGAAATAACCGAGCTATTTGAAATAATTAATTTAATATATTACTTATTCGTTAATTTCAGAATCACAGTAGATACTCTTGATATGAATGAATTTTAAAATTAATCGAAGGTATCATGTCGGTTATATAATAAATAAATGATATTATGTTATTTGTTTTGAAAAGCTAACATGCAAGTGGTAGTTATATTAAATTCAATTACTCATGTTCACGTGCGATTATAAACATTCTCCTCGATATGATACTAATTAATTAAATAAATTTGCTTATGTGTTAATCTTGGAAACATCATGGATATTCTGGATATGACACAAATTAATTTAATAAATTGCATATTCGTTAATTTCGGAAGCACTGTGGAATGGATATTCTCGATATGACCATGCTCGGTTTAAACGAACTATAAACAGAGAAACTATATATCTTCCATTTGTAAATCAAACTAGGGATGTCAAAAAAACCCGGACCCGGTCCGGACCCGGACAAACCCGGATAATTAGGGCCGGGTTGAACCCGTACCGGAAAAGAAAAAGTATCTCTGGTACAATTTCACATTCTTTAGCCTTCATTTTCTTTCCATTCAATATCCGATTCACACAGCTGACCGATAAATCCAGGTTCCTCTTCACTCTTTTAAAACTACAAATGGATAAATTTCAGCATATATTAAACTTGAAAAAACCGTACACCCGTATATACCTATCTTCATATATAGTTGCAGCCTCATTCATTCATTGTTTGACACCATCATTGGGTAGATTACATAATTTTCAATTTTTTGGTTTTTGTGGTGTCGCCGTTGGATGACTTTTTGTCGCCGGCGACAGTGGGCAATCTGTTGCCATTTTTTTTTTGTTGCTGAAATTGAAATATTATTTATTTAGTTGAAAATCTAATATTTTTATTTTGAATATTTGAATTCAATAAAAATTAATTATTTTGTATTGTATAAATTAATTACATATTTAATTTCAAAAAAATATTAATTGAAGGTAAATAAACCATAAAGACAGATTTGAAAATTGATATCTTATATTATATTATATTATATTGTTTTAAGTAGAAATAAAAGTAAATATCCATGTGTAGATGTAATATGCGGCATGAAAATAATTAAGTTGTGTGTATTTAGAATGCGTGGTAAAACTAAGAGCGACGGGGGCCAATCTGTTGTTATTGTTTTTTTTTTCCTGAAATTGAAATACTATTTATTTATTTGAAAATCTAATATCTTTGTTTTGAAAATTTGAATTCAATAAAAATTAATGACAAAATACTTAATTTACTATTGAATATTTTAATTATAAATTTACTTTCAAAAAAATCATTAATTGAAACTATATTAATCATTAAGACATAATTGATATCTTATATTATATTATATGAAGCCGAATTAGAAGTGGAATATTGATTGGTAGTTGTAAGAGCATCTCCAAAATTCTCTATAAATTTCACTTTTCAAATATCTATTTGCTTACCTATATGGCAAATAAAAGAGTGAAAAAATATGTTATTCTCCAAAAGACTATTCAAATATAAATAAGTAATATTATTTTAATTAAATAATTATTTTTTTAAAAAAAGTTAATAGCAATTAAAAAAGTGCATGGAGTATTAACAAAGTATTAGCTCCACTGACAATAAAATCTCCTTAGGTGGCTGGATTGGGTTTGCTTCCCAGTTCAAGGGAAGTCACCTTTGTCTCTCTTGGATAAATTCTCAATACGTTCACACCTACTTTAAATTCATCTCTTTTCACCTAAAGACTTTCCCCTATAGCCCTAAATGTCTAAATAGAGATGCTCATCTCTAATTTCAACTCAAGCCAAGAAAAGCGTTTAGAAACCTCTCTCGCAATATTCAATCAGCTCCCTCAGTTTTGAGCCTCCAGCTTCAGCAAACCCTCTCCTGTTCCAAGGTTCTTAACTATACCCGCATTTTCTTTCAATTGATTTTTTAATTTTTTTTTTTCAGTCCAAATGGGGAGCCTCACATCAGATCTTGAACTCAAATACAATTCAGGTTCATTTACTAACCCTCTGGACTCAGAGGAATTCAGGAGGCAAGCCCACATGATCATTGACTTCATTGCTGATTACACAAAAATGTCGAGAAATACCCGGTTGTAATGAAATATAGTGTGCAAATGCACCGTTTACTGCATTCTATAAGAGCACTGATATTGAAGTAAAATAAATAAATAGACGGAAGATAAAATTAATTTTAAAATCTTAGTGATATTTAAAAATAAGCCTATAACTAAATAATATTAAATAAAACAAGAATAAATAATATAAAATAATATTTATTTTTAATAAAATACATGATATTAAAAATTTATTCTTTCAAATAAAATATATAATTTTAAAAAATTTAGTTTTTAAGACTCACTACTAATTAAACAACATAAATTTGATACAATCCCGATTGACGTGCTAAAACTTTTAACTTTTTAACTTTTTTGATAAATATCAGGGATCATAATGTTATTATTCAAATAAAAATTCTCTACTATTGAAACTATCTCTTTATTAAATCCAACGGTCAATGATTGAAATTAGAGTTGACAAAATTTTGACACGATCCGATTATTTGATACAAACATGACGCGAATAAATGGATATAAGTGGTCAAATTTAACAAGACTATTAAATGAATTGGGCCCTAATCGACACGGTTTTTTTCGTGTTGGATTGGGGTTAAAGTTCTTCACCTATTTACCTGACCAATGATACGATTATATTTTTAAAAAAAATTAATTTCTAGGTTCTTATCATTAAAACTCAAATATTATACATAATTCTCTCTTTTTATTTTTTTTTCGAAAGGGTATATATATATACAATATTTTATTTATAAAATTTTGTATAGATTTAAAACTTTAATAACGTAAGTGTGTAAAATATTAATATATTTGTATATTTTATAATATTGATATATAATATTATTTATATATAATTAAAAACTTTAATAGTAAAAATATGTAATATTTTAGTGGTGTATGTATATGTAAGTGTTTATGTGTGCGTGTGTGTGTATAACATTTGATAAATATGTAAAAATTAAATGAATTATTGGATAATTTATTTATTTTTTGTATTAAACTTAAGTTTTAATATTTTAATATAATTATTAAATAAATTATATTTAAATTAATTTAAATTTGATGCGATATGAAAATGACGCGAGACATGATAAGTAATTTTACAAATTTTAATTGAAATAAAAAAAAAATCGGTGGTACTTTGGAAGTTGTCACTGCTGCGAGGTAGCTGACTGACTGACTCCCCACCGAAAAATAGGATTTCTTGTATGAATAAAGTGCGATGATAGATAGTGACTTGGGACATTTAAATTGATGATTTGTCATGCTCGCTTGCACAACTTTTCAAACAAATGACAAATGCGGAGAAACGTGAAAATAAATTAAATAATGAGACGCATCAACACTCTTTATTGCAGGGGGCTGCTACCTTATGTAAGGCACAGTTTTCATTAGAGTAATGGATTTCGTTAGGACTCATTTTTTAACGTATGAGAGAGCATACCTTACGTTAAACGTAAGGTAGGCAAATCCATTATTGCACGTTAAATAGTTCAATGATCTCGTCATCACTTACGCAATACTAATAAAAATAAAATCTATAAGGTGTATATGCGATGGTCAACAATAATTTAAAGGATTTTCTTTCTTCCATTTAATATAAGTAAATCTTCTTACAAATTGAACTATAAATTTTATTTAGACTCATACTTAATAGAGACGTTGTACCTTACATTAAATGTAATGTAAGGTAGCACCTTACTTTTTTATTTAAAAAATTAATTAATAAACTGCATCGTCGTCATAATTAGTGTTAGCGGAGGCAAATAATCAGTATAGATAGCCTTGAAAAATTTTCCAAAAACAATTTAAATTAAATCTCCCTTCTTTGCATTTGTGGAACTGCTACATCTGAATTTTAAAATTATGAAAATGTATTTGTTTATTATGAAAAATTTAGTACTTATTCCTAGATAAAAAATTGAATTTATTTACATACCCTTAGTTAAAAGATGAATCAATGTATATTATTAGTTGTCATATAATGTTACTTAAATATTTTGGATGGTGATAGAAAATCTTACTGATTAAACATTGTTCCTCACCCTTTATTTTTACTTGAATTCATGTGAGCGCAATGCAAAACATATACATGTTCAGTTAAGCTACCTTAGGAAATGAAATTATATTGGACACGTGCAACATGCCCTAGCTGAAAAAATTTCTTAGCTATGTCCCTGATACTTAGTGTTGGGATACCATACCATATCATTTGAGAAATGATAAGTATAATAGTTCTTGGATAACCGTTAATTCTTGAGTTAGATTTTGAGAATAAGTTAGGCCTATGAACATCTATATGGTATTAGTGTTAAAATTCACTCATAAGTAGGCCATATTAACTTACCATGTGACAAGATTCAACCAAAAAGATCGGCATGCATGTGACGAGAGTGGATATTATCTTACATCGGCTGAGTATTAATCTTAAATTAAATACACACATGCATGTAATGAGAGTGGATACCATCTCACATCTGCTGAGTATTAATCTCGAATTAAATATATAAGGCTTGGGCTAGTTTGGGTTACCAGCTTTTTAATATGGGTTTGGCCCCGTAGGCTCTTATAAATTAGCATACATGTGCGTGCACGTGTGCGACTCTGCACTTTTATTATTATTTTGGCAAATCTCGATAGAATGAGTGAATTTTATAATGTGAAAAACAAAGACGGTACGGCTAGTCAAGAGGAATGACTGGACGTAAATGAGTTTTATCCCTCGAAATAATGATTAGGTACTTTACTTAAATATATATTATTTATCTAATGTTTGTGATGTTAAATGCAGCTGTACACTTTTGTCTTTATTCCTAATTTTATCATTTGTTGGCAAATGATGGGAAAACCAATAATGGAATTATAGTAACAAAATATAAGTAGCTGTAGAGCAACCGAAAGTCAATTAATAAAACAAATCATTTTTACTCTCCATTGAACTCTTAATGTAAATTAATTTAAATTTAAATTGACATATGCAGCACCGAATCTGTATGGTTTATTCTCCTCTTATTAGGATGGTGATATTTTCCCCATCTTTTACATAAAATCACTCTTCTTATTAGATTTTCTGTAATTATAATATTATTTTGACGTAAAATGACTAAAATAGATAACTAAATAATTATTAGTTAAATTATTATATACTATAATTTAGAAGTTAAATTCATTATACCGAATAAACTGGGGAGCTTTTATGTTCTTAAACTCTTTCCTAACTGTTTAAATTAAAAAAATCAATATTGTGGAGGAATAAGAAATGCAAAGGGAAGAATATGGAAAAAAAAAGTACTAAATATTGCATTGATTGAGGAAGAACATATGCCAGGCGAAGAAAAAGAAAATGATCTACAGTCCATTTTCCAGCAAAAACGGATCCTTCAATCCGAAGTTTGAAAAACCCTCAACTTCGTGGACCCTTTGTTGATACAGAATTCTGGTCGTGCTCTTCTGAGACCAGGCTTCCTGCTCGTTCAACTTTATATCGACCAGAACTTCTCCTCGCCCAGTTGCTTTTATGGGTTTTCTGCACTTACAGAACAAGTCAGAGTGCGCCGGGTGTTTTCCCGGCGTAAACCCTCCGACGCTCAAGTCAGATAAGAAGGTTTTTTAGAAAAAGGTCGGCCCTAAAATCTCTTGGCCTTAGGTTTTTTATCGGTTACGAATTATCTTCCTTTTTTAGCCTCTTAGAGTGATAAAAAGTCCAACCTTTTTACCTTCGCGGGCTGCCTTCTTATAGGCCTCCCGAGGATCCTTCCTCTTCTCCGAGATAAGCGGTTGCGTGTGTTTTCGTCACTGCCCTGGCAGGTGGTTGCGTGTACCTCGATTACTGCGGTAGTAGGTGATTGTGTGTATCTCCATGACTGCGATGGTGGGTGGTTGCGTGTATCCTCCTGACTGCGATGGTAGGTGGTTGCGTATATCCCCTGTTCGTCTTTGTCCAAGCGAGCCCTGCTTCCAGCTGCCTGCTCGTCTAGTCCTGCTCGTTCTTTCAGGTCTCGCTGGAATATCCCCAAACACATGTCCCCCAGTTTCTGGTGTTGGATAACGAAGTGAACCGACAGTAGAAACTCAACAGTCTCGGCTTGCGTTGGGTGGGAAAAGCTGCCAAGAGTCGTGTCGCATTTAATTGCGGGTGAAGCGACGTGGCGGAAATCAAGCCTTCCGTTTGAATTTCAAACCAAGAGTCGCAAGCCCTCGGGATTCGGGCCCATTTAAGTACCGGTAGCCCAAGCGTTTTCCCTCATTTGGAAATTTCAAAACACTTTTTTACCCGGCGCATTCAGCGTTTTCTCTGTTTTCCGGCGAACGAATTTCGGTAAATACACCCCCACCCTTGATTCTCTCCCGTCGAAACACTCATTCCGACTAGGGCTTCCTCCTCGACGGCCGATTCTTCAGGTATCGCTTCTTTTTCCTTGTTCTTCAATAGTTGTAGACACCTCTCTTTCCTTTTCTGTTGTCTGAGTGTTAGTCGGCGGTGGTGGTACTAGAGTGGTAGGTTGATAAATGTCGAAGGGTAAGGACAAAGTCATCGAAATAGACGACGACGACGAGTTAGACTTCTTACTTAGTCTGCTCGTCGACGCCGCCTTCGACCCTAGGATCCCTTTAGAGCCTAGTAACCCTGATGTCACAACTAGGCCTAGGAGGATGTCCCCAAAAACGACCTCCTCGAGCCGAGATAGCGGTGAAGTGGGAACATCTGGCTCGTCGGGCACCTTAAGTGACGAGCCGGAAGGTGATTTGGGGAGGGGGGAGCCTTTACCAGAGTCGTCCCAACTAGAAACTAGGAGCATGGCCGGGGGTAGAGCACAGTCGTACCATTACTCGATTGATTTGATCACCTACACGACCACCGTAGACGAGCTTGAGGCTCTTCGGGATCAATACGGGATCCCCGCTGATATACCCCTTAGGGTCCCCGGGAAAAAGGACGCCCCTAGTTGGCCTCCTAAGGGTTATGTTATCTTGTTTCTAGAGAGCTTTAAACATGGGTTAAGGTGCCCCTTGCATCAATATTTTGCTCGGATATTCAGCGAATTGCATCTAGCCCCTGGTCAGTTGAACCCCAACGGGTGGAGGGTGCTTTCTGGTCTGTTCGTCTTGTGGCATAGGTGTTGCAAACGCGAGCCCACTATTGATGATCTGCGTCATTTATATCAGTTAAAGAGCAGCCCCAAAGATCCCGGCTGGTAATATTTTCAATTTAGCTCAAAAGGCAGGAAACCAGTGACTGGGCTTCCGACGGGGGGAGGTAGGTCTTGGAAGAGCAAGTTCTTATTTGTTGGGGGTCCTTGGGGTCAAGTTGCACGGGTTGACGGGAAGGACTACCGCGTCCCATCTCGATTTGTGGTCCCAGGTTGCCTGCTTGCCTTAGACGTCTTTACTTAATAGTAGTACTCACTTTGTTGTTTTGGTCTTAACCAATTGTCTGCTCGTCTTGCAGTTTCCTGGGGTGTTCATTTCCCTCTTGAGCCTGGGCCACTGAGGCTAGTAGAGTCTGTGTTGGCCAAGTCCTGCTCCCACCGCGAGCTGTTAAGCCTCGAGAATCTGGTCGCATCTGGCCTTATAGTCACCGAGCCTCCGATGGAAGATGCTGTGGTTGCCGCTTTGACCAGGAAGCGTACCCGCTCTCAGACTTCCAAGAAGGGTGAAGATAAGGAGGTCCCCGCTGCGAAGCGAGCCCTCGCAGCAGAGCAGACCTCTCCTCTGAAAACCCTGCCACCTCCTCCTGCGGTTGCTGTAGAGAGTAGCCGAGTAGCCACCGAGCCAGGTTCCTCCTCTGCTTCGAAGAAGCCCACTCCCTGCATTCCAGACCACCTGGTCTCATTCATGAACGACCTTTCCGTACATGTGAGCAAGAAGGACGTGGAGGAGTTTTCCAGATTGGCCCTGCCCGACCTGATGGGGGCCATGCAGTTCAGTGCTATCCATCTCAGCTGCATGCTCGCCTACTACCAAGCCAAGTCGAACCGGCAGGAGAAAAAGATGAAGGAGGAGAATAAGGCGGCGGTCACCAGAGCCGACAAGGCCGAGAAGAGAGCTGGGGACTTGAACCTCAAAAACCTAAAGTTGTAGGAGAAGGAGGCTCTTGCTAAAGCCAAAGCCGCTACTCTCGACGATGAGCTGACCAGGGTGCAAGAAGAATTGCGAAAGCAGAGGGCCACGTATGAGGCTCAACTTGAGTCTCTTCGCGAATCTCACCGGATCCAGCTCGAGGACCTGGAGAACGAAGCGGAACTCTGATACAACCAGGGGCTTCGACATTCTTACCGTAGCATCATGGCCGTCCTTGAGAAGCAGCATCTAGGTCTTAACATGGATGGTTTTGCCGAAGCTGTTGCCCAGTATATGGATGAAGAGGAAGCGAAAGAGGACGCCGAGGAGGCGGAACTGATTGCGGTCGAGGAGGATCCCTCTCCCCATGTTGACCCTGCAGCAGCTGCCGAGGCCAGCATTCCTCCTCGTGCTGATCCTGATGCACCTGGTGAGGCGAGTACTCCTCCAGGGGCAACTGGTGATACCCCTTCTGCACCTGATGCGGCACAGCTCGTCGAGGAGACTGCTCAGCCTATTGACCCGCCTTCTGTTTAAATTTTGATCTGTGTTGTAATAACCTTTCTTTTCATATGTAGCAGTTTTGCAACTTATCTCAATTTTAATAAGATATGTTATTGTTTACTTTCCCATGTTAGAGTTGCGGCTGTAAAATTTTCATGCCTTAGAAAATTTTTTATTGCGCTTCGCATATTGTAATCTGCTTTTTCGTACCTTGGTAAAATTTCTCCTACTTTAGGAGTTTGCTCGATTTTGTAAGGTCGAACATGTTCTGGCGAGCTTGGCATCATGTCTTGCCATCGAGAAGGAACTTTTGTGGTCTGCTCGTCTTCGCTTGTTCGAGCAGATCCTGTCATGCTTGGCTTCCTGTCTTATCACAAGGCAGACTTTGAGACCTTGGAGCCTTTGCACGACTTAGAGAAATTTTCGAAGCTTGGGATTTTGCTCGCCTTCGCTTGGCTGAGCAAATTCGGACATGCTTGGCTTCGTTCTTGTCGTACAACATGCTTTGAGATTTAAGCCTTTACATGCCTTAGAAAATTCTTCCAAATTTCGGATTCTGCTCGCCTTCTCTTGGTCGAGCAGATCCTGGCATGCTTGGCTTCGGCCTCGCCATAAAACAGGCCTTGAGATGTGAGCCTTTGCACGCCTTAGAAAATTCTTCCAAATTTCGGATTCTGCTCGCCTTCTCTTGGTCGAGCAGATCCTGGCATGCTTGGCTTCGGCCTCGCCATAAAACAGGCTTTGAGACGTGAGCCTTTGCACGCCTTAGAAAATTCTTCCAAATTTTGGATTCTGCTCGCCTTCTCTTGGTCGAGCAGATCCTGGCATGCTTGGCTTCGGCCTCGCCATAAAACAGGCTTTGAGACGTGAGCCTTTGCACGCCTTAGAAAATTCTTTCAAATTTCGGATTCTGCTCGCCTTCTCTTGGTCGAGCAGATCCTGGCATGCTTGGCTTTGGCCTCGCCATAAAACAAGCTTTGAGACGTGAGCCTTTGCACGCCTTAGAAAATTTTTGAGCAGCTCAGCGGGCCAAATTTCCTCTTTCATTACATTCGGCTTACATGATATTTTTTGATATAAAGGAAATAAAGCATAAAACATGTAGCAACAATCACAAATGGAAATATGTGTTGGCGCTTACAGATCTTATTGAAAGTACTTCCTAAGGTGCACCGCGTTCCATGGGCGCTTTACCTCGTGGCCATCCGCTCGGACCAGCCTGTAGGCTCCAAGTCCAACCAGCTGCTTGACCCTGTATGGCCCCTCCCAGTTGGGACTAAGTACCCCTTGAGTCGGATCTTTTGTATTTTGGTTCACTCTCCTCAGTACCTAATCTCCAACTTTGAATTGCCGCAAATTCACCTTCTGGTTGTAATACCGAGCAACCCTTCGCTGGTAAACGCCTACCCGCACCGATGCTTGCTCCCTCTTCTCGTCTAGCAGGTCCAGATTTAAGCACATCTGGTCATCGTTTTCTTGCTCGTTGAAATATTCTGTTCGATGCGTGGCCGGTCCTATTTCGGCCGGCACAACTGCCTCGTGCCCGAAGGTCAGGGCAAATGTAGTCTCCCCGGTTGCTGTCTTATGGGTTGTTCTGTATGCCTATAGTACACCTGGCAGTTCATCAACTCAAACTTCCTTTTTTGCTCCCAGTCTAGTTTTGATGAGCTTCTTGATCGTCTTATTGGCTGTTTCTACTTGCCCATTGGACTGTGGATGAGCAGGTGAACAATACTTCAACTCTATGCCGAGGTCTTGGCAAAAACTCCTGAAGCCATGGTTGTCAAATTGTCTACCATTATCCGTTATCAAGGCATGAGGGATTCCATACCGACAAATTAGATTCCTCCACACAAAATCAGTTGTCCTTTTCTCCGTAATGCTGCTGAGGGCCTCTACTTCTATCCACTTTGTGAAGTAATCAATCGCAACTATTGCATGTATTGCCGCTCCTCGCCCCTTCGGCATTGGGCCAATTAAGTCTATTCCCCACTGGGCAAATGGCCAAGGGGATGCCATTGAAGTAAACCTCTCGGGTGGCTGGTTGGAGAAATTGGCAAAACTTTGGCAACTGGTGCAGCTCCTGGTCTTCTCTTGCGCATCCCTATGCATCGTTGGCCAGAAATACCCCTGCCTCAAAACTTTGTAGGCCAGGGATCTCCCAAGAGAATGGTTCCCGTAGATCCCTTCATGTATTTCTCTCATCACGTAATCCGCGTCGTCTTTATCCAAGCACCGAAGGAAAGGGAGAGTATGTCCTCGTCGGTACAACATTCTATCAATCAATGTGTACCTTGAAGCCTAGGCCCTGATCTTCCGAGCTTGCAGCTTGTCGGGTGGTAAAATCCCATCTCTGAGATATGAGATCAGGGGATCCATCCACGAGCTATCTTGTTCTAGTCTCAACATCTCCAGCTTTGGCTCAATGCTCGGATTAGATTTCACCTCTAGGGGGATTGACTTGGGCATTTTAGGGTCTGTTACCGCTGCCATCCGAGCCAGGAGGTCTGCTCGGCTGTTTTGTTCTCTGGGAATCTGTACCACCTCTACTGCCTCAAATCTTCCCATCATCTGCTTCACTATTCTCAGGTACCGTTCCATTTTCTCCTCCCTCGGTTGGAACTTTTCACCGACGTGATTCGCGACCAACAGCGAGTTAGTTCTAATCCTCACCCTTTTCGCCTTCATAGCCTTAGCCAGCTCCAAACCTGCTATCAGAGCTTCATACTCAGCTTGATTGTTTGTCGCCACGAAGTCTAACTTCACAGCATAAGAGGCCTCTTCCCCTTCAGGCCCTTCCAGAACAATTCCGACTCCCGATCCCTGCTCCCCTAATGAACTGTCAACAAATGCCTGCCAGACTTGGGTTTTACTGCTGTCCGCTACTTCATCAAACTGCTCCAACCAGGCCTCCGGCTCTGCAAACTCTGCTATGATATCAGCCATGGCCTGTGCCTTAATTGCTGCTCGTGGCTTGTAGTCAATGTCGAACTCGCTTAGCTCCATGGCCCACTTCACAAGCCTACCAGAGGAATCTGGCTTATATAGGGTTTGGCGTAATGGTTGGTTTGTGACTACTGAGATAGGGAAGGCTTGGAAGTACGGTCTCAGCTTGCGAGCAGCGACTACGAGAGCGAGGGCCCACTTCTCCAACTGCTGATATCTAGTCTCGGCGTCAAGCAGGGCCTTGCTAGTATAATATATCGGGTACTGAACCCCATCGTCCTCTCTCATAAGGACGGAGCTCGTGGCGTGGTTAGACACTGCCAAATACAATGACAACTTGTCCCCCTCTCTTGGTGTCGATAGCAGAGGTGCTCGCTGCAAGTACAGCTTTAAGCTCTGAAAGGCCTCCTCGCATTCTGGGGTCCACTCTGTTCTCTTTCCTTTCTTTATTACCTGGAAGAATGGCTGACATTTATCCGTGGCTTTGGAGATGAACCGGTTCAAGGCTGCGATCCTTCCCGTTAGGCTCTGCACTTCCTTAAGGTTGCGAGGGGACTTCATCTAAATGATCGCTTGGATTTTCTCGGGATTCGCCTAGATTTCCCTGTGGCTTACCATGAACCCGAGGAATTTTCCAGACTCTACTCCAAAGGCACACTTTTCCGAGTTGAGCTTCATCTTGTACTTCCTCAGGAGTAAGAATATCTCCTCGAGGTGCTTGACATGTTTTTCTGGGAGTTTCGACTTGGTGATCATGTCGTCTATATATACCTCCATTGTTCTCCCGATTAATGGTTTAAAAATCTTGTTCACCAGCCTCTGGTACGTGGCACTCGCATTTTTCAATCCGAACGGCATCACTCTATAACAGAACAGCCCCTGGTTGGTAATAAATGTCCTGCTCTCCTCGTCCTGCCCAAACATCGGAATTTGATTATATCCGGAGAGCGCATCCATGAAGCTGAGCAGACCATGCCCGGCTGTTGAGTCTACAAGCTGGTCGATCTTTGGCAAAGGGAAGCTATCTTTCGGGCAAGCCTTATTCAGGTCCGTAAAGTCCACACACATCCTCCATTTACCATTCGCCTTTTTTACCAACACCACGTTGGATATCCATTCGGGGTAATTGACTTCCCGGATGAAACCTGCCTTTAGGAGCTTTTCAACTTCGTCATTTATAGCGTCATATCTCTCCTGGTTGAAGCATCTCCTCTTCTGCCTTACTGCCTTCGCCCCTTTCTTTATTGTCAGTTTGTGGCACGCAATCTCTGGGTCAATCCCGGGCATATCTTCATGCGTCCATGCAAAGACATCAACATAAGCCTGTAGACACTGCACCAACTCCCTCCTTTGTTCCTCCTGTAGCCTTGACCCGATCTTGATTGTTCTATCCGAATTCTCTGGTCCCAACTTTACCGTCGTCAACTCCTCGACCGGCTCTTGTCTGCCTTTCTTGCTCTCCACCCGGTTATCGAGGGAAGTTATTTGCATGGTTTCCTTTGCTGCCGAGGAGTAACAGCTCCGCGCAGTTCTCTGGTCTCCTCGCACCACTCCTACAAGCCCATTTACTCGATACTTCAGGGCCAGGTAATGGTTAGACAGCACCGCTTTGGTCGTCCTCAGAAATGGTCGGCCCAGAATCACCTGGTAAGGGCCTTCCTCGTCCACTACCACGAAGTCCAGCATTGTTGTCAGCTCTGTCGAAGCGTTCCCAATTGCAACCGGCAGCTCAACCGTGCCCAGAGGGACCAACTTCCCTCCTTCAAACCCCTTTAGGGATGTGTTGGTATAGTCCAACTTCAGGTCTGTTAACCCCATTTCCTCCAGAGTCGATTTGAACAACACATCCACCGAACTCCCTGTATATACCAATATCCTATCGAGCCCCTTGCTCGCAACGGTGGCTTTGATGACCAGGGCATCCTCATGAGGGTATAAAACCCCTTCTTCGTCCTTATCGGTCCACATGATCAGAACCTGCCTGACTTTCACCCGTTTCGCCATCGGGGTATTGAGGAACACCTCTTTGCTGTCATGGCGTATCTCGCATAGTTCTTCCTTGCTCTGTTAGAGTCTCCGGCCAATGTCGGCCCCCCGCTATCACCCTCACGTGAGGCTGCTCATGCCTCAAGCTTCCGCTATCCTGTTCTTCCTCATATGTCGAGGCCTCCCTGGGGAAATCCCCATCTACAAACTCATCCAGGTAGCGATTTCTCACCAAATCCTCGACCTGGGTCTTGAGATCTCTGCATCCCACGGTGGTATGCCCGTGAGTCTCATGAAACTTACAATAACGTCATCTATCTCTTCTGCTGGCCAACTTAGTTATGGGAGCAGGGGGATGCAGCAACCCTCGATCCCTTATGGCCTCGTACACCTCGTCCAGGGGGACCTTCAACGTGGTGTAGCGACCATAGTCCTGATCCCGGTCTATCCTATGCACGGCCCTTTCCTCGTATGCACCACTCCGAATCGGCGGTGGTGGCGGGGCTTCTCCTCTGCTCTCTCTAGTGTTGTGGGGCTGGGGATAACGACTGCTATACGCTGCATCGTGTCGTCTCCAAGGTTCCCTCACTGGTGACCGAGGGGGCGGTGCTCCACTGCGCTGGTGCTGTGGTGGTCTCTGATAAGGTTGGTAAGTGGCAGCTCGGCCTACTGCATTACGACCAGGTATCGGATGATCATTCCTTCTCATCGGTCCACTTCCTGGTGCCACCCTTTTCTCTTTCCCCAATCCTTCTAGCTGGTCTGTTCTGATCCGAGCAGCCTTCTCCTCTTCGATCTCCATATCTCGTTTGGCCTACTCGTACGCAGCCCCGTAAGTCTTAATGAGCGGGCTCCTCAAGTTGTACTATAGCCTTCCTATCCTCACCCCCTCTCTCAATCCTCTCAACGCCTGAGGATGGTTGAAGGCGCCCAAATCTAGGACCACTCGGTGATACCGTTTAATGAAGTCGCGCAGGGCTTCCTGTTCCCCTTGTTTCATGCCCTTTAACTCCATCATATCGTCCTCCGGTGCCATTGCTCCTCGGAACTGCTCCACAAACTCCTGGCACATCTGCTCGAACGTTCTGATACTCCCGCGAGGAAGCTTCCTGTACCACTTGCGTGCACGTCCCTCCAAAGATAACGGGAACACCCTGCACCTCTGGGCTGGAGATAGTCCATGTATCCCCGTCATATCGTTGAAACACTCGACGTGCACCAATGGATTAGTTCGCCCTGAGTATCTAAGGTCGGGGAGGCGAAAGTCTTTCGGGATAATAGCCCTCATGATCTCCGCCGCGAGAGGCGACTCTCCGTCCAACATAATTCTCCAACCAGGAGCTTTGCTCTTTCCCTGCATGTCATCGACCACCTGTGCTAGCCTGCGCACTTCTTCTTCCAGTTGCATTTCCTGACCAGGAACTCGGGCTACAATCTCCTCCTGCCGCTGATCAACATCGGGCATTGGTTGTCGGAGTTCTGTCTCCTCTGAATTCGCCATCTCGGCGTCCTCATTGAAATTTGGTCCTCCTAGGGATTGGCCTTCCCTTCTATGAACATCTTCCCGCATAGAGCAGCAACCTCCCTCGCCACCAAGTCTCTTGGTAGCGTCATCCCTTCTCGTAGCATCGTAGCCTGGTGTCGGTCTACCAGCTCTCACCCTCTCTTCCCGATTCTCCCTCCGTTTATTACGTAACTCGTCGAGAATGGATGCTAGGGCCTCCATCTGCCGTTCCATTCTCTCCATCCGGCCAAACATGGGATCACTCAGCGCTGCGTCTCCCCCTGGCGCATTACTTCCCCCAGTCTCCATGGTTTTCTCCCCTTACTTTCTCTGTTCCTCTGGCTAAGTAACGCTTTTTGATCGAATCCCCACAGACGGCGCCAAAATGTTGATGCAGAATTCTGGTCGTGCTCTTCTGAGACCAGGCTTCCTGCTCGTTCAACTTTATATCGACCAGAACTTCTCCTCGCCCAGTTGCTTTTATGGGTTTTCTGCACTCACAGAACAAGTCAGAGTGCGCCGGGTGTTTTCCCGGCGTAAACCCTCCGACGCTCAAGTCAGATAAGAAGCTTTTTTGGGAAATGGTCGGCCCTAAAATCTCTTAGCCTTAGGTTTTTTATCGGTTACGAATTATCTTCCTTTTTTAGCCTCTTAGAGTGATAAAAAGTCCAACCCTGTTACCTTCGCGGGCTGCCTTCTTATAGGCCTCCCGAGGATCCTTCCTCTTCTCCGAGATAGGCGGTTGCGTGTGTTTTCGTCACTGCCCTGGCAGGTGGTTGCATGTACCTCGATTACTGCGGTAGTAGGTGATTGTGTGTATCTCCATGACTGCGATGGTGGGTGGTTACGTGTATCCTCCTGACTGCAGTGGTAGGTGGTTGCATGTATCCCCTATTCGTCTTTGTCCAAGCGAGCCCTGCTTCCAGCTGCCTGCTCGTCTAGTCCTGCTCGTTCTTTCGGGTTTCGCTGGAATATCCCCAAACACCCTTCGTTAAGATCCTACGAAGACAATGCAATTCAGAACATTGTTTTAGAAGCTCCATGGTTTAATTCTAGTCACAGACTATGTGCCCGTATAAGTTGTTCTACTTTGAGAGAAGTTGATACATTAAAGTTGTTGTCTCAAATTCTGCAAATTCCATGTTGTTTTGAAATCATGAAATGTTAGGAATATGATTGTACTTTCTCAATAAATTCACTTCTCTAATAGATAGGAAAAGAAGAACACCAAATTAGAGGTTTCGATGATTATGATTTTTTTAATAAACAATTGTTTTAAAATAAAATAAAAAAATCTGAAATAACATGAAATAAAAAAGATATTATAAATATTGAATAAGCAAAGGTATTCTTATTTAAAAAAAACAAAAAAAATCTAAAAAAATGAAATAAAAAAGATATTATAAATATTAAATAAGTAGGGATATTTTTGTATTTATTGGGTAGATTTATAAAATATATTCTTATTATTTTATTTTTTTGATGGGGTGGGTTAATCAATAGGGTGGTTTTATAGAAAAACCACCGCGCGGGGGGGGGGGGGGGACACTGCCCCTTTCATTAATAGTAAATTATTAATTGTCATTCAAGACAAATGTTTTGAGTGCAAAAATTAACCCAAAAATCCAACAAAATAGGGGAAAGCAGGACACTTGATGCAAGAAGGGCCAAAGACAACAGAGCAAAAACCTCGACTCTTTTGCATCTCTCTCTATATATCAGGCCATCAATATAACTCCAAGACAATATCAAGCCATCAAGACTCCTTCAAAATCGAATGAGGCCTAGATAATCTACTGTTCAAAGAGGACATCACGATTTATATCACAACAAGAATGTTTCCGATTTTCAAGATACTTGCAAAATTAACAGAAGTTTATGAAAGGATTGACAAGTTGATATTTTAGAAACTTATAAAGAAAATATTAGTTGGTCAAACAATTTCTTATTGGGGACATATCTAATCTTGCGATTGCGTTGACATCAACTTAAATTGCTACTGAGTTTTTCGTTATTTTCAACTTTTTCAACCTATATGTCTTATAACTGAAAAATTGTAATGAAAAAGTTGAGTATACAACAAAAAAGGAAAAAAAAATTGTAATTATATACATGGTTTGCCTAAGTTATATTTAAGTAAAATAAGATTAAATTAAGTAAAAGAATAGTGTGGCCAAGCGAGTCAATAGTAAATTTTATCTGAGTATAAGTTATATGAAATGTAACTTAAAAAGACCATTGTATAAAATGTGGTAGTCTACATTAGAGCCCACATATGGTAGATTGTCCCATCATGTTAGTTATGGTCAAGTGCGAACTCCTCAAAGACCAAAGGGTGTTATGGCTCGGTAGAACCTGGTGGAACCACTTAATTAAAGTTCTAAGTAAATTATGATCTTATCATAAGCTTAGATGTAAAATCTTT
The DNA here is from genome assembly GCA_029633175.1 of Citrus glauca. Taxonomy (NCBI): domain Eukaryota; kingdom Viridiplantae; phylum Streptophyta; class Magnoliopsida; order Sapindales; family Rutaceae; genus Citrus; species Citrus glauca. The sequence goes on from JAQOOD010000004.1 coordinate 23,892,683, forward strand.
ATTTTAACCCCTTATATCCTTCTAAAATTTTTGTTATGCGGAAAAAAATAAATTAAAAGTTTCATCAACAATAAAGTTCGATTGGTAGCTTTCACAATTATCTATTAATATATTATTAACAAATACTATCTATTAATATATATTAACAAATACTTTCTCTTTTTTATTTTAAAAATAAGTGGCCTTTACAAACTTATTGTAGTTTTATGAGTTAGACTATTGCCACCCGTCAAATCTCCTCATATCATTTTTTAAGTTATTTTTATTTTAATTACAAAAACATCTTTTTAAAAAAAAAAACACTCTTCTATTTCTTATTATTAAAACTCAAAGTAGGACTTACTTTTTTTTCTTTTCTTTGTAATCTTGTTATTATCCTACACATGTTGTAAAAAAAGCCTCTGTACAAAGAATAGAGTAGAGTTGAAAATACTAAATTGATTCTTTTAGTCATTAATCAATAGCCTTTATATAGGCAATTACACCAACTGATAAAGCATGAAACCGAGCACTACATAACGTGCAAAACAAATTTTCCTAAAAAACAGAACCACATGCTTTTGAATAAGACACTTATACTACCAATAACCAATTAAACAACAAACTCCTATTGATTAGGACTCAACATACACTAAATTAATTTTATTTAAGACTTAGTCATGTGACCTGCCACACATGTGCTACACACAATCAAACTTTAACACCTTCCCTTAAACTGATATCTGCAGAAATTAGTTTACATACACCAAATTGTAATGCTCTCTTTTAAACAACTTCAGCTTCTTTTGAAGAGCAAATGCCAAGCATACTTCGAAGTTTCATAAACACTCCAGGTTTTAGTGGTTTAGTCAATAGATCTGCCAATTGATCTTCACTCTTGCAAAATACCAAATCAATAACACCATCCTTATATAAATCACGCAAGAAGTGAAACCTCACATCAATATGTTTGCTTCTTCCATGGAGGACTAGATTTTTGAGAGTTTTATTACAGAAACATTATCACAATAGATCACAGTTGATCATTGCTGTTGGTTGTGTAAAGTTTCAAGTAACCTTCGCAGAAAAATAGCTTCATATGAACTTGATGTTGCAACATCAAACTCAGCTTCGGTTGTTGACAAAGTCACTATTTGTTGCTTTTTAGATGACCACGCAATAGCTCCAAAATTCAACATAAATACTGCTCCAGATGTGCTCTTTCTATCATCAATATCTCCAACATAATCACTGTCCGAGAACCCAATCAAGTTTGAATTTTCATCATTTTTGTACAAGATTCCAAAATCTACAGTGCATTTTACATAGCGCAAAATTCTCTTTGCAGCTAAGAGATGAGCTTCAGTTGGATTCTCCTTGTATCTGCTAATTAAACTAATAGCATGCATAATATCTTGTCTTGTTGATGTCAAATACATAAGACTCCCAACAATTTGCTTGTAAAGAGTAGCATCCACCATTTTTCCAGCTTCATTCTTTGAGAGTTTCAGACCATATTCTATTGGAGTTGAAATTGAATTGCAATCCTTCATCATGAATATGTCTAGAATTTCAAGAGCACGTGTTTTTTAGAAATAAAGACACTAGCAGAGGATTGCAGTACTTCAATGCCAAGAAAATAATGCATTAACCCCAAATCAGTCATATCAAATTCAATCATCATAGATTTCTTAAAATCATTAAGCGTGGCTCTATCATTACTAACATAAATGAAATCATCAACATATAAACACACAATTAATATGTTCGTATCATATCTATATTTAATATGTATAATGTGTGTTTATAAAGGCATTTAAGAAAACCTTTCTTAGTAAATAAAGCATCTATACAACTGTACCACGCTCTCAATGCTTGCTTCAATCTGTATAAAGCTTTCTTTAATTTGTATACCTGATTCTCATGACCCTACCTCACATATCTAGGAGGTTGATCAACATACACCTCTTCTTCTAATTCGCCCCGCAAAAATGCTGACTTTTCATCCAACTGATAAATAGGCCAGGAATTATATGCAGCCATAGATAACACCAAGCGAATAGTGTCAAGTCTTGCAACTGGAGCAAACACCTCTTTATAATCAACACCATGCTCTTGTTTGTACCATTTTGCAACGAGACGGGCTTTGTACTTGTCAATGCCACCATCATTGTTCAATTTTATTTTGTAAACCCATTTAACCCCAATGGATTTTTCCCCTTTTCGAAGGTCAACCGGTTCTCAACTTTCATTTTTCTCTATAGAACATATCTCCTCATCCATGACTTTTTGCCACTGAAAAATCCTTGACAGCTTCTTGGAATATAACATGGTCACAATCTGAGAACAAAGCATAATGAGCAATTGTATCATCACTATTAGATTGAACACAAGTTACCTCATAATCTTGCATCCAAATGGGCCTCTTCTGACCTCGGTGAAGACGTGGTTCAGTTGCTACTTCAGTAGCTTCTACATTTAATGAAGATGTTTCGACAGTTGTTAGAGCTTCATTTGATGGTGTACGAACCGCTGAAATTTGTTGTTGTAATGATTGTTGATTTTCTTATTCACTATCACTGTCAAACATGACTTGTGTAAGCTGCTGCCTATTCCAATTCCAAGTGTTTTCCCTGTCAAAAATGACATCTTTACTGATTATTATCTTCTTCATGATTGGATTGATTAATTTATATGCCTTGGATTCTTCACTTATGCCAAGAAAGACACACTTTTCACCTTTATCATCAAGCTTTTTCCTTTTCTCATTTGGAAAATGTGCATAAGTGATGCAGCAAAAAATTTTGAAGTGATCAATAGCTGGTTTTCGGCCACTCCAAGCCTCTTTTAGTGTCATGTTTTGAACAAAAAAAGTAGGACTTCTATTCAAGACACGGATGCTCCAATTTACTGTTTTCGGCCAAAAGCTCTTTGGAATTCTTCTTTTTTCTCAGTAGAGATAGCAATAAAATCTGCTCGGATCGGATCATGCCCAAACCCAGCCAATCTGGTCCAGGCAAAACCCGAACCGCATATACAAATAATACGGGTCTGGTTATTGAAATTTAAAACCCAGTTACTTTCGGGTCTGGCTCCGGTCATGGCACAAAAAACCTGGAACCCGGATCCATGCCCGGGTTTTGATAAGTTAAAAAAAATATATAAATGTAATACACCCAAAATTGAACTTACCCTAATTTTCTATCATATTCGTATGCAAACACAAGCACCGCTGTCGGCTGCGGCAACTCCAGCTCTCCAACACTCCAAGGTAGCGGCCACCACTCAACATTCTAAGGAAACACAAGCTGCCGGCTGCAAAAACCCCTCAGCAAACACTCCAAGCCAGCACTGATTGCAAAAGCATCTTATACATCCTGCAAAATCATCATCCGATTGCAAAAATCAAAAGCACTCAAGGTCTTGGCTCTTGAGTGCTTTAAGCACCATTTGATAGCCCTCATGTGTTGTTCTATAACTATGGTAGACCTTGAGTGCTTTAAGCACCATTTGATAGCCCTCATGTGTTGTTCTATAACTATGGTTCTTTGTTTTTTTCTTTTTTTTTCTTGCTTTTGGCTTTTTCTAGCATGAATCCTTTTCAAATAAAAATCTGCAAATCATTCTATTTTTTTTTATTCTAATAGCACAAATTTCTTCATAATTTTCATTTCTTCTTAAAAAAACCCAGCCACTCGAACCCATGCAGTGCAGATCATCGACTCACATTTTTCAGGCTATTTTTTTGGCAAAGAACGACAAACATTGCTCCATGGATATCAAATTTTTGCATTTTAGGCTTTGCTGGTTTTGGAATTGATTTGCCGTAAATAGAATAATTTGCAAGGTTGATTTCTTTGGAATCTTTAATAACCACAGCAAAGCAGTAATTTATCTAGGCAAAGAAAGCCAGGACCAAAAATTTGTGCCGGGCTTGACCCGAACCGGATATGAAAAAATTGGGCACAATCCGATTTCGAGTAGTTGTTTTATTGATCCTGTCTGGTCCTGGGCAAGGCCAAACCCGAATCGGACCCGGGTTTTTGCCAACCTTACTTCTCAGCAAGCTTCTCTTCATATTGAGAATGGTTTTATTTTTCCTCTCCGGTGCACCATTTTGTTGGGGTGTATAAGCAGCTGTGAGTTCCCTTCGAATACCATGATTAATACAAAAATCTTCAAATGCTTTTGAGCAGTATTCGCCACCACGATCAGTTCGAAGAGTTTTAATTGTTTCCCTTGTTTCATTCTCAACACAAGCCTTGAAACTTTTAAATATACCAAAAGCTTCAGATTTTTCCTGCAAAAAATACACCCATGTTTTTTTTAGTATAATTGTCAATGAATGTAATTGGATACTTTTCACCCACATCAAATGATTGTTTTATCGGCCCACAAATGTCGAAATGAATCAACTCCAAGATATTTTTTGCTCTCCATGACTTTCCTTAAGGGAATTGAGAATGATGTTGTTTGCTAATAACACATCATTCACAAATTTGAAAAGGAATGGCGATTTCAAGAAGACCTCTAACCATATTTTTTTGTTGGAGAGTTTTTAGTCCACCAAAATTCAAGTGGCCATAGCGAAAGTGCCAAAGCCATGAAGGATCTTTCATTCAACCATTAAGCAAGATTGTGCCCTATTAATCTTTAATGGAAACAACTTGTTTGAATTCATTTGAACAACTACAACAGCTCCTCTAGAAGGGTTATATATTTCAAGAGCACCGTTTTGAATGGTTATTACATAACCCTTTTCTTACAATTGACCAACACTTAACAAATTACTTTTCAAGTCAAGAACATAGAAAACATTGGAAATTATTTCTACAAAACCATTCTTGGTTATAATGTTAATATCACCATTTCCCAATATTTCAACAGTAAAACAATCACTAAAACTCACTGTAGAATGAAAGTCTTCATTTAAGGAAGAAAATAATGACTTACTTCCACACATATGGTTGCTGCACCCTGTATCCACATACCACACATCTGACTCAAGTTCTTTATTGACTTGAATAGCCATCAACAAGGTTTCCACTTCTTTCTTTTCTGTAAAATTTGATTTCTCTCCCTTTTCTTTATCGTTAGGCAATTTGTATAACATTCAAAACGATAGTGACCGAATTTATGCCATCTAAAGCAGTTTACCTTGGATTTATCAAATTAATGATTTCAGCCTCTACCTTTGTTTTGGAAATCTGATTGGTCTTCATCATCTCTAAGATTGCCTGGTCTACCTCTACCTCTACCTCCATCTCTATTTCCTTGTCCTCATCTTCATCTTCCTCTACCTCAATCTGTTGATCTATTCAGTATTGTAATATTATTGTTAGTTGAAGCCTTTAGAACTTGCTCATCCTTGTCTTCCTTGGAGAATTTCTGCTCATGAACTAGCAAGGATCCTTACAACTCATCAATTAAAAGTTCATCGACGTCTTTTGATTCTTCAATGGAATAAACAACATAATTAAATTTCGGAGTCATTGATTGAAGAACTTTTTCTATTATTATAACATTTGTCATCGTTTCGCCGTGAGTCTGCATTTTGTTTACAATTGCCATTATTCGAGAGAAATACTTTGTGACTGACTCTCTTGATTTCATAGGAAGTAATTCGAACTCAGTACGAAATGCTTGAAGCTGCTGCCTCTTAAGTCTTGTTGACCCTTGATACTTTTTCTTCATGTAATCCCATATCATTTTGGAAGTGTCTTTACAAAGAATGGTGTCTAAGATTGAGCAATCAATTGCTTAGAATAGATAATTCTTTGCCTTTGAATCTTTTAGCCTTTGCCCCTCAATCTTAGTATTCTATGCATTTGTCACTACGATGCCAGCTGCTGGTTCTATTATGCCTTCAGAAACTACTTGCCAGTACTCTTTAGACCTGGAGAAAATCTCCATCAACATGCTCCAATGATCACAGTGACATGTGAAATTCTAATTAGGCAACCCAAGAGGGGGGTGAATTGGGTTTTTATAAATTATTCAACTAAACAACAAATTATCATGCAAATTTAAAAATGAAATTAAACAATGATAAATAAATTGTTCACAAATTAAAAGGATAAGGGAAGAGAGAATCAAACACAACGATGTTTACGTGGTTCGGTCAACCTCACCTACGTCCACGCCTCCAAGCTTTCCGGTCTTAAGGATTTCACTAAGCAAGCCTCCAAGGCTTCAATTGCTTACACTTGACTTCCAAGGTGTCAATAACCTTTACAACAAGAGATTATCCTCAATCTCTTAACCCAAATGTATCCTAACACTCACAATCCCTCAAAATGAAAGATTCCAAACTGTTTTTCTCTCACATTATGTTTAAGATTACAAATCAAAATTCAAAGTGTGAATTCATAAAGTGAAACTATGTTTTTAGCTCTTGTGAAGATTGCAAACTCGAGTATAAGCTCAATGGTTGTGTTGTGATCAGTGCTCTTTGAATTTGAATGGGCTCATTTATAATGAGAGTTGAAAAACTAGCCGTTATTTGCTGTCTGCTCGAAAATAGTTCACCGTTAGTCGTTAACGGTTAACCATTTGTTCTGGTCAAAGTTACTGTTGAGCCAGAATTCAAATGAACGGTTTGCCGTTTGTAGTTACCTTTTCGCCATTAATGTCCAGAGACCTGCAAAATGAATATCCGTTATCCGTTTCAAGCAAACGGCTAAGACTTTACATGAAATGACTCTTTGGATGTTATCAGTTAACCGTTTGTCAATAAACGTTTCACCGTTAAGTTCCAGTAACTTGCAAAAAGAACAACAGTTATCCGTTTTAAGTAAACGGCTAAGAACTTGTGTGAAATAACTCTCTGGATGTTATCGGTTAACCTTTTGTAATAAACGGTTCACCGTTAGTATCCAGTAAGCTATCCATTTTCGTTTTTCACTAATCGGTTAGAGCTTAACAAACTTTTGCTCTCTGGTCGTAATCGGTTAACCGTTTATATATAACCGGTTCACCGTTAGTTTCCAGTAAGTTTTCCATTTCCGTTTTTCACTAATCGGTTAGAGCTTAGCAAACTTTTTCTCTCTGGTCATTATCGGTTAACCGTCTATACATAATCGGTTCACCGTTTATTTCCAGAAACACATTTTAAACCAGATTTTGCAAAGAAACTTTTTCTAATTAAAAATTCATCTTTTATAAGAATGAATGGAATAGTTTTTATGACTTTAATTTGTTAAGAAATAACTCCAATATTTTTATCAAAAAATCATTTAAAGTTTGTTATTATCAAAATCAATATTATTAACATATTCATATTAACAATCTCCCCTTTTTTTATGATGACAAACTTTGTTCAAAATTTTGGCTCCCCCTTAATGTATGGCCAAATTAAGAAATGGTCAATAAAAAGATTTTTGCTCAAATAAGTATTTTAAAAAATTTCTTATTTATTTAAAAAAATCATTTAAAATCTTCCCATTTATAAAACCATTGTCAAGTCCATTCAAGTCCATTAAGGCTCCCATTTATAAAACCATTGACAAGTCCATTAAGGCTCCCAAATTATCTCCCCCATTCATCATCAAAAAGAAAGAAAAAGCATAAGTTCGGTAGTTGTTTTTTTTTTTTTGCTAGCAAAAATTTGGGCAGAGTTTTCCCTTAAAAATGAGTAAAATCATTTATACATAAGAGAGAAAAATACTTCCAAAATGTCATAATAATAAACTCCATCACCAACTCAACAACACCATAAGCAAACCAAGCACTTCAATAATCAAAATCTACAAGGTTTATCAATCTCAATATCAAGAATAAGCAGAAAACCATGGCATCAAAATCCATAAATAACATATAGCAGTAAAAATATACATGTCAAAATGCAAACAGTCAAAACATGAACTATATGTGCGAAGACATAATCCAGAAACTAACGGGGAGGTCATAGCCAAGGATGCCGAGAAGAATGCGCTAAGCATAGATAATCTCAAGCTGATGATCGATACTCTACCGCTGAAAGGTCTCAAAATCATATCGCAGCTGCTGGTAGTCTTGAGAAAGAGAATCCAACCAATCAAGAATCAGCTGCTGCATACTGTCTGGAGCTAGTGGCTGAACTGGAGGTGGCATAGAGGCAGCTAGCTGCTCAGGAATACCAGAAGACTGCTCAGGCGCAGTGGATGGCTCTGAAATAGTGGATGGCTCAGGTGCAAGTAGTGGTGGCTCAGAGGTGGAAGGAATGTCACCATCCGCGGCATGCTCCTCACGGGTAGAGTCAGCTGGAGGCCGAGGGACAAATCGGTGACGTGGAGGAGGTGGCTGAGCTCTTAATCTAAAGTCAGGAAGCTCATCGGGAGGATAGACATCGTTAAGCATCCGATCGTCCTCCGAAGCTATCAAGGTATCCCGACTTTTAGAGTTGCTGGTTTTAATCCACTTCCCATCCCTCCAAGAAAAACCAATACTCGTCATTGCCTCGGGACCAATCCGTTTAGGCTCTATATGCCTAGTATCCCGGAGAGGCACACCAAAATGATAAAGTAACTTAGTAATAATACTACCATACGGAAGTAAGCGGTGATTAACCACTGGAGTACTCAACATGTGCCGCACAATAATATATGAGAGGTTTATTAGACGATCTGAGAGTAGGCAATCCAGTATGCCTACGTCCAACCTCGTGACCTCATCCGTGTGACCTCTCCTAGATGTCACTATGTGTTGTAGAATAGAATGAAGAATGCGAACTTGGAGAGGTAATAGTTGAGACCGAAATGGAAGCAAGCAAATATCATCGATTAGGTCTCTACGGCGACATATGTGACGGACTGCATCCGTATGTTAAAAATGATCAAAACAAAAGATTTTCCTAGAAGTGTATATCTTTTCTCCCTCATGCGAGATATCAAGACATTCACCTAAGTCTATATGATCAAATTTTATAAGCACACCACCAACTTGAGGAACTATTCGATTTTGGTTGATATGGGAGATATCCATATTCGAGTAAAAGACTCGCACTAAGTTAGGATAGACTTACTCATTAAAATTAATAGCAGACTCCCAAGGCATAAGCATATCCCGAACACTTTTATCACAAACAACTAAGTTTCTAAAATCATTAAGCTGAACATAAGAGGAGTCAAGTACCTTTCACCCATCGAAGCGGTCCTCGAACCGTTTCACCAAGGAAGGAGTGGGGAAGTGAATTCTGATGAATTCAGAGACTTCCCTAGGCTAAAATGGGTGCACTTGAGGTGTGGGTTTTCGCTGGACATTCCTCTGAGAGGATTCAGCCATGGAGGAGTAAGGTGGAATGAACACAGGCAAGAGAGAAGGAAATTTATCGGTGTTTGGATGAGAAAAGAGTGAGGACTGAGAATGTGATGTTTAATTTGGATGAAAAAGAAGACAAAATGGATGAAAAATGAAGAAACCCAACTCGCGATAGTTAGGGTTCAAAATTGGGATTTTTCGATTTGAGCTTTAATTTGAGGTTTTGAATCGGTGAAAATATTTTAAAAGTGATGGGAAATGATTTAATCAGTTTGTTTTGGCACAAGAAGCAAGAAAAAATGAAGATTTGAGGAAGAGAAGGGCTTCGGCTACGCAACAATGGAGAAAACAATGAGAGGGTAACTGGAGAAGAAGAAGAGAAAGCCTTTGAACAGTTTTAGAGCCCGAAAACGGTTAACCATTTATAATAAACGGTTAAAGGGTAACGAACAGAGGCTTGAGACTAGGTAAATGGTGAAAGCCTAAATGCTTAATGGTTAAGAGGTAACAGTTAGATGAGTTACTGCCAACAAACGGTTCACCGTTTGTAGCAAACGGTTCACCGTTTGTAGCAAACGGTGAAAGGGTAAGAAGACAGACACAAATTCTAGTCTCTGGAGAAAAACGGTTCACCGTTTATAGGAAATGGTTATCCGTTTATTTTAACTAAATTTTCGCACATTTGATTTAATATTTGGCTAGCAATTAATAAATTCCCAGATCATTTAATTGATCTAAAAATATATTATGAGCTATTTTAATGCATAATTCATAAACATGTTTTCAACCAATTTATTTATACAATCAAGAAATAACAAGACAAATTCATCATATGACAATCAACCACAAGCAATTCATAACTATTATTTCACAATTATAAGTCAATTAATTCAGTACACTCAATAGCATGAATAGATACATTAATGTGAAAATTTCATCATCCCAAGTTCATGCCGAATTTTTGAAAATTGTTCTTTACAAAGTGGTTTAGTGAAAATATCAGCAAGTTGTTTTTCCGTAGAAATAAACTCTAATGCAATATCTCCCTTTTGAACATGATCTCTCAAGAAATGATGTCTAATTTCTATATGCTTGGTTCTAGAGTGTTGAATGAGATTTTTTGAAAGATTTATAGCACTAGTATTGTCACACTTCATAGAAATTTGTTCAAGATGAATGCCATAATTTCTAAGCGTTTGTTTCATCCAAAGAGCTTGTGCACAGCAACTTCCGGCGCCTATATATTCTGCCTCGGTAGTTGAAAGAGCAAGAAAAATTTGTTTCTTACTAAACCATGAAACAAGAGAGTGTCCTAGAACAAAACAAGTTCCACTAGTACTTTTCCTATCCACTTTATGACAAGCAAAATCCGCATCCGAAAAACACGTTAAATCTATATGAGTTCCCCTAGGATACCAAAGGCCAACATCTATGGTTCCAATCAAATAACGGAAAATTCTTTTAACAGCAAGCAAAAGGGATTCCGTGGGACATTATTGAAATCTTGCACACAAACATACACTAAACATGATATCGGGTCTACTTGTAGTAAAATAAAATAAAGATCCGATCATACCTTGATACATTTTGATATCCACTTCTTTACCTTTTTCATCTTTGTCAAGTTTGATGGTAGTGCTCATAGGGATGCTTTTTGTTGTCCCACTTTCATAGCCAAACCTTTTGAGTAGATCTCCCACGTACTTGGCTTGGTTTATGAAAATGTCTTCCTCATTTTGTGTGATTTGAAGTCCAAGGAAATATTTCAGCTCTCCCATCATACTCATCTCAAACTCTTGGCTCATACATGATGAAAATTCTTTACACAACAACTCATTAGTAGAACCAAAAATGATATCATCAACAAAGATTTGAACAATAAGTATGTCTTAGTTCTTATTCTTAACAAAAAGAGCAGTGTCCGCTTTTCCCATTAAAAAATTATTATCCAACAAGAAATTTTTAAGCCTATCATACCATGCTCTATGAGCTTGTTTTAAACCATATAAAGCCTTCGATAACTTATACACATGATTTGGAAATTTTTCATTTTCAAAACCAAGAGGTTGTTTCACATAAACTTCCTCCATAATATATCCATTTAAAAAAGCACTTTTGAATCCATTTGATATACAATAAAATCTTTATGACATGCATATGCTAACAACATCCTATTGGATTCTAGCCTTGTTACAGGTGCAAAAGTTTCATCAAAATCAATTCCTTCTTCTTGGTTGTAACCTTGAGCCACTAGTCTAGCTTTATTTCTTACAATCACACCGGATTGAGCCTATAATGGATTGATGTTCTGGACAAGGAACTAATTCCCACACATTGTTTCTCTCAAATTGATTTAACTCTTCTTGCATTGCCATAATCCAAGATTCATCATTTTCAGCATCCACAAAAGATTTTAGTTCAATTTGAAAAATGAATGCAGCATGCTCACATGTGTTCCTAAGAGATGATCTAGTGGTAACACCTCGTGAGGGATCTCCTAATATTACATCTTTAGGGTGAGAGAAAACATACCTCTACTCCTTGGGGAGTGTTTGAGAAGTACCTTCATTTTGCTCCACATTTGGTTCTTCATGATGCTCCTCTTGAATTCCATTTGTTTTGTCTTCTTGGTAGTCATTTGATGCTTCTTATTGTTGTTCTTCTTCTGCATTATCATTAACAATGACTTTCTCCGTAAAAGAGGGGTTAGACTCATCAAAAGTAACATGCATGATTCCTCCACAACCAAAGTTCTTTTGTTATAAACTCTATAAGCTTTGCTTGAATTTGAATATCCAAGAAAAATACTAACATCAGATTTTGGATCAAATTTACCAAGATTATCTTTTGTGTTCAAAACAAAACATTTGCATCCAAAAACTTTAAAATAACCAATGTTGGGTTTTCTATTTTTCTAAAGTTCATATAGGGTTTTATTAAGATTAGGTCTAATCAACACCCGATTTAAAACATAACAAGCGGTGTTGACGGCTTCGGCCCAAAAATACTTAAGCAAAGAGTTTTCATTCAACATGATCCTAGCCATTTCTTGAATAGACCTATTCTTTCTTTCTACCACTCCATTTTATTGTGGAGTCCTAGGTGATGAAAATTGATGTTCAATGCCAAAATCATTACAAAAATTTTCAAATGCATGATTTTCAAATTCTCTACCATGATCACTTATAATACAAGAAATAGAATAGCCTTTTTCATTTTGAACTTTTTTATGAAAAATTCGAAATGCATCAATGGCATCATCCTTATTAGCTAAAAACAATACCCATGTGTATCTAAAATAGTCATCCACAATTACAAATGCATAATATTTGCCACTTAAACTAGCATATCTTGAAGGTCCAAACAAATCTATATAAAGTAATTGAAGCGGTTTTGAAACAGAGATATGATTCTTGTTTTTAAAAGAAATCTTGATTTGTTTTCCAAATTGACATGCTTCACAAATTCCATCCTTTTGAAAACTGATTTTTGGAAAACCTTTAACTAAATCATTTTTCACAATTTTTGAAATCAAATTCATGCTTGCATGTCATAATCTTCTATGTCATAGCTAACTATCACCATGTAATGCAGAAAAACATTTATCAAGAGTAGATGCACATTCTATGTCAATGGTATAAACATTACCACATCTATTTCCCACAAACAAAATTTTCCCATCACATGCATTCTCAATAACACAACTTGATTTATCAAAGACAACTTTATAACCTTTATCACACAATTGACTAATGCTTATTAAATTATGTTTCAAATTTTCAACTAAACACACATTCTCAATTAAGGTTGAAGATATTTTACCAACATTTCCAATTCTAAGGATTTTTCCTTTTGAGTTGTCTCCAAAAGATACGTCTCCACCATTTTCAATTTGGTGAAGCTTGAGAACCAAGAATAGCTCATTGTCATGTGTCTTGAACAACCACTGTCCAAGTACCACTTATTCTTCTTTTTCTTCAAGCCCTGCAGAGAAAATCTCAAGTTTTAGGTACCCAAACCTTTTGGGTCCTTGAGAGTTAGCAATGGTTCCTTTTGGAACCCAAATACATTTCATACCACAATATGCATTTCTCTTCACTGCACATCTATTTTTCATATGACCATCTTGATTACAGTAATGACATGTAATTTTATTGCTAATAGATGTATTCCTCACAAAATAGCTCTTGTAGAATTTTTGTTTCAAATTTAGTTTATAACCAATACCACTTTTGTCAAATACACATTTTTGTGAGTTTAGCAAATTATCCAACATCTTTTGCCCATTTGTAAATTTCAAGACAATTTCATTTAACTCGTTGCTCTTTTTCTTAAGCATTTCATTTTCATTTTTCAACTCATCTATGTGTGATTCTAAGTGCTCATGTATAATGCAAGGCTTTTCATTAGATAATGCAATTTCATCATACAAAGTCTTGTTTCTTACTTCTAGGCATACAATTTTTGTATTTAAAGATTTATTTTCATTCTTAAGCTTTGCCATTTCCTTTTTAAGACATGCATTCTTTTTACCAATGTAACATATGCACTTTAATTGTCTTAATTAAGTGTGCGATTTAATTTTTCCGCTTCGAATCGAGATAAATTGAGCGCGATTAAGAGTTCGGGTGGTCGGATTTATTTTTCGTTTCGGATCCGGTATAAGCTTAATCTGTATTAAACTTGTTAAAAAAAAAAAAAAGAAGGGAGAGCCGGGTTTTTATGTTTGAGCGGGTGGAACCATATTCATTTTTGGCTTTAGAGAGAGAGAGAGAGAGAGAGAGAGTTGACCCGGTTTGACCCGAGAACCCGACCCGAACCCGCGACTTTGACCGGCCATTTCTCCCGATTCCGGCCACCGTTCCGGGCGATCTTGGTACCGTTTCGAAGCTTGAGAGACGAGCAACGTATCCTTGCCATCCTCGTCGCCGGAAACCGCCTGGAACGCCGCCGGTTGAAGCTCGAAACCCGCGGCCAAGACCCGTTTCCGTCGCCGTCGATTTCACCGGATTTTTGGCACGCCACCACTTGGATCTTGTTCCTCAGCTCACCAGCATCATTTTCCGACCGACCCCGTCACCTGAATTGGCTGGATTGCCGCCGATTTGCTCTTGGAAGCTCGCGATTTTGGGGAGCTCGATCCGCCACCGGTAGCGCGCGTGGAGCCTCACCGCCTCCACCATTGGACTCAGCGTGGCCGGAACTATCAAACCTAAGCTCCCCGTCGCCGTTGATTGAAGTCCGGTCACCGTTGACCGGCAGGGGCATTTCGGTAATTTCAAGAAACTTTGGGGGTGATTTTGTAATTTGTGAAATCAGTGGGTAATTTGGTAATTTGAGGTTAGGGCAGTAAGGTAATTTGTGATTTCGAGGATAATTCGGTAATTTAAGTTATTAAGGCCATTTAGGTAATTTTACGCTCCGAGGGTAATTTCGTAATTTCGAACATTATGATTACTTCCGTTATCCGAGTTGAGAATAATTTGGTAATTGAAGATTTTACGGATATGTTGGTTAAATAATGATGTTGAGGGCATTTTGGTAATTTTGGCATGTAGGGGTATTTTGGTAATTATTTACATGCGGGAAAAATTATTGTTGTCATATATTCGTTTCAAGAAGCATTATGTTATATTAGTTGTTCGGAGAATGATTATGTCGTTTTCTTGATTAGGAGGATCCGCGAACGAGAATCAACCCGCGGACGTTGTTGATACCGAGTCTGGTCATCATCACTGTGAGTGGAATATACAAAACTTATTTTTATAAGTATATGTTAATTTTATGATACAGTGCAGTATGTTTTGAAAAATAAGTATTTGATGCTTCGATTTAATGATTCTAGAAAAGTGAATTTATTTACATGTGTTGATTTTATTATTACTGAGAAAGAGTTTGAATAATGATTTTATTACCGTTTTTGAATAAATGCTTGATATAGAATTGAATGGATTTGATACATTTGTATGAGATTTCAGATTTCAGATTTGTATGAGATTTGAATAAATGTTGAAGAAAGGAGAATGAGATTTCAGATGAGATTATATGTTTTCGTACATTTGTTTTAAATGTTATTTGAGAAATTGTTAAACAGTACCCTTCCCTCCAGATACAGAGAAACAGATATTATGAGATGAATACAGATGTACAAATGATATGAGATGAGATGAGACAGAGGCCTTTGGGGCCCGTCTGAACACACATAGAGGCTTTGGGCCGTGTGTTCGGGCGCTTTTGCCTTTTGGGGGCTTATGCATGCACAGATATTGAGATGTATCAGTTATGAGATGAGATTTTCCCTATCTATCTGTTGTAGCTCCGGGGCGTGGCGGTACCCAGATAGTACGTCATTGCCTGTCCGTCGAGGTCCGGATATGATGAGATCATTCCCCTGGGTACTTGTTTGATGATAGTTTTTGATATTCAGTATTTGATATGATAAGTGTTATGATTCCATCGATTTTACGCAGATTTATGTACAATAGTATTTCAGTGACTGATTTTGAATTAAATTAGTTTAAATAAATTTATTTTTCGGAAACTAGTATCCACTCACTGAATTTTATACTCACCACGTTTTTATCATATTTTTTCCCCCCACAGGAGATTTGCAGGTACATCAGTCGACCCAGCATCGGTAGTTAGATTTGTAATTGTGGCCACGTGATGGTGCTAGAAGTTGTAGTTTTAATATTTTGATATTTGGGATTGTGATTTGTATTTATGTTTATGTTGAAGTGATTTGTGCGATATTTGAGATAATGACTGGAGAAGTTGGATTTGAAGTTTGAATGATTATTTGGGAGTGTTGTTTTGTACATTGTAATTTTGGGAATGTTGTAGTTATAGGGGAGGTTTTGCCGAATTTTCGGTAGAATCCTTAGATAGTATGATATTTTCGATCTGATTTTATGAGTTTAGATAGATTCGCCCTGGGAGTGCGGGGCGGGTCGTTTCAGTTGGTATCAGAGCATGGTTATAGATTCTGTAGACTTTTCGTAAATAGAATCAGTGTTATTGTTATTAAGTCGAAATTGATATTTTGTAGGCACCATCATGATTCGTCGTAGCAGTAGACGTGGCCGCGGACGTGCCCGTGGTCGTGGCAGTACTAGACTAGTAGCTGGGTTGATTGAAGGAGATGTACCTGCGGGGGAAAATAATCCCGTAGACGAGGGAATAGTTGAGTCTTCAACGCACGAAGTTGTGCAACAGGCACCAGGAGATGCTCCGAATATTGAGCAGTCAATTGACAGATGAGCTCAGATTATGAATACAGTGGTACAGAATTAGACCCATACGCATGTCGGTCATGCAAATACTATTGAGCGAGTACGAAATTTAGGGGTAAAGATTTATAGTGGTTCTGGTGATCCACACATTCTTTTATTTCTCGGGCATTTTTTATGCATATAGAGGGGGAGCCTGAATTGCTAAATTATGGTTTGGTTGTTAGTACACCTACCGGAGGGTCACTACTTGTGGAGAGGGTGTATCGAGATTGTATGATTCGATTGGATGAGCATGAATTTAAGGCGAATTTGATCATTTTAGACATTCGAGATTTCGATGCCATTTTGGGTATGGATTGGCTTACATCTCATCATGCTACCATGGATTGTTTTAAAAAAGAAGTTGTGTTTAATAAGCCAGGAGGAATTGGGGTGAAATTTTGTGGTGAGCATAAAGTTCTACCCTCATGTGTCATCTCGGCTATTGAGGCGAGACGCTTACTAAGGAAAGATTGTTCGACTTATCTTGCATACGTAATAGATACTGAGGCTAAGGAGTTGAGATTGGAGGATATTCCAGTAGTCCAGGAATTTTCAGATGTATTTCCAGATGAACTTCCAGGGATGCCACCTAGCAGGGAGATTGAGTTCTCTATTGATATAGTTCCTGAGACGGCTCCTATATCTATAGCACCATATAGGATGGCTCCAGCTGAATTAAAGGAACTTAAGACCCAACTGCAAGAATTGGTGGATAAGGGGTTTATTAGACCTAGTGTGTCTCCATGGGGTGCTCCGGTTTTGTTTGTTAAGAAGAAGGATGGTACGCTTAGACTCTGCATTGACTACAGACAGCTGAATAAAGTTACCGTGTGTAATAAATATCCACTGCCGCGTATTGATGACTTGTTTGATCAACTTCAGGGAGCTAAGATGTTTTCCAAGATTGATCTACGCTCGGGATATCATCAGCTTAGAATTAAAGAGGCCGATGTTCCTAAAACAGCATTTAGAACTCGTTATGGACATTATGAGTTCTTGGTGATGCCATTTGGGTTGACTAATGCCCCAGCAGCTTTTATGGATCTTATGAATCGGGTATTTCGCCCTTATCTGGATCGATTTGTGATTGTGTTCATTGATGACATTTTGGTGTATTCTCGAAGTCAGGAGGAACATAAGGAGCACTTGCGGATTGTTTTGCAGACTTTGAGGCAAAAGCAATTGTATGCCAAGTTTAACAAGTGTGAGTTCTGGTTGGATAAGGTAGCATTTCTGGGCCATGTGATATCAGTTGAAGGAATATATGTTGATCCTCAAAAGGTCGAAGCGGTTGTAAATTGGGAACGGCCTACAAATGTGACCGAAGTTCGAAGTTTTCTTGGATTAGCTGGCTATTATCGTAGATTTGTGGAGGGATTCTCCAAGATTGCTACTCCTCTGACATGGTTGACCAGAAAGAATGCTAAGTTCCAGTGGGATGATGACTGTGAAAAGAGTTTTCAAGAACTCAAGGCACGACTTACTACGGCACCAGTTCTTACACTTCCATCGGGTAATGAAGGGTTTGTGGTATTCAATGATGCATCCAAGCATGGATTGGGTTGTATGCTAATGCAACATGGGAAAGTGGTGGCTTATGCTTCTAGACAACTTAAGAAGCATGAACAAAACTACCCGACTCATGATTTAGAGTTAATAGCAGTGGTATTTGCACTCAAGATATGGAGGCATTATTTATACGGAGCAACATGCCAGATTTTCACTGATCATAAGAGTTTGAAGTACTTGTTACTCAGAAAGAGTTGAATTTGAGACAGAGGAGATGGATCGAATTGATTAAGGACTACGATTGCACTATTGATTATCATCCAGGTAAAGCGAATGTGGTAGCGGATGCATTGAGTAGAAAGTCTTCCAGCTCTATCGCTCACTTGCGAGTGAAATATGTGCCTTTGTTGATCGAGTTAAGATCTTTGGGAGTCGAGTTGAATACTGATAATCGTGGAGCTTTGATAGCTAACTTTCGAGTTAGGCCGACTTTGATTGACAAGGTTCATCAGATGCAAGATCAGGATTTGCAGATAGTAAAGTTGAAAGAGGATGTGCAAAATGGCTTACGGACTGATGTTGCGGTGAGAGATGATGGAGTTTTAGTTATGGGTAATCGACTTTGTGTACCCGATGTTAAGGAGTTGAAAGAGGAGATTATGGAAGAAGCTCATTGTTCAGCTTATGCAATGCATCCTGGCAGTACGAAGATGTACCGTACCTTGAGAGATCAATATTGGTGGCAAGGTATGAAGAGAGAGATAGTTGAATTTGTATCTCGGTGTTTAGTTTGTCAGCAGATTAAAGCTGAACACCAGAGACCAGCAGGGTTTTCTCAGCCGCTTCCTATCCCTGAGTGGAAATGGGAGCACATCACTATGGATTTTGTAGTGGGACTTCCACGTACTCAGAGTGGTCATGATAGTGTTTGGATAGTTGTTGATCGACTTACAAAATCTGCTCACTTTTTGCCATTCAAGACCACCTTTTCGATGGACAAGTTAGGAAATATTTTTGTGGTTGAGATAGTCTGACTTCACGGAACACCGGTATCTATCGTTTCAGATAGAGATTCTCGATTTACTTCGAAGTTCTGGACAAGCTTGCAAAAGGCTTTGGGCACCAAGTTGAATTTTAGTACAGCTTTTCATCCACAGACTGATGGTCAGTCAGAGCGTACTATTCAAACCCTGGAGGATATGTTACGCGCTTGTGTTTTGGAGTTTAAGGGTAGTTGGGACATTTATTTACCCTTGATGGAGTTTGCTTATAATAACAGTTATCAAGCTAGCATCGAGATGGCTCCTTATGAGGCTTTATATGGCAGGAAATGTAGAACTCCTGTATGTTGGGATGAGGTTGGAGAGCGGAAACTTTTTGGTCCCGAATTGGTTCAGAATACTAATGAGAAGATACAACTTATTCGGGAAAGACTAAAAGCAGCCCAAAGCAGACAAAAGAGCTATGCAGATAAGCGTAGGCGAGAACTTGAATTTGAAGTAGGTGATAAGGTTTTCCTACGGATATCTCCTTGGAAAGGGGTACTTCGATTTGGGAAGCGTGGGAAGCTAAGTCCACGTTACATTGGACCATATGAGATTGTAGAGCGTATTGGTCCGTTGGCATACCGATTAGCTTTACCACTTGAGTTATCCAGAATCCACGATGTATTTCATGTCTCAATGCTCCGGAAGTACGTGTATGATTCTAGTCATGTATTATCCAGACAACCAATTGAGCTGAAAGAAGATTTGACTTATGAAGAAGAGCCCGTGGAAATACTATAACAGAAGCAACAAGTTTTGCATTCAAAAACTTTTCCGCTAGTTAAAGTGTTGTGGAAGAATCATGCAAAGGAAGAGGTTACTTAGGAACGCGAGGACTTGATGCGATCTCAATATTCCTACCTCTTTTTATCAGGTACGTAAATTTCGAGGACGAAATTTTTATAAGGGGGGAAGATTGTAACATATGCACTTTAATTGTCTTAATTAAGTGTGCGATTTAATTTTTCCGCTTCGAATCGAGATAAATTGAGCGCGATTAAGAGTTCGGGTGGTCGGATTTATTTTTCGTTTCGGATCCGGTATAAGCTTAATCTGTATTAAGCTTGTTAAAAAAAAAAAAAGAAGGGAGAGCCGGGTTTTTATGTTTGAGCGGGTGGAACCATATTCATTTTTGGCTTTAGAGAGAGAGAGAGAGAGAGAGAGTTGACCCGAGTTGACCCGGTTTGACCCGAGAACCCGACCCGAACCCGCGACTTTGACCGGCCATTTCTCCCGATTCCGGCCACCGTTCCGGGCGATCTTGGTACCGTTTCGAAGCTTGAGAGACGAGCAACGTATCCTTGCCATCCTCGTCGCCGGAAACCGCCTGGAACGCCGCCGGTTGAAGCTCGAAACCCGCGGCCAAGACCCGTTTCCGTCGCCGTCGATTTCACCGGATTTTTGGCACGCCACCACTTGGATCTTGTTCCTCAGCTCACCAGCATCATTTTCCGACCGACCCCGTCACCTGAATTGGCTGGATTGCCGCCGATTTGCTCTTGGAAGCTCGCGGTTTTGGGGAGCTCGATCCGCCACCGGTAGCGCGCGTGGAGCCTCACCGCCTCCACCATTGGACTCAGCGTGGCCGGAACTATCAAACCTAAGCTCCCCGTCGCCGTTGATTGAAGTCCGGTCACCGTTGACCGGCAGGGGCATTTCGGTAATTTCAAGAAACTTTGGGGGTGATTTTGTAATTTGTGAAATCAGTGGGTAATTTGGTAATTTGAGGTTAGGGCAGTAAGGTAATTTGTGATTTCGAGGATAATTCGGTAATTTAAGTTATTAAGGCCATTTAGGTAATTTTACGCTCCGAGGGTAATTTCGTAATTTCGAACATTATGATTACTTCCGTTATCCGAGTTGAGAATAATTTGGTAATTGAAGATTTTACGGATATGTTGGTTAAATAATGATGTTGAGGGCATTTTGGTAATTTTGGCATGTAGGGGTATTTTGGTAATTATTTACATGCGGGAAAAATTATTGTTGTCATATATTCGTTTCAAGAAGCATTATGTTATATTAGTTGTTCGGAGAATGATTATGTCGTTTTCTTGATTAGGAGGATCCGCGAACGAGAATCAACCCGCGGACGTTGTTGATACCGAGTCTGGTCATCATCACTGTGAGTGGAATATACAAAACTTATTTTTATAAGTATATGTTAATTTTATGATACAGTGCAGTATATTTTGAAAAATAAGTATTTGATGCTTCGATTTAATGATTCTAGAAAAGTGAATTTATTTACATGTGTTGATTTTATTATTACTGAGAAAGAGTTTGAATAATGATTTTATTACCGTTTTTGAATAAATGCTTGATATAGAATTGAATGGATTTGATACATTTGTATGAGATTTCAGATTTCAGATTTGTATGAGATTTGAATAAATGTTGAAGAAAGGAGAATGAGATTTCAGATGAGATTATATGTTTTCGTACATTTGTTTTAAATGTTATTTGAGAAATTGTTAAACAGTACCCTTCCCTCCAGATACAGAGAAACAGATATTATGAGATGAATACAGATGTACAAATGATATGAGATGAGATGAGACAGAGGCCTTTGGGGCCCGTCTGAACACACATAGAGGCTTTGGGCCGTGTGTTCGGGCGCTTTTGCCTTTTGGGGGCTTATGCATGCACAGATATTGAGATGTATCAGTTATGAGATGAGATTTTCCCTATCTATCTGTTGTAGCTCCGGGGCGTGGCGGTACCCAGATAGTACGTCATTGCCTGTCCGTCGAGGTCCGGATATGATGAGATCATTCCCCTGGGTACTTGTTTGATGATAGTTTTTGATATTCAGTATTTGATATGATAAGTGTTATGATTCCATCGATTTTACGCAGATTTATGTACAATAGTATTTCAGTGACTGATTTTGAATTAAATTAGTTTAAATAAATTTATTTTTCGGAAACTAGTATCCACTCACTGAATTTTATACTCACCACGTTTTTATCATATTTTTTCCCCCCACAGGAGATTTGCAGGTACATCAGTCGACCCAGCATCGGTAGTTAGATTTGTAATTGTGGCCACGTGATGGTGCTAGAAGTTGTAGTTTTAATATTTTGATATTTGGGATTGTGATTTGTATTTATGTTTATGTTGAAGTGATTTGTGCGATATTTGAGATAATGACTGGAGAAGTTGGATTTGAAGTTTGAATGATTATTTGGGAGTGTTGTTTTGTACATTGTAATTTTGGGAATGTTGTAGTTATAGGGGAGGTTTTGCCGAATTTTCGGTAGAATCCTTAGATAGTATGATATTTTCGATCTGATTTTACGAGTTTAGATAGATTCGCCCTGGGAGTGCGGGGCGGGTCGTTTCAACCAATCTTCATCAATTCATTATAAAAATCTTTAAAAGCATCATACAATTCATCATAAGTAGGATCACTTACCTCATTGAGATCATCATCATCTCCTATTGCCATAAGTGCTAGGTTTGAGACTTCTTGCAATCCTTCCTCATCACTTGAATCTTTCTCGCTATCATCCCAAGTTACAACCATGGCTTTCTTCTTGTGTTTGTTGATAAGTGGACACTCTAATCTAATATGGCCAGGCTTCTTGCATTTATAGCATGTGATTGCCTCCTTCTTCTCCCTATAGTTCTTGAAGTTTTTGAAATTTATTCGCTCTCCGGTTTTCTTGAAGAATTTTCCGAACCTCCTTGCTAGCATGGCCAGCTCTTCATTATTCGGTTCACTCTCCCCATCACTCTCATGTTTTGAAGCTTTGAGAGAAATGTTTTTCTTCTTCTCCTCATGCCTTTTTTCTGCTGCCAAATCTTCCTCATATGAAATAAGAGAACCAATTAAATTATCAAGAGGTAAAGTATTTAAATATTTTGCTTCCTCAATGACAATCCTTTTTGGTCTCCACTCCTTAGGTAGTGACCTAATAATTTTCTTGACTTTTTCGCTATTTAAAAAAGTCTTCCCTAGAGCTCCTAGAGTGTTCACAATGTCCGTGAATCTAGTATACATAGAGTACACATTTTTATTTTGTTCCATTTGAAACAATTCATATTGCCTAGTGTACCTACTTATTTTAAATTCTTTCACTTGGTTTGTGCCTTTATAGACAACTTCAAGTTTGTGCCAAATCTCATTAGCACTTTTTACAACTAGACACTCTATGAAACTCTTTCTTATCTAGTGCACAAAATAAGGCATTCATGGCTTTAGAGTTTAGAGAGACTTTTCTCTTTTCAAGTTCATTCCAATCCCGTGATGGTTTTGGAATATCTTCTCCGACTTCATTTTTAGTTAAGGGCATAAAAGGACCATCACTAATAATTTCCCAAATCTCATAATCTAAGGCTTGCAAATAAATTCTCATCCTAGTTTTCCAATAAAGGTAATCATTTCCATCAAAGAAAAGTGGTCTAGTGATGGATTGTCATTCCCTAAATGTGGAATCATACTGAGTTACCATTGATCTTTAGCTCTATACGATTAAGTCGAAATAAGAGCACCAAGCTCTGATACCAAATGAAATTCTAATTAGGCAACCCAAGAGGGGGGTGAATTGGGTTTTTATAAATTATTCAACTAAACAACAAATTATCATGAAAATTTAAAAATGAAATTAAACAATGATAAATAAATTGTTTACAAATTAAAAGGATAAGGAAAGAGAGAATCAAACACAACGATGTTTACGTAGGCCAACCTCGCCTACGTCCACGCCTCCAAGCTTTCCGGGCTTGAGGATTTCAATAAACAAGCCTCCAAGGCTTTAATTGCTTACACTTGACTTCCAAGGTGTCAATAACCTTTACAACAAGAGATTATCCCCAATCTCTTAACCTAAATGTATCCAAACACTCACAATCCCTCAAAATGAAAGATTCTAAATTGTTTTTCTCTCACACTATGTTTAAGATTACAAATCAAAATTCAAAGTGTGAATTGATGAAGTGAAACTATGTTTTTAGCTCTTGTGAAGATTACAAACTTTAATGGTTGTGTTGTGATCAGTGCTCTTTGAATTTGAATGGGCTTATTTATAATGAGAGCTGAAAAACTAACCGTTATTTGCTGTCTGCTCGAAAGCGGTTCACCGTTAGTCGTTAACGGTTAACCATTTGTTCTGGTCAAAGTTACTGTTGGGCCAGAATTCAAATAAACGGTTTGCCGTTTGTAGTTAGCCTTTCGCCGTTAACGTTCAGAGACCTGCAAAATGAATACCCGTTATCCGTTTCAAGAAAACGGCTAAAGCTTTACATGAAATGACTCTCTGGAAGTTATCGGTTAACCATTTGTCAATAAACGGTTCACCGTTAAGTTCTAGTAACCTGCAAAAAGAACAACAGTCATCCGTTTTAAGTAAACGGCTAAGGACTTGTGTGAAATAACTCTCTAGATATTATCGATTAACTGTTTGTAATAAACAGTTCACCGTTAGTATCCAGTAAGCTATCCATTTTCGTTTTTCACTAATCGGTTAGAGCTTAGCAAACTTTTGCTCTCTGGTCATAATCGGTTAACCGTTTATATATAACCAGTTCACCGTTAGTTTCCAGTAAGTTTTCCATTTCCGTTTTTTACTAATCGGTTAGAGCTTAGCAAACTTTTGCTCTCTGGTCATTATCGGTTAACCGTTTATACATAATCGATTCACCGTTTATTTCCAGAAACACATTTTAAACCAGATTTTGCAAAGAAACTTTTTCCAATTAAAAATCCATCTTTTATAAGAATGAATGGAATAGTTTTTATGACTTTAATTTGTTAAGAAATAACTCTAATATTTTTATCAAAAAATTATTTAAAGTTTTTTATTATCAAAATCAATATTATTAACATATTCATGTTAACAACATGGAATTGCAGGTTGCATGAAATTGTCAGAGGCCATCGTTCTTAACTATTGTTTTCTTAACTTGACTCTGATACCACTGTTGTAAATAAAGCCTCTGTACAAAGAATAGAGTAGAGCTGAAAATACAAAAGATAAAGGAAAGAGGAAGTGTTGAATTGATTCTTTTATTCATTAATCAATAGCCTTTATATAGGCAATTACACCAACTGATAAAGTATGAAACCGAGCACCACATAATGTGCAAAACAAATTTTCCTAAAAAAACAGAACCACATGCTTTTGAATAGGACACTTATGCTACCAATAACCAATTAAATAACAAACTCTTATTGACTAGGACTCAACATAATTTAAATTAATTTTATTTAAAACTTAGTCATGTGTCCTACCACACATGTGCTCCACACAATCAAACTTTAACAACACATGTTAAAAAAAAAATTTGGTGGTGGATTTTTAGCTGTCAATCTTTTGTTAAATCACACATATTTTAAATTATATTTTGAAAACAATCTTAGGGTATAACAATTCTTAATTCTTAATTAATAAGAAATAAGAAAAGTACAATAAATTATTCTAATTTTTTTAAATTTATTTTGGTTAGAAGAAAAAGAAAAATAGATTTTATTCTAAATTTTTGTAACTTATTTTGATTAGATGGAAGTGATAGGTGGAAAAGAAAAATAGATTAATTATAAGCGAAAGTAATGTACTTAAAAAAATTGTTTTTCATTAAAATGTAATTTTATTTAAAGTGAGATTTTATAAGAAAGAGTGTCAATGGCTTCACTCTAGTTTTATTTGCTTACCATGTTAACCAGAGGCCAAAGTTCCCAATCGGGGGAGAGAGCTTCTCTCTTTCACACGTCAAAAATAAGTGGTCCTTTAACAAATGCATTTCGCATTCTAAACCCTTTTTTTAATTAAAAACATTTAACAAAACCTTAAATTGTGGTCCTGGGTTTTGGAATTCCCATGGCCATTGCGTGATAAATTGCTTTAATGCTTGGAACTAAGACTTGTCGATATATTACAAAAAGGAATGAGATAAAAACCCAACTTTTAAGTCCAACGGGGAACTGGCTAAGTATTTGTCGCTGTTATTACAAATTCGACAACGAGCCCCTGTGAAATTGCTCTCGAAGTTGAAGAAGCACATGCACTTCTCAGGCATATTCTCCAACACGGGCAACTACCTTTTGTATGGCATTGTGTTTGCACTGGACAGGCATCAAATTATTGTATGGGAAGTGAGTTGTTTATAAAAGGAACTGAAAAAATCTTCTCCAATGAAAAATAAGACTAAGAATTCTTTCATATCTAAAAGTACGACCGAGTGAGGACTGTGAGGTGAGCTTTGGTCTAGTACAGATTACATTCGCATAAAATAGAAAGACAACTTTTATGTCTCTATGTTCTGAATTTTTTTTTGAAAAAAAAGAGTTGTTTGTGTCCAATTACTTCAGCAAACTTTTAGAATTTCAGATAATATGTGAACGTTTGTCATCTTTTGACTTGTTATTTGATTGTTATTCAGGGACTGGGCTTGCTGATTGTTGACACCTTTAGATAAAGTTGTAGAGGAGTTCTAGCGACATATCAGTTTTCCCAATCAAAATCGTCTCCGTAGATGCAAATCCATCACGATGTTTTGCCTCTCCCTCAAAAATCCCAGTCGTCGGGTACTCTTGTGCTTCAATTGCAGACTCTACTCCATGAACTGCATTTACATAATCAGCAGATGGGCCATTTTACCACTTACCCAGTAAGAGAAAATCATTAAATAAATAGACACATACAAAACTTTAAAGATGATTCTAATTATTATTAATTATATTATGATAATAAAATAGAAAAATAAAATATTTATTTTAGCTACTAATTATTATGTATACATAACAAAAAAAAATGTATATGCATGTTTATAAATGTACAAAAATATTATTCAATATTATATTTAATTTAGTTATTTACATTCTTCTAGCAATTTAACCGTAAAATTTACCAAACACATACGATAACTTTTAAAATTCACAATATTTCTAACAATAATTATTTTAAAAATTACAATATTACTAAATTGTCTCTCAATCTAAAATAAAATAACAAGTTATTAATATTTTATTATTAATTTAAAATTACACAAAAATCTAACATAGTGGGATGCATAGCAAGAGAGGAAACTAACGGCTGAGACAATCGCACATAAAGATATATAACCAGTGACCGTGGTAGCATAACTGCCCCACGGCCAAAACAATACTAATATCATTTTGAATTTAACTATGAAGGGGGTGGAGCGCTGGAGCCCCAGCGCCGTGGTAGCGTGACTGCTGCAAATGGTTCCTTTACTTGGGGAGGGTGGGCAAAAACCTCGTGTCCAACTTTTTGTTGTCAATCAATTTGGATGTAAAAACACCCCATGAGAATGCAAAATGAAAATTCATTGTTTAATTGGCGATAGGAAGTCCTATTTGGCATTGAAGTATTGTACTTTAAAAGGTATGGCTGCATTGAAAAAAAAAATTATAATTATAAAATAAAAGTCGTGAACGTAATGTAAATATAATCTTTAAATACAAATTTTGACAAAAATTAGAAAGATATTATAATTTTTTATTATATAAGTATTAGATCAAATTAACAAAGCTTTGAAACCACTGTAGTAGGTTATCAAATATTTTAGTACTATAACTTTTAAAATACAAATGTTCAACTATATCACCAAACATCACAAGGCCTCACAAATTTCATTACAAGCTAACATTCAAGACAAATCTTAAAGGCAATTGTTAGGGTTGTTCCAATATGGACAACAACCTTGGTGTATGGCATTGTGTTGGCACAACCTTCAACTTTCTTTACCAAGCAAGGAGATTCTCTTCCATCATTCATTGGCCTTGCCATTGTTCTTATCGTCCCATCTATGAACGTCTTTTCGTGCCTATAGCAAAATATTCAGAGAACTGGGACTAGGATGTTTTTAATCTCTTATAGTTATGGTCATTACAGCTTTAGTTGAGATGAAAAGGCTCAAAACGATTGAAGAATATGGAATTGTCGGTACAAGAAAAAATGGAATAATTAACAATTAAAAACTATTAAATATGAGTATATATGATAGTCAAAAAGTGTCAACTATGCCTGTATCAAATATCCTTATTTGACATTTAACAAAACTATCAATTACTTTTGTCATTTAAAATTATCAAATCTTTTTCACATCTTTTAATTGTCAAATATTAGTGACAACATAAAATTATCATCGGAGTATGATAGTTTATAAAAATCATATATTTATGACTCTCAAGGAAATGTCAGTTACATATAACCTATTTCAAAAATTAAAATTTACACCTTTTTTTAAAGAAAATTATAATAATGGAATCTCTTTTGTAGGCTTCACACAATATAAAGTATAATATTAAAAATCTGATAGAACTCTAAACTAAACAATAAAATAGCAAACTCAAAATTATATTATGACGACATGTATACATGAAAAATAAGAACTAGTTTGAAACTATATTTCACTTTTCTTATAAGAAACATGAAGAGTGTTTAATTTCATTGTTTCTAGCTTGACGATGATACTCATGTTTTCATCTTTCATTCTTAATTCCGAAACACAAAGCATATTTTTTATATGACATTCAATTTTTTATTAATCTATTGAAGAGAAATGTAGTAACCGAAGATAAAATAAATTAGTTATTTCCGAATTGAGAATGAAACGTGAAATTAATTATTTGTGCATTCGTCGTTTTTTGAATGGGAACATAGCTTAGACATAGAATCAATTAAATCAAGCCATAACGCTAAAAGTTATCAAATTAGAAAGAGAGAAGTAAAAAAATTATCAAAATTAAATGAAAAAACAAAAGAAATTTGAGAAGTAAATGAAACTGAAGCAAGCGGAAATTCTTCGTGATTCTGGTCACTCGAGAGAATGGAGATGATGATTGACAAGAAGAAAGTAACGGGAATTTTCTTAAAGAAATTAATCAGTTCGAGATAGTTAGAAGAGACCGAGAGGAAAGAGGTTGAAGTCAGATTTTTTTTTTTACTTTTTTCCCCTTGAGTCAATAAAAGGTCGTTGGTAATACAAATGTGTATATATTTGTCACTTCATAAAACGTCATTTATATTTTACAATTACTCTTTTTTTTTAAAAAAAAATGTCAAATACATTTGATATTTCTTAGAAAGTGACAAATAAAAAGTGTCAGGTATTCTGTGTGTTAATATTCCAAATGTGATTATGGCTGTGAGGTTGATAATTACTCGGTATGTATTGTTTGCTCGCTGCAGCACCCCACTGGCCCTGTAATTTTTTGTTGGTGTAATATTCTTTAAGAAATTTATAGGATTTGAGTTGTATAGAGAAGAAACTCCAAAAATCTGCACTGTAAATACAAGATGCACACTAGAATTTGAAAACAAAATATGATAGCAAATCACGGATGGTTTTAGGTATAGGCGAATAAGGCCGTCGCCTAAAGCCTCATATTTTAAGAAGGCCTCATTTTTTGAGTATTTCCTTAATAATTCTCTAATTAATAAAATATTTTTAATACGTATTTTAAGAAATCAAAAAGTTTATTAGATATCTCTCTATTCTTAATTATTTTTTATAATTAAGAATTATTTTTTATAAAAAAATCTTTATTTGGGAACCTTAATTTTAGATAAATATAATTAATAATATTCTTTAACCTTATTTGACTTTTAATATTGCTTTTAATTTCCATTAAAAATCTCATAATCTCAAGAATTAGTAAACGAAAAAAATTTCTTGTTCTCTTCTCTACAAATAAAATTATTATATTCATTGGTTCATTTAAAATAATTAGTTTCTTAAAATATAAAGTCCATTTTTATTTTTAAACATCAACTCATCATTTAAAAAAATTTCTATTCTATCATTCTAAATATTCTATTTGAAAATAAAATTATTTTTATTTATTTGTGTGTTTGTTTTTTAACATTTTTAATGGAATAAAAAAATCAATCTTCTTGACTATTTTTTAGGTTTTATTTTAAAATTTTTGATTTTTTTATTATTGTTGAAATTCAAGAATTAAAGATAAAAGGAATTTTGATCCTTTTTATATGTCTTTGAGTATTAAAATTACAAAATAATAGAGATCTCATAAAAAAAACTTTCGCCTAAGATCTCTCAAACTCTAAAGCCGACCTTGTAGCAAATCGGTAACAAGACTTTGGATCCTTTGAATTGACGATATCCTTTCACTGTACTAATATTTACGACTTTATTTATTTATTTTTTAAATCTTTGCAAGTTCCTGTCCGTCTGTCTTTGAGAATTGGGGTGCCATTTTTTCCTCCTGCTTTTATAATAATTAAACAGCAAAATAAGATTATCAAAAAAAATTTAACATGATATTTTTATGTAACTGCGCTTGGAAACATAGAGAATAGGCTGCCATGTCAATTTCTATGTACAATTCTTTTGCCTATTAAATTAAATTATAAGAGGGCCTATTGAGTAGCCACTTGAGTTTATGGAGACAATGTCGGCCCTGTGGGTTTATTAACTTTTATATTATGTAGGCGGTGCTGTCCGTGGCTACCCTACTGCAAAGTGAACGACTCAATACACACCAAAGGGTTTTGTGGGCTCCAGCCCA
This sequence comes from Citrus glauca, assembly GCA_029633175.1. Lineage (NCBI taxonomy): Eukaryota > Viridiplantae > Streptophyta > Magnoliopsida > Sapindales > Rutaceae > Citrus > Citrus glauca. The sequence goes on from JAQOOD010000004.1 coordinate 23,923,225, forward strand.
TTTTTATCGGGCCAGAACTCACTTTAAAACTTGGGTCAACTCGTTTCAATTATTGGTCTTAGAGCATGCTCTAACCCCCACATCTTGTCTCATGCAACCCCTGTTAATATCAAAATTACTAGTAAGGACACAAGCTATATGGAAGAAAAATTTCCAGGACTATTATGAGTACAAAGAGGTTCATTACACTTATTGATATACGAGAAGGAAAATATTGTACTGTAATATCGTGGAAGGTATCTCCGCCAAATATGCACGCAGTATATGAGAGCAAATTCTTACACAGCTTGGATATGTGATGGAAAGAACCTGAATCTTGATAATGTACTCTAATATCATCAAAGATATCTCCGCCAAATATGCACGCAGTATATGAGAGCAAATTCTTACACAGCTTGGATATGTGATGGAAAGAACCTGAATCTTGGTTTTCAATTTGAAAAGAACACGAAAGATTTTCAAACAACTCCAACACGCAACAAACAAAAATGAGTCGAAAATTATCATTAACCGTTGAAAATTTGGATTTATAGAGAACATTCCATGAACTTACTAAAATTGGGGTCTTAATTTCTCACAAGCAACTATATCTTCGTACGATAGATTGAATACATTTAAGATACAGTGTCGGTCATCCCACAAACAAATCATATTATGACATATGAGCATTTATTTTGACAAATTATCATGCAAATTGTGATTATATTAAATCTAAATGCACACATCACATATATATTAATTGATTCTATTGCCTATGATGTATTTTAAAATTTCTTCAAAAAAAAGAATAAATTTACTGGAAACACTTTAAAAAAAAAAAAACTTGTGTAACTAAAGAAATTAGAGTTTAACGTCTTTACCCAGAAGCTCCAAGCTAAATATAAGCACCAACAGAACATTTACTAATCATTAAACAATCAAATGAACACAAAAAACTTCAAATCAATTGAATTTTTATTTCCATTTATTTATTAAGTCACCCGCTCATTAAAACTCAAATATAGAATCTGAGTACTAAAAAATCGCAGTGAAAATAAACCTCATCCTTGGCTTCAAATCAATGGATAGACACCAGTAAAACTCAAAAAATCAAAAGTAAAGCCAAATCACAAAGTCCAATGTTTAATCATGTAAAGAGGAATGGGAAAAGCCACCAGTTGGGGGTAAAATAGTTTCGTCACTTCTTTCTTGTGCCATTGGTATTTGGAAAATGACTGTTTGTAATGATTGTATTTGATTCCTGTTATTAAAATTTTGGACGATTAATTTACACGCCACGATCTAGAAATCATTGAAAAATTATATGATTTAAGTATTCACATAAACGAACAGTAATCATCGGCAAGAATCAAAATATTGTCGTGTACGGATGGATGTAGAATAATGTTTTATTTTATGCTTGC